>OX438777.1:6992385-7544914 GCA_949316455.1 Acleris holmiana | reverse complement strand
CGAACGAACGAAGCACAGAACAACAAACGAGCGGGAAACATTCGAAAACGACAAAATATGTGTCTATGGTTAACTTTGTTTTTAAATTGATGTGCACTTGCCAGGTTTTATATTTAAAAAAAAAGTTGCACAATCAATTTAACTTGTGAAATAGGGACTAAAAAACACCTAATGATTTGAGAAATGAGTTCTTTTACCTGATTGGTCGATTTTAATATAGCTGCATTCTGGTTGGTTGATACCATGTTTTTAAAGAGTTAAATTAGTAAAAGAGTTTACATACCAAAAAGAACCTAACGTTCCGATTGACAGTCAATGTGTATTGGTGGATTAATTTTGTGCAGTATTTTGATTGGTCAAATTAACCTAGGTGTAAGCTTTGGCAGCTAGGCATGTCGTTTTGGCTCAAAAAAGCACAAGTGCTGTTAAGGGGAATAGACTAGATAGAGTTTTCTACGGAATGTTCTGCGGACATATTATCTATATTCTTATATTAGTGTTTGTGACTATATAAATGACAGATAAAAGTACAGTAGTAGGAAAAATTTCAAATGTGTTCCATTCAGCTTGCCGTGGTCAGCTCGATTTTAGAAAATGTTCGATTTTCAAATTAGGTTCGACGCGGCGGTGGCGGCGGCGCCGCGCCCGGCCTTCGAGTATTAGTTGATCTTTTATTACGAAATAAGACTTTAAGGCCATTGTAATAAGAACTATGAAAAGTGAAAATATTACAACCCAGCGAGTTATAATGAGATTCAGTACAACATTACACCCCGGCTAAAGCCAAGGGCTTTAATGAGTTGGTTTGCGTAAGGTTTGCATGATATGTAATTTGGCATTGTCGAGCAGGTGGTGTGAAAAATTATTTAAGTCCTAATAAAAATAAAGATGTCAGTAAATAGGCGGCACATGTACGTCAAAAATCTACTAGTGAGATTGAAAACAGATACAATATAAGTAAATTAAGCAAAGGTTTCCTTTAGTTACGAGGTGTGACTACAAGAACTAAACTTGATCTTGCATCGCCAATAACCGAAGATGTAGTGGGACCTTTTTCAAGTACATTTATACAATCGTGCAACGTTACCCTAAGCGGTGACTCGTGTCATAGCGAATTAAGAAATTTACCGTCCATCTCAATCAATTGTAGATTGTTAATCAAGGAATGAAAGCACCTATTTGAAACGAATGTTTCGAGTGTGAAACAAAATTAATTCAGTCGCCATTACTGACAAGTAAATAACGTTGTAACGTTGACAATACGATAACATGTCAAAGGCAATATTGTATTTCCCAGTTAAATAGAGGGCTGATCCTTAAAGATAATTCTTTTTGCAAATTACTTTTCTTTTTTAGTATTGACATGCACACTTTAAACCCACTTCTAAGATGTCTCATGTGACATATCTTAACATTTTATTAACCTGTTAGAGACCTTTTATCGCAAAATTCACGAAGCCCAAAAAATCAAATAATTAGCTTCTAGGTTGACCATAATAATCACCTTGCTTGCTCTGTCCCTCCTGTAGCCGTAGCTTAGCCTCGGCTCCGGGGCCGTAGCTCGCGGACGCGGGCGCGGGCGCGGGGGCGGGGGCGGGGGCGGGCGCGGGCGCGGGGGCGGGCGCGGGCGCGGGCTCCGCGTCCGTCACTACCGTCAGCTTGTTGAAGAGGCCGCGCCCGTAGTACTCCGACACCACCGCGTAGCTAAAAAATGCACACGTACTTTGTTACAGTTATTACTAGTGCGAAATATCCAACTTTCCGCACAATGTGGCGAGGGGGAGGGGGTCTAAGTGTAAACAGGGGCTGGCGTGTGGCGGGACGACAAGCGCGCTCCTGCCGCAACTGGTCTTGTATAGATTTTATGAAATCTTAAGTCAATATTATGCTGGTATTATTTGAAACTTGATTTTTTTATATGAAACATTTGTTGTAAATATTTTTTTGTCGATTAACGAATTTTGCAACCTATTTACAAACCCGAAAAGTTCAAAACTTACACTTATTTTTTATTTTTTTTATGTTAAGGAGAAGGCACCCGAGCATTTAGGCCACCTGATGGTAAGTAGAATCTGAGACCCATAGACATTAGAATTCTCAAGACTATAATCCTAAGACCTTAAATGCGTTGCCAACCCTGAGGACTAAGATGGAATGCCTCTATGGTAGTAATTTACTACTTACTACTACTTACTATTCACTATTTAGTACTTTTTCTATTCCACACATTACACATGGCACGAGGAAATTGAGATTTTTGTGATAATTAAACGGGGAATAAAACTGTGTTTTATAAGTTAGAGAAGGCAAACAAGCACACAGGCCACCCGAAGGCTAGCGGGATCTGATCTCAGACCCAAAGACATTGCATTGATAAAATTACAAACGCGTTGCTAACTGTAACACTGCTGCTTAGCGGGAGTAATAAGACGGTGGTAGCGCCCCGACAGGACCCTACACAAAATCATACCACAATTGAACACACATAAAATTGCGTCTATTAAAATCACAATTACTTGAATTTGAAATTATTTATAAATTCTGTAATTTTTAGTAGTTTTCTGGTTTCATGGTCACGGTTTCAGCATTTGAAGTTTAACTTTATATACACGTTTTATCGATATCCACAGTTTTATTATCAACATATGTTACATTCTAATCAACAACACATTAAACAGGTCGAACGCACATCATATCAGCAATAGTTAATACATTTGATTGGAATACCTTTCATCGACAGCATTAGCCAGGCACCAAGAGAAAGGCGGTATTCGGGAAATCATAGTAATTAATCGATACTAATTAACGGTTAAACACCGGCGATATCTACGACGATAGTTGCTTTACTGGCGGCTTAAACAGAAGGAGATAACACGTTATCCGCGTGGCTCGATCCATTTACTAATGCGTGATGCAATTAAATTTAAACGTTAACTTTAAAATCATAAAAGCGGTAATGTATTTGAGCGAGTGTGTGCGGTGACGTTGAAGAAAAAGAAGCCACGCTGTTTCGATATGTTATGTGTTATCACTACTTTGTTAAATACTCTCTGATATTTTGAGAACATGGTTAATTGTTGATGAAATGCGGCTATGAGTATAAAGAGACATTAAAAATTATTATTTTATAAAAGTCGTGTAAAAAAATAGATATAAAATATAGGTAGTAACGCACACATTGTCAATAAGAACATATTATGTTAACTACGGCCCATGTCAGCTGTGGAAACAATCAGTACATCGGCCTCATTGTTGAATTGAGGACAGAAGGCGACGAATGTATTTAGGTTTTCGGTTTGGTAGTTTTTATTTACTTTACCTACGTCATAATGTTTAATTAAGCTAAGGAATGTTTTTTTCGGTTCGGGAGATTTAGGAGAGTCAATTTATAGATATAGTCGTACATACGTTGTTTCTTATGTTCTTTAAAACCGCTTAACGGATTTGAACTAATGCCTTAATTAGAGGGAAGGTTTTAGGGTTAAACGTTATAATCAATGGCAGTGTGAATTAAGGGCGGCTGATATTATAAATGTAACAGTAACCATCTGTTTGTTACTTTTTATAGCAAAACTGCCGAACCGGTTTTGATGAAATTACAAATGGATCTCCATTGCAGGTTTGCAAAGGGAGTCGCAGTATATTAAGACTGGGTACCCCTGGCGTAATAGTAGGTTATGCGACTGTCACATAATAAAAGGCATTAAAATACGAGTGTGTGTTTATGAAAAGAGCGGACAAAATTATATACAGTTACATACACTACTTTATCTACATATATATTATAAACAACAAAACAAACTTAAACATTTTTTTGCGACAAGACAAAAATGGCGGCAACTGAATATTTTTTTTTAATTGGGAGACAAACTAGATTCGCCGTTTACTCTCATATCGATCGATATCAAATAACATGCGAGATTGGTCAAAATTGTATGCAATTGACATTTCAATTCAAATAAAAACTCATCTCGAAAGTTTTTCAAAGATGTTCGAAATTTGAATGTAATAATGATATCGAAGTTGATGTTATAGCAATTATAACATTTTCACAGATAAGAAATTTGTTCTAAACAAACAGTTTATCTTTATGCTAGTCGTAAGTTGCGATATTTGAACGCAACATAGAGGGTTTATGATACGTGTGTATAGGTAGATAAGGTGTTTAAGTGAGTGAGCGTGTCTCACGGGTCGGGCTCGGTGCGCAGGCGCGCGTGCAGCGAGTCGGCGGCGGGCGGCGGCGGCTCGCGGCGGGCGCGCGCGCCGCACAGCGGGCACTCGCGCTCCGACTCGCAGTAGCTCTGGAAACAGCTGCACCCACCGGGCATACGACACGTTACGTCACCGGTGCACCCCACACACAATACTAACCAACTGATCTGAACTGCAATGCTCGTCTGAATATGTGTCAAAAATTAAAGTTTTCCATGGGTTGACGTTTACTTTGACGTCTTTTGTGAAAGGCATCTCAGCCGAGATAAGTTTATTAATACGGCCCTCAGATCCGAGTATACATCTACCTTCACCAAACTGGTTAACGGATAAATAGAAATACAGTGAATAGATATCCAAAAAGAAATACAGTGGCGGGAAAGAGGTTTTTGTCTCGACTCGGTTTTTATCCTCATGATAAAATGGTTTGTTTTATGCCCTTGTTGTACAATCTACTATTATATTCAATTAAATATGTTAAAAAATATATTGCAAGTGGGTTGACAAAACAATTTATAAGAATAAGAATACGAATAAATTATTTCTCACTTTCAATTGACACAAAACAATAAAATGTACAAAACAAAAATCTTAACTAAGCAAGGACACCAAGTGCAATTTGAAAGAGAATTGTAAAATTTGCTTAGATTTTTTTACAATGGCCCCTACACTAGGTTCAGCCTGCCTCGTAGGTAGCCATTCCATAAGTGAGTTACAAGAATGAATGCGAACAGTGAATAAAGGTGACCAGATTCCTGAAATTCCTAACAACAATTTGGAAAAAGATTTAATTTCAGTTTTTTTTTATTTTAGTTACTAAAGTAAATCAAAATGTAATCTTTATTTTGACATAAAGTTTATTCATTAACCAGACCAGTGCAAATTACTAATATCGATTTACCTGTTTATACCTGCCTACCCAAAAGTCATGACGGGAATAAATAGTCAACCTAACGTTTGCATATTGTAAATAAAGGCTTTGACTTTTTATCGAAATCTTATTATAAAAAATAATAATTAATTAATCATAAAAATGGTACATTATGATAGATCTATTAAAAAAACATATTTTTTCATGTAATATTTGAATGTTGGTACCTGGGAATACTTTCAGTTTCAAAAAACCTAATTTAAATTCTATCTTGTTTTGTTAGCTGTTGTATCCCCAAACAACCATAAAAAAATAAAATAAAATAAAAACTCGTAAATTAAATCCTTAATATCTCGGCTCCGATATTTTTTATCGCATTAAATTTTATGTATTTATGTGTATTAAGGGTCCCCTAACCATCATAAAAACTCATCCATAACCGGTGAAAAAAAACAATAACGTTCATACAAACTTCCCCAATTATTTTTATCCACAGCGATAAACGCGCTTATAATAGGCTCACGGGGCCCTAGCCAAGATGCAAACGATTTCTGTCACTCAAAATGTATAGGATGACATTCTCGTGCGTTACGACAAACCACGTGGCAAACTGTCATCCTATACATTTTTGCGATAGAAAAGAGAAACGTTAGGAGCGTTTGCATCTTGGCTTCTCCTTCCGTGGCTTATTTACGAATAAATGTTATCCGAATTAGCGTCAGGCGCGAGTTCAACTTGCGGTACTCGGCCGCGAAGGCACTCACTGCTGGTGGAAGGAGTGCTGGCACAGGAAGTGCACCGAGGGCAGCTCGAGCGGGCGCGCGCAGGCGCAGCACTTGGAGCTCTGGAAGGTGACGGGCTCGTGCTGCAGCTCCCGGATCAGCTGTTTCGTCCGCGAGCTCGACTCGCGGTACTTGGCGGCTAGCTCCTGCTCCCGGGTCACGACTTCCTGCTCGGATTTGAGCACGTCCGTGAGGTACCTGAATTTTATTGTAAATCTTCGTTTTATTGTGGCTGTGCGATGGAACCGATGTATGAGGGTAAATGGGCGCTTTTATAATTCTCCATCTTTATATAATTCCATACATCAGGCTCTCATATAAAAACGTGCCGGTAACGGTAAATTATAAGCCTCTGTGCTATCACGGTGTCACCAGTCAAAGAAATTAATGAATTATTTATAATTTACACTTACTTTCGAACATCGCCAAGCGTGTACGTAGGTATACTGGCGAGGCAATCGATGACTAGAATTGGAGACAAAAGTTTTTCGTTGGCTGAAACAAAATATACACAAGTTAGTCATTGCTCGTAAAAAATATATCTACCCAAGCGTTTGTGTTTGAGTTTCTGGTAAGCACCGCGGAAAAACATTGAAGGTTGAGCTGAGTCGTGAGGCCGTATCCAGCAAATGGACTGACGATGGGCCGTTGGCGATGATGACAAGTCATTTTGGATAACTTCGGCCCCACAGCACGTGGAGCCCCAGGCCCTCGACACTCACCTATGACTCGCAGCAGCTCGGGCAGGTGCGCGGCTCCGGCCCCACAGCACGTGGAGCCCCAGGCCCTCGACACTCACCTATGACTCGCAGCAGCTCGGGCAGGTGCGCGGCTCCGGCCCCACAGCACGTGGAGCCCCAGGCCCTCGACACTCACCTATGACTCGCAGCAGCTCGGGCAGGTACGCGGCTCCGGCCCCACAGCACGTGGAGCCCCAGGCCCTCGACACTCACCTATGACTCGCAGCAGCTCGGGCAGGTGCGCGGCTCCGGCCCCACAGCACGTGGAGCCCCAGGCCCTCGACACTCACCTATGACTCGCAGCAGCTCGGGCAGGTGCGCGGCTCCGGCCCCACAGCACGTGGAGCCCCAGGCCCTCGACACTCACCTATGACTCGCAGCAGCTCGGGCAGGTGCGCGGCTCCGGCCCCACAGCACGTGGAGCCCCAGGCCCTCGACACTCACCTATGACTCGCAGCAGCTCGGGCAGGTGCGCGGCTCCGGCCCCACAGCACGTGGAGCCCCAGGCCCTCGACACTCACCTATGACTCGCAGCAGCTCGGGCAGGTGCGCGGCTCCGGCCCCACAGCACGTGGAGCCCCAGGCCCTCGACACTCACCTATGACTCGCAGCAGCTCGGGCAGGTGCGCGGCTCCGGCCCCACAGCACGTGGAGCCCCAGGCCCTCGACACTCACCTATGACTCGCAGCAGCTCGGGCAGGTGCGCGGCTCCGGCCCCACAGCACGTGGAGCCCCAGGCACTCGACACTCACCTATGACTCGCAGCAGCTCGGGCAGGTGCGCGGCTCCGGCCCCACAGCACGTGGAGCCCCAGGCCCTCGACACTCACCTATGACTCGCAGCAGCTCGGGCAGGTGCGCGGCTCCGGCCCCACAGCACGTGGAGCCCCAGGCCCTCGACACTCACCTATGACTCGCAGCAGCTCGGGCAGGTGCGCGGCTCCGGCCCCACAGCACGTGGAGCCCCAGGCCCTCGACACTCACCTATGACTCGCAGCAGCTCGGGCAGGTGCGCGGCTCCAGGTGGCGCGCCGGGCCCGCGGCTCCGGCCCCACAGCACGTCGAGCCACAGGCGCGGCGCGGCGGCCCCGCGACGGCGACACACGCCGAGGGCCGCCTCGGCCTCGCCGGCTCGCATATGGAGCGCCACCTGGGCGCGCCAACTGTGTACAATAGTAATAAATGTCATGTTGATACGATCACGGAATAGAAAAATTACAAGTTTTGAATGCAAATTGTATTCCTTCCTATACTATTTCGGGAATTCTCTCGATTTTTCAGAGATCCCATCATCAGATCTTGACGTGCTGAAACTGGGACCAACCTCGGAGTATAACCATTCCAATAAAAAAAAAACGGAGTACTCTGAAAATCTTCTTCGTGTCCATACATTAAAAAAAATACGCGTCGACTTGAGAACCTCCTCTTTTTTTGAAGTCGGTTAAAAAACAATAAAAGTGGTTTAAGCTTCGCAAACTATCAGACCCGTTGTCGCCAATCTCACAATATACATAACTTGAAAATGGTCGGTCGAAGGATTCTACTTTATAGAATAATATTCACCCTGATCCGTTCGCGTAATATAAACTTTATTTCCATGCAGCATTGTTGAAATTATATTACACCTTTTGACGACTTATGACGTACAGATATTAAATCATTAATTGGCTTACAAAGTGCTCCCATCTAGCGTTCAATAACCGACAACAACGCATTAACGACCAACGATTAAGAAAGCAGTATGGCTATTCGACAACAGATGGCTACGCCTTTTTTATAGTGATGTGATAACTCATTGTACGGTATCTTATAATCTTATTAAAACTTTGATAGCTAGCTGAAAATATACTTTGAAATGGTTTTAGTAAATACAACGATTGTTCTCAAGAATAAATTAATATTTTTCGAACATAATATTTCATAAATAATCTGTAAAATTTGTAACTTGAAACTACAACACTACTTGTGTTTATAGAGTTGAAAATGATACAAGCAAAATATGTACCTCGTACAAGTTTGATCGTTTGTTTTAAGAGTACTAAAATAAGTAAATAATATTTACTTATTTTAATTGTAATAAATGTTTTACCAGTTTAATCTCGACCCAGCCTTGAAACAGTTCCCAACACTCACAGCTTGTTCTCCTCGTAGAGGTACAGTATCCCGGCGCGGAAGCCCAGCATCTGGCAGATGACCAGGGTCTGGTGCTTGTCGTAGTTCGAGGCTGGGTTCCGCAACACACGCATTATTTTTTCCTCGTATTCAGCCTTCTTTTCCAAGGGACTCTTCGCCCTAGAAATATTAAAAAAAAACTTTTTAAGACGGCAGATGAAACGGTCGGGATTTGATAGATAGGCCTTGGTGCGGCTGAGATGACATTTCCGCACAATCTTGCACATTTTTCATCACTAGATATAAAAAATACACAAAGATAAATTGCATCAAAATATACCTATTTAAGGTTCACCTCACATTAAAATTTGTCAATGGAGTAGGAAACTATTGCGAATATGACGACACGTTGGCCTCGTTGGGAGTGACCCTGCCTCCGGAGCCAGCGGTCCTGGGTTCAAATCCCGGTAAGGGCAGATATTTGTGTGAAGAGCGCGAATATTTGTTCCTGACTCTCGAATATTTTTTATGTATTTAAGTATGTATTTCTCTATATAAGTATTCTTATCGTTGTCCCCACAGTACCCACAGTACAAGCCTAGAGCTTTGTTTGGGACTAAGTCAATTTGTGCGAGATTGTCCCCTAAAAAAATATAGAATAAGACAGAGTCGCACTTTTAAATGTATAAAATGAGAAACGAAAACAAAATATTAATCCTTTCTTGCTATTGATATACAATCATTCTCCAAAACTTTAACAAGAAGATGTCCTGTTTCTCACGTAAAAAAGAAGAAAACCACTATAGTCTGTTTGTTTAGGTACTTAACTAAATGTAAACAGCCCAAAAAACCACGTGACTCTGTTGAACAGCCAATCAAAACGGTTTAATCGAGCTTTGACGTAACAGTGTACTGCTTCTATTGGCTTGCCGACATATATCACGTGTGGTTACAAAAATATAACAATGTTTTTTTATTTACAAGTATAGTGCGCGTGCACTCACCACACATGTATGTAATGCTCCACAAGCGCGTTGTACACCAGCTGGGAGCACTGCGGCTCGCTCGCCAACAGCTGTTCCAGGAATTCGATCAGCTGTTCCGAGTTGCTCAGGAACATGTGTATGTACTGGTCGGGGTCGGCTCGGTCGGGCTCCCGGAGCGCGCCCGACAGCGCTGCCTCGTCTACCAGGAGCTTGCTTCGCGGCTTGTAGTCCGTGCATAACCCTACAAACCAATTCAAGTGTAATAAATAGAGAGCGGATTTGAAAGCGATTACAAGTTTAATATGGATAAGACTAGTACAAGTATTTATTTTTCATATCAACTGTACAAAGGTCATATATCGACCCAAAGGATTTATGATGATATTGATGATACATAATAATAATGGATAATAATTTTTCTAGGTTTTCATTTTTAAATTTGTGACGCTTATCATCCAAAATCCAAGTATAATCCGAAAAGGATCTATTATGTTTGAGCTGTAATTAGAATAAAATATTTTTCGTTACATATAATTTGTTGCAAGAATAACATTTATTGAATTTAATTACCTATAAGATTGCATTGCGGTAAGTAAGTAATGAATAATATAACGATCTAATAAATAAATCTAAGTATCTATCTATCAATCTAACCACTAGAAATAGTCATATCCATATTAAACTTGTAATCGCTACTTCAAATCCGCTCTCTCTCTAGTAATAAATGTGCATTCATATGTAGATACATCGTCAAGCAAGCTGCTTTTACATCCAGCTTGGACAGGATAGAGTTAAAAATGGAACTATGTATACTATAGGGAATACGCGATTTTACTGGGTCAATATGCGTCCTGTCGTGCAATTGGCTATACCGTGGACTTCAGGACTCCAGATTTGTTTTGTTTATAAAATATAGTTTTGTGGGTGAATAATCATTAATTACAATAACTACAGGAAATTAAAAAACACGTTGAAAACTCGTTCCATATTGTCACATATCGTACTGCCCGAAGGGTAACAACATGTGATAAAACCGGACAGACAAATTGAAGAGATGGAAAGTTTTAGCAACCATTCCATCGCATTATTTACGACCACAGAAATAACAAATAAGTTTTTGTCATTAGTTTGTACAGTGAGACAAGCTTCTGTTGCCGGCTGTACTTTTTATTGCAATTATCTGTTTGTCAAGAACAAAATAGTGAGTCCCAGCACGGTGGGTCCACGACAAGTATAGCGGAGATCCAGTCGCACCTTCCGACTCCATCATCAGATCAGCTCTTGGATACCATAATATTGCATTGTCATCGGGTTTACATGTGTGGTTCAAATTTCAGCCCATTTCATTAATGGGATGTGGTTCAATTGACTTGCAAGATTTGAAGCGGACAACTTACAAACATACATACATACGAATAGTACGAGTTAAATTAAAGCTTGTAATAACTGGCCATCGGGATCCTATCATTTCATAGCCAACGTTTCACAAATGATTCATTTCACAAACATATCAATTGACAAGCCGCGTTTTTTTCCAAAACTATAAATAATTCTAGATTTATTTCAGGACCATCGTATAGAACCCTATAGGCTAGGTTAGGTTATTTTTATAAAATCTTGAAATATTTGTAGTTAAAGAAAATTTGTCATAGATTAGTCGACGAAACTATAGACAAAGACAAAGGCGTTTATTGCAAGAACACAGTAGGTACAGGCACAGTTCTTAGTGTTACAGGATGTGCTTATGTTCTACCTATTTTAGGCATGCAATATTGTAAACAATACTATAAGTACACTGTTATAATATTATTCATTAAAAAGATATAGAGAACCCTGGCCGTCTTTCTAACTTGAGCCTAAATACTCGTAGACGCTATGAAACAACTTCGTTAGTATTAGGAATGTACTTTAAAATCAGTTTTTATGCCGCACTTTAGGTGCTTAGATTCGCTTTAATTTGACCTCTTCCACTTTACCTGTTTAATCTACCAGAGAAAGGGCTGTACGAAAACAGCTCAGGTTGAGTCACCCTTATTTATGGCGCGGTCTTAACCTTCGCGGAACAAAGACGTGAACACCGCTGTTTATTATGACGTCGACCCACCCAGACAAAATAACACACCTATTAACTTATTAAGGCGCTAACTCACAACACTCGAATTTTAAGAACCCTATTACTTTTCAACCATTTTCAATAAAACGAGGAGGTTCTCAATTCGTCGGGATTTTTCTATGTACGTTCCCACGTTACACAAACACCGCTGGACCGATTTAATAAGTTTTTTTATTGGGTATACGTTAAGATTGGCCCCATTTCCAGCGCGTCAAGATCTGATGGTGGGATCTTGGAGAAATCGAGGGAACTCCTCAAATATTACAGGAATAAGTATTCGCGGACGACATAACAGTATTATTATGATCACTAAAAGGTATGAAATAAAATAAATGTTTTAAAAAACTAAAAGCCGTCTTTATATAGCAACAAAATAAGTTCTTTTAAAATGATAGGTCCAACTGAAGTCGGCGTCCCATTACATTTTAACCAAAAGCTGAATTCAGTTTGACTGACCTTATTTCTTGCTTTTTGAAGACGGTTTTTATGTTAATGGAATTTTCTAGATCAAAAGCCTCAACACCTTTTTAAAATGAATTAATTTTCAAGACATCCGCGGAGAAGTCGTTCATCGCTGTTCTCTCGCAAACTGTGCAATTTTCTAAGATGAAACATACCCCTTGGGATTCAAGTTATCTTAGAAAAAGTTTCTTTCATATTATTATTAGTACCAATGGATTGTAATTTCTATTTTCACGAGTACCTAAAAACCCTTTCACGTACCTCTACGATTTATTAAAATATAAATCATTTCTAAACCGAATGGTCAAGTGTAAAAAGAAGGGAACATATTAAGTTGAACTCTCTTTGTTCGAATGTATTTGAACATTATCGAATGGTCTGCTTTAGCTTCTTAACTATTGGGCCGATTATAATAAAGTGCGAGTGTCATTGATTATGTAAACATTGTAAAAGTTGGTCATATTAGTCGCAAGCTAGAAAATATTCTTGAGTATTTAAATTATAAAGATGTGTGTGACAGAAAGCACTCTCCTATTCAATAGCATGTGTATCGACTGCTTTTCCAAGTCAAGGCATCGCCTTAATAGTTTCAAATTAAGATTGTTCTCGACAATTCCAAATAGCGAGAAAATTATAAGTGACAAGTCTATAACGTCACTCCACCCATACGATTTAACAAAATGAATATTGATGAGCATCCCCTATATAACGTCTGGGAGTCTCACTCGAGTCACATTATCTACAAGCATCGCAAAACACACGTGTGGTTGCCATGAAGTCAGTTTTGGTGGTGCTCGTGTTGAACGTGGTGGTGTTCCAGTCGATTCAGTGTCGGGAGCAGACTTATTGCGGCCGGAAACTGGCCGACGCTATGGCTAAACTGTGTCAGCAATATAGTGAAGATGCCAACGGGCAGAAGCGGTCCGGGAGTCTGTACAACGAGATAGCACGCTACGAGCTGCCGTGGTGGCCGAGGAGCGCGCTCCACATGCAAGCGAGGAACAAGCGGCAAGGGATAGTGGCGGAGTGCTGCGACCAACCCTGCACTAGAGATGTCCTGCTTTCTTACTGCCCCGTCTAATTACATCATAATTTCCCGCTCAAATGAATACGGCTATGAAAATAGGTAACGATATATTTACCTTGCAAGCTTTAGATCAAGGTTGCCGCTCGCAAGGAGTTTGATAAAAGTAGTTCCGTTGATAGTGTCCGTGTTAAGTTGCATTTAGATATCATGTATTATAAAGACTGCTTCAAGTTACATTTTCATCATATGATATGAGACATAAAAATAAACATTGACTAATCAATCTAATCATGCTTAATAAAGGAATATAATCAAATTGGATTTTAATTTTATTAGACTATTTGTACTTTAATCCCGGTCTAACGGCGCCTTACGTCCCAAACAAGTTGTCACTAGTGCCTAACACACCATCTTATCTAATAACAAGCTATGCCTGATGGTTCCTTATTACTTATTTAGGTAAATCAGCACACTTCTGAACTTTTGTAATAGCTTAAGTTCCTCCTTAAACTTTGTCAACATAAACTTCGCCTCATATATTTATGGCAACGGCTCTTAAATCAAGAGACAGATTAATCAGCCAATTGACAATCGCGCAGTTTAATGCTGGAGGAACTAGTTTACCGAATTGTCAGGTTATTCAAATATATGCCTGAAACACAGCATAGTTAAACAAAGGAAAACTCGTACCTATAAGGAACTTAGTGCTTTTCTCCGGCAGATGCTGTATTAGCTTGAGCCCATACTTCTTCATATACTCGTCAGCGTCTTCAAACTCTAGGTCCGCGAGGTAGTCGAGCGCGGCGCCGTAGGCCTTCTTGTCCTCAATCATCAGCTTGAGGAACCAGTCGTGCCGCTTGTGGTTCGCGGCCAAAGACAACGCGTCGTCCACGCTCACTTGGCGGACCACCTGCCGGGAACAGCTTCGATGACTCCACTGAGTTGCCCATGTTTTGTGGGTTTGGACTGCGCTAGGCACACAATTCTGCCTTCCTAAGCCAATAAGCAGTATCTCAAATTCAATGGTCAAAGGAGATTCAATCCTATCCTGTTGGTACTAAGGTTGCTTATGCTGGAGGAGTTTATTCTCAGATACTGCTATTTGTGTTAGCAGGGCAGAATTGTACCAACGTTGTCGGAGATGGGTTTTTTAAGAACATGCATTATTTATTTACATGAAATAAAAGATGGCAGTTAGAATGAAACAATGACAAATTAAAAACTAATAGTGGACACAATAACTAATCGTCGCTACTTTGAAAAAACCTCGTATCTCATATTTCGTGGTGTACGATTTTGAACTTATTACGCTTCATGTTTAAGTTTGAAATCGTACATCACGTGACGTAATTCTTTATAATTGAGTCCAAAATTATCTCAGCTCAGCTTGGGCCATAGGATTAGATAAAGTGACGATGGGCTTCAGTAGATACAGTAGAAGTAGTTGTTGGGAAGAGGGAAATGGAAGACAAGGTAGGGAACCGCACGATTGCCTAAGCCAGATTGTTTTGGAAATGAGAAGCAGTTTTAGACGTAAAGGTATGGCAACGTTTCGACTGTTTTGGAAATTCGACATGTAGATTAATTTCGAGCTTGTTGATGTAATTTGTCTATCAGGCAACGATGTCTCTTCTTCTGATGATATAAACGAATGCTTTCGAACCCAGACCACATACCTTTATAGCGACATCTACATCGAAGTCGATGACTTTATCTTTGGAGTTGATGAACTCCTTCAGCTTGCCCTGCTGGTCGTGCTGGTCTAACTTCACGTAGCACGTGAGCAGCAACGTCGTGTGGTCTTCGGTCGCCTTTTTCTGTTTGTGCAGATTCTCTAGATACAGCACTAGAGGCTCCAAGTGGCGGGACTCCAGGTACTTCCGGATGACGTACGAGGTTTCCAGCCAGCCTATAGTTTTGACATATTGTTCTACGGCACCTTTAAGGTCTCCCTGCGAGAAATAGTAATAAATGAAATGAAAATATTTTATTTGCCAGAATACTCAATGTACAAGGTGTTATGGTAGTCTGGTGTTAAGTACTCAGCCGAAAACAATCAACATGCAAATGTTCAGATGGGTACGAATCTGAGCGGCTCAGCCTGAGGCATACACGCCCCGCGCGGCGAGCTGCTCGCGAGCCAAATTTTTGCACATAAAAACAAGCGCGGGTGAGGCAGCATGTTCGCCGCGAGCCGACAGTAAAAAATGGCGTCGGACACGACGACAGCCGCGGCTGCGTTTATCATAATTCACCAAATTATTAACAAAAAGAAGAAGAAAATTAAATCGCCTCGGTGGTGGAACGGCTCAGCAACTTTATCAAATTTGTACGCGTCTCGCCCACAGACAAGTTAGAAATTGTCGGATATACGTCCAAATTACGCGAGGCACGCAAACCGAGGCGCCTTTGAACACGGCCAAAGGTCGTACGAATTTGAGCAAAAAATGTGAGCCGTGCGTGTCTCAACCCAAGGCTGCTCTAATTCGTACCCACCTTTAGAAGAACACACACACTTTATATTCTTGAATATCAAGTTATCATCGGTGCAAATTTTCCGGAGAATTGTTATGTAGTTTAATGCATCGTATTATGTACGATTTTGTTTACGTCAGTGTTTCCTTTAAACAAGGTACGCTGAAGATCAGTTTTAGACAGTCAAATAACATAACTGAAGTAGAAAGTATTTTTTTGGAAAACGTATCCCAAGTGCGTTCGGGTCACTACTAGAGTGACTAGATCGAAACATTACCACATCGCAAAATGACCACATCGCTTGTAGCCAACATCTCAAAATGACTGAGTCGTAAAATGACCACATCGCTTGTAGCCTACTTCTCAAAACGTCCGAGTCGCAAAATGACCACATCGCTTGTAGCCCACATCTCAAAATGACTGAGCCGCAAAATGACCACTTTGCTTTTTTCATTTTATGCCTGTCTTAGCAAAGTCGACGCAGCCCCGCATGGCGGGGCTGCTATTCTTGGGAAATTTGCCCTTCGGGCATTTGAAGTTACCTAACGAACCTAACCTACCTAGTAACGCAAACGAAGTGGTCATTTTGCGACTCGGACGTTTTGAGAAGTAGGCTACAAGCGATGTGGTCATTTTACGACTCAGACATTTTGAGATGTGGGCTACAAGTGATGGGGTCATTTTGCGAGTCGGTAATTTTGCGACCGAGTAATTCTACTAGTGACCTGTGCGTTCTTCTGCATAAGCGTCAAATACGTGCAGTACCGTTGTCAATTTATGTAAAAGTATGTCACTTTATTGAATTGGGTGCAAAAAGATTTTTTTATGTTATTTTCCAATTCACCTAACCTTTGATGCCCACGACATTTATAATAAAATATAGTGATATGATCGGAATAGCTAGTGCAATTTCGCGAGACTTTGGTGCGTAAGTTTAGTATAGATATAGCTCGTAACCCCGGGATTTCATTTGCAAAGTGTTAAAGTTTGTGTTTGGTTCAGAAATTATGTTTAATTTATGATTTTAACGATTATTTTGCTTGCATAGAATATCGCATTGACGAAATATGTAAACACTTTGTTTTGCGTATTTTTCCATTTAACTTCAATTAAGTTAATGTCAAGAAAATATTCTGTGAAAAAATACGAGTCCCGGAGTCCCGGGTCTTATCCATACTAAGTATAACGTTTAAGGTCAATCACCCGAAATTGCACTACCTATTCCGATCACTGGTGATATCATTATAAACTTTTACCAAAATTCAATGTTAAGTTAGTCAATGTGAGGGCGCCGAGGAGGTTCCGGTGGCGCTTTCATTTCTTTTATTGTGTTTTCTAATAAACTAAAGTATTATCTTGAAATCTAAGAGCGGTTTTATGTTGTACAAATGAATACACAATGTATAGCATACATGAAACAGATGCATTACCTTTAACCTTCGTTTAGTCACCTTAACGAAAAAAGGTTACGGGTAAACGGGGTAAAGGGTAGGGTTAAGGTTTTAACCGACTCCAAAAAGGAGGTTTTCAATTCGTCGGGTTTTTTTATGTATGTTCCCCGATTACATAAAATCCCTCCATACTTTTACCACGGCCACGGTAACTCACTCAATTAAATTATGTATGAAACTTTTCCGCTGTGACACGAAAATTAGCCATACATTTGTAGGGATATGTTTCGTGTCACAACGGAACTTTTTTCACTTTTGTTGATTGTATGGTTAACTACGCTTAACTATGGCCCAACTATTTGGTTCTTATTCGTATTTATTTGTACAAAAAAACCGCACTACGAATTTAACATAATACTTTAATTTATTAGAAAACAAAAAGTAATGAGTGCGCCACTGGACGCTCGGCGCCATCCTAATGTTACCTTGCCATACAAATGATCCCCATACTGCTTGTGGATCTCCATCAGCCCCTCGGCATCGTAATGCTGCAGGCTCGCTATCCTGATCGCGACGTCGTACAGATTCTTCTTGAACAGCAGCCACAGCTTGGACTGCAGGTCCTTCTCGTCGAGGTAGATCATCTCTTTCTTCTTGGTCAGGATGTAGAAGGAGCCCCACTCGGTGAGGACGGCGTCGATCTCGTCGAAGGTCTCGGAGAAGACGATGAACTTGTTCTGTATGTCGAGGATGGTGAGGTGGTGCGCGCGCGGCGCGGGCGCGGCGCTGGTGGAGGCGGCGGGCCGCGCGCGCGCGCTCGTGGTCACCAGGTAGCTGCGGAACCAGTCCAGGCGCACCTTCTCGCCCTCGAGCGCGTAGCACGGCCCGCGCCCCTCCGCCGTGTAGCAGAATATGGCCTGTCCATGTACATTATTATGACCATAATTACTTTACTATTTAGGTACTAGCGACCTCCATCTTGAATTACTCTATCTATTAAAAAAATCAAAATCTGTTCCGTAGTTTTAAAGATCTAAACATACATAGGGACAGACAGACTACTAGACTTTGTTTTTTATACTATGTAGTGATTACAAACTAGCTGTTGCCCGGAACTCCGTTCGCGTGCATACACTTACATACATAACATCACGCCTGCATTCCCAGAGTGGGGTAGGCAGAGCTACAGAATTAGCAACTCTAAAAAAACTTGTGAAACCATGCTGTTACCACGTTTTGCACAATCAGGCTAAGTTCACCAGTTTATATATCCGCGTCCACGTCATCCATCCGCGTAGACATCGTTTATCCCTATGTCCTTTGTCGGGGTTTAAGCTATGCTATCCCCATACCGAAAATCATAAAAATCGGTTCAGCTAACAAGCTACTTTCATATTTATAATATTACTACGGATGTACACACAAAAAGTAACAGAGTTATAAACAAAACTAAATTTCACAATATTTCATAGGTTTTATTATTGCAAAGCATTATTTCATTACAGTGCAGTGGTCATTTCAATTAACGACACTTGTTTTATCGTGCGTGAAGTGCATCTGAATTAATCGGTTTTTGAGTTCTTAACCGGTTAATTCGAAAAGAACTTTAAGTAAAGGATCCTCCAAATACCGGTAAAAAAACCGGTTTATACGAACGGAATCGAAATAAAAAGGTTTTGCGTCAAGTACATACGCCTTGGTCGCGCATTGGCAGTCAGATTGAAATGTTAAGAATGCAAATGTTTATGGGTCTCAGATCCCACTTACCATCAGGTGGCCTGCGTACTCGTTTGCTTTCTCTAAGTCATGAAAAAAACATGATTGGTAGAACTCACGTCGTCGGCGGCGACGGTGAGCCGGTGCTGGTCGGCGAGCGTGCTGCAGCCGGGCCCGCAGCCCTTGGCGTCCAGCGCCGTGCAGCGCTCCGAGCCCAGCGAGTACACCAGCACGCTAGCACGCGACACCACGAACAGCTTGTCTGCGCCGCTGTAATCAAATACGTTCAATTACACGCGGGGCTATTGTTTCTGTACGCGGGCTATTCGGGCACAATCTTTAAAACTTGAATCTTAGACCTTGATATTTTATAAACTGTTAAAACAATAGCCAGTATGCAAAGCTACATGAAATACTAACTCTCTATTGTCAAAAAGATAACAATACGGCATGTGTTACTATAAACGATTTAAAAATTAGGAAAGTTTATTTTTGTGGTGGAACATAATGAACTTATTGAAATCCCGTCAACATCCTTATCCTCGCAAGACCTCGCCTATTTTAGTAGCATTGTAAATGCAACCTTGTTGAAATAATTATAAGGAGCCTTTTATATTTGGCATTATGTCCTGAAGCGAACCTGGTGACTCAGGAGGTCATACAAGGGCACGTACCTGAAGGCAAGCCCGGTGATGGGGCTGGTGCCGGAGTCGAGCAGCGTCTTCATCTTGCCTGAGCGCTGCCGCGCCAGCTCGCCGCGGTACAGCACCACCGACCCGTCTTGGAAGCCCACCGCCAGAAGATTCTGACAACAAACCATTTTATAACTATTACAAACATAAAAACCCCGACACAAAGGCGAGATGATAATTATCTCTTAGAGGACCCAACTGAATTTCATAAAACCTAGCTAAGCATGATCCCGATGAAACTAGCCTTCTTAACCGATTCGAAAGCGATATTTTTAAAAAATATCGCTTTCGAATCGGTTTATCCGTTTGGGAGCTACTATGCAACATACAAACACACAGACACCTTACAAAACCTTTTTGGATCGAAGTTAAACTTGATAAATGTTGATTATAGCTTGACAAATTCAATAGTGACATTCCTATACACGGAAGGCGGGGGACGTAACTTGATGACGTGTTGCTCACCTTTGCACACGATATGAATTACGTTACGAATATGTCTGCTGATAACTAACTTGATACGATTTATATACGAAAATTGTGTAAGATGTGGTAAAGATTAAATAAATCATGTTTTAATGTTTGTATTATTTTTGTTAGCATACTAAAAAGACGTCCACAAAACTTAATCAAATTATGAAATTATTCACTGTGATCACATTTCATAAAATTATCTTTTTCTGTACGTTCTTCACTGTCATAATCAGAGCTAACAGAATGAACATCATTTTGATTTCTGTTGAAGTTAGATCTTCGTTGCGATTTTTAAAATAGATTTATACAATTTGTTTAGCGTAACGTCCAATAACTTTGACTATCAGCCGACTCACCTTTGCGTAGCAATCTTGTGTGCGTTTAGTTATGTGCAACCGCACATAACTGTATGTAAGTTACCGCCAAGCGGCGGCGGTCGACTGACGCTCCTGTCGCACTTCATACCGCGCTGCCGTCATTCAATCACCATCGCCCGCAGACCATGGGAGTGTCATGAACGAATTTGCCAAGCTATAGTGGCCGGTATTGTCACACTGGCTTCATATTTTAAACACTCCCTTTTTTTTCTTTAAATAACATATCTACATAGTAATAATCCCGATCCTGACCGATTGTGGCCAAAGCGACTGGAGAACGACTATTGAGAGCGTCGCTCGTGTGCTCTCAGGTGGCTGACATGCTGATTTTTGCACAAAATGTTCATTGACATTTGGTGCAAGTCAGCATCCCTTCGATATAGTTAGTGGATGGCCACAGGTGGTCGGGCCTTGAGCTCGTCTTGTTCAATATCGAGCTCATTTCTCTTGGTCAGCTTTAGCAATTTCCAATGTATATTATCAGAACCAGCTATATCATGAGGGGGCTGCCAGCGTGTTAGTACTCGTACCTTGTTATCGTGCACAGCGAGCGCGGTGGCGGGCGTCGGCCGCAGGTGGGACGGAACGGCGCGCGACACCCGCACGCAGATAGGGTTCCCATGCCGGTCCTTGCGCGCCCAGTCCCATACTTTGATCAGCGGGTTGATGCCTGGCTCATCGTCCTGGAAACGATGATAAAGGCTCATTTGGGAATTATGTATACCTTAAAGAAGAATAGGGTCTTACGAAGTAACAATAAAGGTTACAGGTTAGGTTGTAAACCGACTCACAGGGTCCCAAGTTACAGGCTCAGCCTAGTTCCAGTTCCACTGGAAATTTTACCTTAAGTGTAAACCATTTATTTTCTTTTCATAAATTTACTCTTTTTGTATTCTTATTCTCCGTCGCTATGGTATTTTTAGTTCTGCGATTACGGAGATTTTTTTACAAATACCATAACAAAACATTAACTACCTAACACAAAATACATAAAACCTAATCAAATTAATCATGATTTGTAAATAAATTGCATGAATTTTAATAACTGGGGTAACCCTAACTTTTTAGCCTTATCATGTTACAATAGCTTCAAATTATATCCTCTATCTTTTCTGATCTTGAACAATAAATAAACTTACACCAATAGTGACCAAGAACGAGTCATGGGGCAATTGCTGGGCCAGTGTGATTGTCATCTCGTAGGCCTTGAATGGAGTGATCTCCCATGAGCGAGACACCAGATGTGCCCATCCTGTACTGTCGCATAGCACCACGTGGGAGTTGCCGCTTGTAGTAGCTGTTATGTTTGTGTCCTAAGTATAAAATTGAACAATTATTCTATAAGCAGCAGCATATTTTTTTTGGTTTATTGATAAAGAAAACAAAGTAATAATGATGATGATGATGATGAAGCACAAAGCTAAGTAGTGTTATGTAATATCATTTCTGAAACAGACATATTATTATGCAAGGTAAGTCTGAGTCGATTTAATCACAGTTTCATCAACAAGAGGGATTTTACAAATATGTTGAAAATGGGAATATTTCACCCTACCCACACATTTATATATGGAACAAAATAAATGTTAAATATTTAAAGGCATATTTTATAATAAATATTATATACCACTAAATTTAAAACTATTTCTTTAACTTCAAGTTATGCAAATCTCACTCCTCACCACTTCTGATCAGCCTAGGCACTATATCTTTATAACCAGTATCTATTAAATACAGTACAATCATATTGAATTTTATTTTCAGTAGGTGTGGGAATCATCTCGTGAGCAATCTGGGTTTCCGCAGCTTCATAAATTATAACCATTTTAGTGGTAATTGTCCTAAATTGTTTAGATAATTGTATAATGATATATGTAGCTTAATCTTTACACGTCTATGACAATAATAAAACATAAAAGTAAGGGCTAAAGTAATTACTTAAAGCCATTCAGGCATGATGAAGATAACAGTACAAATTATGATTTCTGGCACATTTATCTTAACTAGATATTAATGGGGAAAAATAATGATTATGAGTCAGACACTGCTGAATAAATTATGCGGCTTAAATTATAAAATGTATTAACTTACCTGTAAACATTCCGCTACTTTTCCTTTGTCGACGTTGTTGTGTACATCAAAAAATGTGAAACGACGCCACTGAAAAAAGATATTACCAACTGGTTATACATAATGCTGATTAGCTAATTACAATCGGTTTGCTCCATATCGTATCCGATTCCAATGGCATACAACTAAACTTGTAATCGTGTTTACAAGCTACTAATTGGACCAAGCGGGCGTAATCATTAGCAAGAATTGGTCATCGAATTAAACAAAAACTTGACTTCATGAATTTAGTAACTGCACAAATAAAAATATCATACCTCCAAGAACGCCATGGTGATTGTTTAAACTATATTTCCTGCATCATATCCTGAGCATAATTAATAATGAAAATAAAACAACTTTTTAATGTATCGTCCTCGGAATACCCTTATCAACGATTTGTCAGCTGTCATATCAACAATGCCAAATGTCAATGTCATTATTGATACTCTTCGAGCTACTTAAAAAACCTCAAATAAAAAAATAACCAAAAGCCGCAGCTTTGGCGGTTGCTATTGGAAAATATTGTAGTTCCACCATAATAAAAATATGTTTATGAGTTACACCCTTCTTTTAAACCTTTAATTGGCTATGTAAAGTTTTTGGAAGAGATTTAAATATATATTTTTTTCGATAGTCGTCATCCTAAAGATCGAGGAACTGCGGCTCTTTTATTTTTATTTCCTCTAATATTTTAGAAATATATTTTTTAGTTTTGGAGTTGACATTTGTTAAATTTGTTGCCTTCGTACTTGCCGATTGAAAAATGCCCGACTTTTACTTTTGATTTATTCTGTTTACTGTTTACTCTATTCACTTGACATTGGCGAAATCACGGTGTGGACCGCCATTAATTAAAAAAGAAGAAGAAGAACGATTAAAAGAGAAGAAGAAGCAATTCAACGGCTCTTTTCTGTTTGCTTTCGTTTCATGTGATCAGTGTTTTTAAAAATATTTTTAACGACCTCAGACTGATACTTTTCATCTCTTCCAAAAACTTTACTTAGCCTATTAGTCATCAAGTAAAAGTTGGTTCATCCTTCACATAAGTTAGTAGCAAAACAGTCACCTTTTGGCTTTACCGTAGTTGGTAGATAATGATATGATATTGTCTAATAGGTACCTATAGTTTAGAAAAAAAAACATTTGATGCAACTATTTACAACATTCTGAGCTATCACGTTTAGCGGAAGTTTTTTTTAGTAAAATTCCAAACAGTGCCTATAGTTTTCGTAATCTATTTTTGAATTCCATAGTTAACAAGGCACCCTTATAGTTTCGCCATGTCTGTCTGTCCGCAGTTTTACTCAGAGACGCCGACAAAGTTGTAAAATAAAATCTTGAAAAAAACTTTTTTTCCCCATACAAGTAAAGCAATGGTTTTTTACATTATGGCATTGAGGGAGGTACCTATCATTAGATAGCTCTTAAAAAGACTGTTTTTTAGGGTTCCGTAGTCAAACTAGGAACACTTATAGTTTCGCCATGTCCGTCCGCTCGTTCGTCCGCAGCCTAGCGCAGAGAGTCTTAG
This sequence comes from Acleris holmiana, assembly GCA_949316455.1. Taxonomy (NCBI): domain Eukaryota; kingdom Metazoa; phylum Arthropoda; class Insecta; order Lepidoptera; family Tortricidae; genus Acleris; species Acleris holmiana. The sequence continues at coordinate 7,520,845 of OX438777.1, read as the reverse complement.
TACTAGAGAACTGTAATTTGGCATGAATAATATTAGTCACGGCAACAAAGTGGTATAATAAAATATAAAAAAAGGTACTACCTCCCCTACACGTAACGTTGGAATGTATTTTTTTCTCTCGTCTACCCCATGGTGTGGGGTATCTTTGGATAGGTCTTTCAAAAATATTGTGGGTTTGTCGAAACAGTTTTTCGATTAAGTTATCCGTTTATGAAATATTAAACTTTAAAGCGCTAAGTTACTTATTTGTACTTTATTGGTTCCGAAGAAATAAATACACTCCTTTTTCAGGTCAGCAGGCAGGTCGTGTAATAAAACCGAATATATTTACATTTACTTACATTACATTTTTTTTTTTTTTTTTCTATATTTTATTTGTATTTTACTCTTCATGCCGTATTTGTATGACATGTGGTGTTCAATTAAGAATATTTGTATTTATTGTTTTGTAAATGACGTAGTACGTCTGCAGTACCAAGTAACTTTAAATAGAACATTCGTTCATACCTTGTTGCTTTTTGAAACAGTTTTTTTTTTGTTTTAAGTAACAGCTTCGAAAGAGCCTCGGTGGCCAAGTGGTCGACTCGTGATAGTTAGGTACAGAGTTCGAACCCCCGCTGCCACAATGAAACAATTAGTTTTTGTAACTTAAGTGAAATTACCCGATGCTCTTACTGTGAAGGAAAAACATCGTGAGGAAACCTGCACATTCGAACAGCTGAGTGTAAGAGGGTAATTGCACAAAAGATCCTAGAGGGATCGAATTGTATCCAAAAGCCACTAGTCCTACCAAGGGCGAGGAAGCGACTAACTATCGACTATTTTCTCGCTCAAGCAACGAACAAAAGATATAGATCCCGTGTCTGTATGAGAGAGACATGCATTCATACCTAGTTGATCGCTGACTGTCCACACTGTCGCCGGCGGGAGCTCTCTCTCCAACAAAAGATAATACTAAAATCCCGTGTAAATAAAAGAGACACATAGCTTAATAGTTTCTCGCTGGCTCTACTTGCTTCTCGCTCATCGTCGGCGGTGGGACCAGTGCCAAAGGCCCATCTGTAAGTTAAGATAAGATAACGGCTTCGGAACCCTGACTGATCATGGTCCGTTGTGCTCTTGCACGGGTTTTCTCACTTAACTATTTCAATTTTGGTAGTAGCACAGTCAATGATATCTATACAAACATATAAAGCTGAAGAGTTTGTTTGTTTGCTTGAACGCGCTTATCTCAAGGACTACTGGACTGATTTAGATGAAATTTGGTATAGAGATAACTAAGGTCCCGGGGAAGGACATAGGTTACTTTTCAACTGTTTCCGAGGGAATAGCGATAAACGAGGTATTTGGTATATAGACGACACTATCACATGGTGATTGAATAGTGTCGTCTACATACACATAGGGGGAGCAGCGGAAAACTAATTATAGGCATACGAAGTCGCGGGCGTCTTCTAGTTATGATATAAACAGGAATAATGTTATTGCTGTGGCAAAGTGGAAGATTCATAAAAGAGACTCTTAGCTACTTTCGCTGTGATTACGCCAAACGACGTCGACTCGTGTTTTCCGTATCTTTCCATCATTCATTAGGAAACACTTGAACATAATAATATTGAAGATTGTCTATTTTCAAACGCAATCTACTAAGAACGTAACATAATCTATACCCTGTAATATCGTTAAGCACCAATTAAGCACAGTATACAACGTGTAACAAAATAATACGTAAAAAGAAATTACAAAACTAGCGTCAACCCTTATTAAATAACGTCAGTTCAGTATCTTAGCTTAGGTATATAGTATACTAGGGTTGACACTACTTTCGTAATTTCTTTTTTACTGATTATTTTGGAACACGTTGTATATGTATAATATAGCGACTTCCCAATGGCACAACTAAACGGCACAACTGACCAAAATCTGTATCATAAATATGAGGTAGGTTTAGGTTATGTTAGTTCTTCAGCAGGCCCGGAGGGCCAAACTACCCAGAAATAGGAGCTCTGCGATAGCAGAGCTCCGTCGACTCTATTAAATTTGATTTTGAAATAGAAATCATTGGTCAGTTGTGCCACGCAGTAGTGCCTAGGGAAAGAAAGGTATAATATAGCTATACACGGTGGCCTACTTGGGAGTGACCAGCCAGTGAGCCAGCGGTCCTGGGTCAAAGCCCGGTAAGGGCAGATATTTGTGTGATGAGCGCGAATATTTGTTCCTGAGTCTTGGATGTTTTCTATGTATTTAAGTATGTAGGTATTTATCTATATAAGTATGTTTATAGTAAAATAGTATCAGCATATTAAACGTAATTATGTTACCGATAGAGCATGAAATGCTACTATTGCAGTTAGCTGCCTTCTTTGGTATTACGGCAGAATAAGTGTACAAAATTATAGCTTTGTGCCTAATATAGTAGTTTGAGAAAAAGTGAACGTGAGATGGCGAAACTATAAGGGTTCCTAGGATTGATTCCTTTTTCGGCACATTCCTTTTTGGACATATTCCGTTTTCGGCATATTCTTGTTTCGGCACATTCCGTTTTCGGCATAAATCATTATATACAACAAATGAAATCAATTCTAGGTATGGTTATTTTTATTTTCAAGACATAAGTATATATAAGTAGCATGCAAGAAAGAAATACAATAAAATATTTTCCAATGGTGAATACTACAAATACCTCATCGAATAAATATTGCTTGAAGTAATATTTTACAGATGTAGTAAATAATGTTTAGACATCGTATTTTGATGTAAGTTCCTGTTATCTCGCTCGCTCGCTTTGCTTGTCATAGAGATAACTACGAACGTTCTCGACAACTTTTATAAAAGACGAGTCCATGAAGCATATGAATTTAGATACCTAGTTGGTTGTCATTAGTTAGTTGCCCAATTATTTTAAGTAATCAGTGTAGGTACTGTTTAATTTTTATCTTTTATTTTTATTGATTAAAATATAATATTTTACTGATAAATATTATTTTATTTTATTACGCAAGCAAAGTCACAAGTATTTCATAGTATAATTTATTTACTAAAATGTGCCGAAACAAGAATATGCCGAAAACGGAATATGTCCAAAAAGGAATGTGCCGAAAAAGGAATCAATCGTTCCTAGTAACTACGCAACTCTAAAAATTAAGGCGCTGTGGGTCAAAATCAGATGCAGGCCGCATCATTGTGAACTAAAAACAATGAACAAAAATCTGCTATCGGAAGTCGATGTTAAAAATGCCTACGCTTTCCAAAATCGCCTTGAGTGATTGAATTGCCAACAATAACAGGGGTAGCTCATCGTTTTTTACCCGACTGCCGAGGAAGGGAGGTAATGTTCTCAATATTGTTTTCAATATGGTTATTCGCGCCTTTATGAAATAGTTTAATTAGTAGTTTTCATACTGGTACCTACGCATTTGTACGTAACTATGAGTAACTTTGAAAATAATTAAAACAAAAAACTTTGGTACACTTTATTAAACTTTAATAGTACAATAATTTTAGGTTTTACAGTAAAATAAACTTTTTCTCCAGAGTTGTTCTCTCATGTGTACCCTTTATTTTTCATACATTGACGTAACCATGCAACGTTAATTTGTCTTGAACTGGAGGCCTGATGCTTTGAAGGAAGACCTGCTCCCTATTTCCCCCTGTCATACTCGTGACAATGACACGTGACATTTGACAATTTGGTATGCATTGCAAAGTTAACACTCTAATACATCACTAGGTATCATATAAGCTGCGCCATGTACACTGAAATGTCGCGTATCACCACATTGTCCGGGTGGTGAAATAGGTCAATGGGTCTGCCCTCTAAGCCTAAGTCAATAAACAGCATGTCGTATTCAATTGCCAAAGTAAATTTCATCCTCTCTTGTTAGTAATAAGGTTGTGATTGCCACAGGAGTTTTATTTGAGATACTGCTATTTGGCTTAACATGTGCAGCGGTGGTCTCCTGATTATCAATGTTGACCGAGATTAAGTACGAGTAAGACCGGTTAGATCGAAAATGATAAGATCAAAAAATCAGTTGATGGCTACCTTCATCATCTTAGTCGTAGATGTTATGTTATATACCGACGAGTATAAGTACCTACTCGGGCAAGATATTCTCCTTCACAAACCAATGGGTGAAATTGCCTTCCCTATATTACTTTAAAACACAAATTCATCGACATCTTGCCCGTCATAACCTACGGTGCCCAAACTTAGTTCTTGGCTGAAACTCCAGTTTGCTAAATAGCAATGGACGGCAGCATACTGGGTGTCTAAAGCTCCAGCGTGAGAAACAAAGCTGCATTTCAGAATGGGTATTGTTGATATTGGGGTGAAGAGTGCAAGTTTGAAGTAGCCCTACGTAGGGTTACGGACAGGTATCCACTAGATGGATATCGTAGCAGAAGTAAACCTAAAAGAAAATAGCGGAATAACTTAAACAAGGTTATGAGGGATTGGCGGAGCGTGCTTCCAACTAGGTGATAGAAAAAGACAGAGAAATGGCCTTCGCCTAAAAGACGGCCGCAAAAAACAGGCTATCAAAAATCAAGGTAAGAAAAACCAATGTAAATGTCTTTAAATCGCAAGTCTACTTAAATCGAACGGGCAGTCAATCTGGAACGTACTACAAACAGGAAAAGACGCGTATTATTTTAAAAGATACTGTTAAGTTAGCCAAGTTTTTCTCATCCTGATTTAGTTTTAATAAGTATTAGTGCACATGTACACGAAGTTCGCAAATATTACATCTTCATATTAGGTTCAGAAAGACTCCCGTGTGCAGACTTTTCTTGCAGTGTTCTCGACGGTTCCAAGAAGTGTGCTGAAATGTAATTCAACTGGGCACTTGACTCAAACAAAAATTAGCGCTTTAAAGCTTAATATTTCATAAACGGATCCCTTGATCGAAAATATATTTTCACAAACCAATAATTGTCCTATCCAACGATACCAAATTACATCCCCACGTTACGTGTAGGGGAGATACCATAAGATTTTTTTTTAAATTTTACTACAAATTACGGCTTTCTAGTACTAAGAGTCTCTGGTAGAGACTCTGCGCTAGGCTGCGGACGGACGGAAGTGGCGAAACTATAAGGGTTCCTAGTTTGACTACGGAACGCACATTTATTTAAGTCACCGTCTAAATATTTATCGACGGCTATATCCACATTTAGGGCTATGATCAGCGAGCGTAAAATATGGAATGATCAGTGCCGGGCTAAGTCAAATTCTATCGAGAGGTCATTGGTTTGTTTTAGGATCTGTTAGAAATACATGTAAGAGATGGAAACATTCTATTTTCAGTTACGCCCTAAGTTAGTAATATACGACCGCGTCACTTACGAATTTACAACCTCATGGACGAGGTAGTGCCTACCCTCACCCCTAACTTCTACGCATGCTCGTGTTGCTAGTCCAAAAAAGTAAAAGGCCCGTGAGGACTCCTGTGCTAGTTCACCATAATTCATAACAAAGGATGATAGAAAGAATGACTTAAGGTCGTTTGATAGAACTCAAGAGTATACATTATTTGTAGCGATTACAAATCTTAAAAGCGTTTTTACTTAAAGCAGTTTTTCGCGTGGCTGTTCACACTAGTATAGAAGTATAAATTTACATTACTTTGGCTATCTTTACTTAATAATTTATATGACTATTACTAAATAAAATTATTAGATATTATATTATTTAATTTGGCCATAATTAATTATAATCGAGATAAACTTACTGTTACTAAAAACCTTGGCTAACTATGATATTAATTGATAGCATCGAAATCCTATTAATAATTAAGAGACGATCGAGATACAATAAAATAAGCGCTCGAGGTGAAATGCGAGTAAAGCAATAGATAATGGGCGTTTTCCAAAAAAAGTGTACATTGTTAAAGACAAAATTAAGAAAAAAATACTTTTTCCATTTCGTCACGAAAATTAATGTATGGCTAATTTTCGTGACGAAATGGAAAAAGTTAACTTTGTCCTTAACGATGTACACTTTTTTTGAAAAACGCCCTAATACGCTAACAAAATAAAACAAGTGCAACACAAAGCGATAGTAAAATAAACGATCGAGGTGAATTGCGAATAATTATTTTTTTGAGGTAGAGTTCTAAACTTCTAACAAACGTGATGCTCTTTCTTACCTATTGTCCTTAGTATTCCGGCCACTGACGAGGTAGCAATAGAGTATGTCGTAGTGTCGTAGTCCGGGGATGAGGACGGACTGCTCGCGGTCCCAGACGGACTGCTGATGAGAACTTTGGGACCGTCAAAGATCTTGCTCAGGAGTCCTGTGAGTTGCTTCCCTCGCTGCCGCCGTGGCTCCTGGGTAACCTCAGTCCTGATGTCAAGGTGATGTTTACTAGTACATTCAGAAATAATTGTCTATACTCCTAATATAAAAAAATCCTACTCGTAATAAAATTCTGTTATTGGTACATATTATAATGTACTAACAGAATTTATAAATGTTAATGTTAGAGAGGATGTTTAGATGTTTAAATATGTCTTTCAATCACATTGATTTAGGGAGCGACCATATCGGAGGTTTACGATGTGTAAATTACGGTCGGTCAAAATTGACGCCATGTAATTAGTATGACCCATTCTTTTTTTTACGCAACGTCACTGTATTTTACGTGTCGGTGTGGCGTTACTTCCCGTGGTAACCTCTTTAAATGAGTTCTACGCGGACGCAGTCGCAGGCAAACGCTAATAGACATCTTTAGCTACCTACTGCTAAGGCTTGGTTAGGGTTAAGGGGTGGGGTGGGAGTTCAAGTGTTCTTGATTACATTTGTATAACAAACTTCGGCAGTAAACCTGGATCCTAGTATAGATTCGCACCACCTAACTCAGGTGACCTCAGGCAATCCCGAAAAGATTCTGATAAGCTATATATGTTTCTAAACCAGCGATAACTGGTGTCGCATAGTAATCCACCATGGTAGGAAAAACGTTTTAAGATGTCGTGGACAACTGCATTAACCTAGCACTAGCGCAAGAGATGCAATTTTAAGTTCATTAACACGAGATAGCGCAGGGAGAGGGGGGGAAATGCACTAGTTAAAACCCGCGATGTGAAAGAATGGACGTTAATGGGATTAGGTGTGTATGTGATATTGACATTTCACGGCCTGTTGTTGTTCCATGTTTTCAAGGCACAAGTTTAACTTATTAAACTTAGTTTCAAGCTATTATTACACTATAATTTAAATTATTCACAAATGCTTACATAATTGAAACTGGTTTGGACATACCACTGTAATACAGCGTACAGTAAAGGTAATTTATACAGTTCATCAAGAAAGCCGTGAAAATCAGTAGCGATAGTATACGCACTGAGTTTGAAGACATCATGATAATAAAATTATGAAAAAAACACAAAATGTACAAAATAGTAAGAAAAAGAATTAAAAAGTACTAGATATAAAATGACAATAACCTGTCAGATTGTCAGATATACCCTAGTATACAATGAAGGGTCCACGGAAAGAAAATGTCTAGTCATATTAGCAACTTTTTGAGATATCTCGATTTGAAAGTTAGGAACCATGACATTTTGTACGTAATTTTCGTGTAGAGGTTTTTTTAAGAGTGAAAAAATACAAGAAATATGTTGATTTATATCCTAAACTGTAGATAATAGTTCATTTCGTCCTCTACATTTTGAGATTCAAAACTCATTTTCAAAAAAAAGTGACTAGACATGCTTTTCGTGGACACTTAATTTGTAGTGTTTGTGATATACTTGTATTTACCTATATTTATTTGACTATAGACTATAGAGGTTTTTACTTGGTTTATGGTGTTTACTATTTATACATTTCGGATGGTTTTCGGGTTTAAAACATATCCAAAAGCTATTCAAGTATTAACAGTAGGTACATTGTGCGCTAAGGACCGTGAGAAGGGGATTACTAACGAGAGTCTATTATTAATATTATTCGATGACTCGAATTTGTAATTCCCTTACTGATTCAGACAATGTTTTTCGTCACGTTAGCGAGGCAATAAAAATAGACAAAGAAAACAACAATCAACCAAATGAATGGCACTCAAGTTCAAGTTTTTTTTTTGGTATATTATCACATAACTATTCGATTTTTATTTCATTCGATTAATTACAATAACGTCAAAAATCAATCGAATGCGTTCGACTTGCAATAGGCGGCGGTCTCTATCTTCTATCTATCGACTCGACTAAGTCGAAGTTTTCGTCCACATTGACTATTAGATACGATTCGCGGTATTCACGGCTGATAGCTAAAAGTCGAAAGTCGATAATTCATTCGATTATTGAAATAAGTACCTATATTACTATTTTGTTATTCCAATAAAATTCTCAGTACTTACTAAACAATCGAAAATTGAAATCATTCGAAGTCGCTCATCGCTAATGTTGAGCCATTATACTGGAAGCAATATCACTACTATAGAGTATAAAGAGCAGAGGACCCAGGATCGCACCCTGCGGCACTCCCCTGGTCACACGACCAGGAGAGGACCGCATAGCACGACCTGATACTGTGCGTAACTCGACCGCCTGCGCTCGGCCCGACAGCTAACTGTCAAACCACTTGACCGCAGCGGCATCGAACCCGTAAAACGACATCTTCGATAATAGCAAGGGCACGCTAATGCAATCGAAAGCCCTAGAGAAATCCAATAGTACTAAAATAATACTTTTACCAGTATCCCGAGCCTGTAATATGTTATCGACTACATCGAGCAACGCAGTAGCAGACGATCGACCCTTGCGAAAACCCGACTGTAGTTCAGGTAGGATACTGTTATTTTCTAGGTATTCCGACAGCTGATCGCAAATTACCCTCTCGATTATCTTTGATGCGCAAGGAAGGATATTAATAGGACGGAGGTCAGACAGGTCCACTGGGTTCGGCTTCTTGGCTAGCGGAGTCACTTTAGCAGTCTTGCAGTCCATCGGGAAAGTCATAGACAGTATGCTCTTGTTGATTATGTGTGTCAGGATGTCAGCGGTCCTAGAAAGAGTCAAATGCAGCATGTCAATTGAAACTGAGTCTTCTCCTTTAGCAGTCGTTTTAATAGAGGTGACGATTTTAGTCACAGCTGTCGAAGTCGTGGGCATGAGTGTAAAAGTCGCGTCACCGTGTCTACTAAATTCACACAAAGTTAAGTCCGATATTGTGACCTCTGGTTTTCCAGGTACATTCAGAAAATGACGGTTAATCAAGTCAGGGTCGTTAAAATGCGTCGGTAGGTTGGGCTGCGAGTGTGAGTTGGGAATAACGGAACGCTTTAAGTTTTTCCAAAGAGTCTTTGGGTCAGTTGTGTTGTTTATGTGGTGATCGAAGAGTTTGGCTACGGAACCCTAAAAAAGATTTTTGCTATCATGGTTGACGGAATTATTCTATACTACGGCACCTAAAACTTGGTCCGACGTCTTCTAGGGACGTTATGAATGTACTTTTACTTACGGGTGAGGACCAAAAAGTTGGAAAAGTATCCTTACATTTGTACTATGGCTAACTTTCGTCGCACAAAGGAAAAATGGCATAGAAAATTTAATTGCGTGAGTTAGCGAGGCCAGCTTTTTGGTCCTTACCCTTACATGGCAAAATTGTGCCATCGGATAGTTCTATCTACAAGGTAGCGGAGCTAAAACGGGAGACAAGTAATACGTCCGAGCATTGATAGCACACTGTTTATTGGTCACAAGGTGGCGGTGGACGCAGCCACCGTATAGCTATAACTACCTACCTATGCGACATATATAACATCTCCCCCCCCATTAACCCAATTTAGAAAAACTGCTTATAATCTACTTTAGGTCTATTTCGGCGGAACCTTGGTGAACAAGCGAGATCATGAGCTACCTGTTCTGGTGTCGTGTTTTGGTGTGGACTGAGTGGGTTGGGCGAGCTGGTAGGCGTCGCGAACGCCGTGTCGTCGGCGCCCTCGGCGGCGCGCGCCCCGCGCGGCGGGGAGCCGCCCTCCTGCGCTCCCGCGGGCAGCGACGGGCAGCTTGTTGAACCGACTGTGTCTAGTCGAGGTGAAGTAGAACCCGGACTTATCGCTGCGGTTTGGTCCGGCTCCGTGGGGGGTCCTAGCTGCTCTTGCGGCGTAGTTGTCAGCCATGGATCGTAGTCGCTCATTGTATCCACGACCGCCTCATCTCTCCCCGCTACTTTTATGCTGTTATCACCTCTGTGTAAATGCAGTTGATTTTGATGGCGTGTAACACTTTTATCTAATTCCGGTAAATATAGTTCGTACATTACTTTACCCACTCTTTTCACAACGACGCCTTTACTCCAATAAGGTTTATTGCTGTTTACGTATTGTCTCACCCAGACCACATCGCCTTCAGAAAAGTCAGGTCTGGTTTTACCACCGTAATGTTTGACCTGCGAGCACTGTTTACGCTGGACCAGGGCTTCCAGCTCCGAGGGCGCGGGCGGCGCGGGGGGCGCGACTGCGGCGAGCAAGTCCAACCGACAACGAAGCCTACGACCGAACACTAGCTCCGCGGGCGATCGTTCAGTGGTACTGTTTACTGAGTTCCGGTAATCGAACAAATACTTAACAAGTCGGTTTTCGATGGTATTGTTTTTGCAGTTTGTTTGTAAAATTGTTTTTAAACCCTTTTTAACTATTTTTACAAAGCTTTCGGCCTGACCGTTGTTAGACGGATGGTAAACCGGTGCAAACAATTGAGAAATTCCGTTTAACAAACAAAATTGGGCAAACTCTTGTGATGAGAATTTGTCGCTGACTATTATATTAGGAATACCAAAACGCGACATAAAACTGTACAACTTACTAATTACCGCTTTGGACGTTGTGTTATTGTTCATTGTTTCACATTCCACCCACTTAGAGTACGCGTCTACTATAACTAAATACATTTTTTGATTCACTGGCCCTAACAAATCTATATGTATCCTATAAAAAGCATGCGGAGGGTAAGGCCATGGCGATAGCGGCGCGCGCGGCGGCGCCGGGCGCAGCGCCGCGCACACGGCGCACGCCCCGGCCGCGCGCTCCAGCGCCGCGTCGATGCCCGGGAACCACACTCGCGCGCGCGCCTCCGACTTCATTTTCACTATTCCGAAGTGAGAACTATGCAGTTCCGACACAATTTCGTCCCTTAAGGTGGACGGAATAACGACCTTATGCCCTCTTAACAAGATACCATTTTCTAATGCTAGCTGGGTTCGACATAAGAAATACGGTTTTATTTCTGCATTAGACATTTTTTTAGGCCAACCGTCCATAACGTGCTGTGCGACGCGCTGCAGCAGTGTGTCGGCGGCAGTAGCGGCACGTAGGCGGTCCGCGGTAACAGGCAGTGTCCCCTCTGTCACGAAATTTACGTACGCTGCCGCCTCCTCTAGCTCCCGCTCCCCTCGCGCTCCCTCACCCCGAATCGGTATAGCACGTGACAAATAATCCGCACTATTAGCCGCGCTTGTTACGTACTCAATATTGTAATTATATGCGCTTAGGAATAAGGCGTAACGTTGCAGTCTATTCGCGGTCACTTCCGGTACGCCGTGGTTGCTTCCGAAAATTGTCGTCAGCGGCTTATGATCCGTACGAAGCGTGAAAGGATCCGCCCGACCATACAAATATTGATGGAAACGCCTTATTCCGAAAACGATGGCAGTAGCTTCTTTTTGTATCTGCGAGTACCTCTTTTCGGCGGTCGAGAGAGCGCGAGAGGCGTATGCCACGGGCCGCTCCCGCCCGTTCTCTTCCTGCGACAAGATGGCCGCGAGGCCCTCTGGGGACGCGTCTACTGTCACAATAATTTTTGCGGCTTGATTAAAATGGGCCAATACCTGTTTCGAAGCTAAGCATTCCTTAATTTTTTTAAAAGCTTTTTCTTGGTCCCGGGACCACTGCCATTTTACCCCCTTTTTTAGCAACAAATGTATAGGGCTTAATATGGCCGACGCGTTTGGAATAAAATTTCTGTAATAATTTAGTAGACCTAAAAATGACTGCACCTGGGTAACATTTTTAGGTTCGGTGGCCTCCAAGATAGCTCTTACTTTTTCCGGGTTTTTTTTAAGGCCATTTTTGTCAATTAGAAACCCTAGGTACGAAATTTCGTTTTGAAAAAATGCACATTTTTCCTTTTGTAAGACCAAACCTGCCTCTTGTAAACGCTCTAGAACAGCATACAGCCTATTTAAATTCTGAGGCGTATCTTGTCCGGTGATTAAAATGTCATCCAGAAAACATAGAACCCCGTCCATATCACCCAGGATCGATTCCATTGCCCTTTGAAAAATTGCGGGCGCGCTAGCCAGGCCAAATATTAGACGCGTATAGTTGAACAAGCCGTGGTGCGTGTTTATGCAAGTGAGGTTTCGGCAACTTTCGTCCACTACGAACTGATTGTAAGCCATTGATAAGTCTAGCTTTGAGAATTGTTTCCCGCCGTGCAGTTTAACGAATAACTCTTGAATAGTGGGCAAAGGGTACTTTTCTATGAGCAACTGTTTATTAATGGTACCGGAGTAGTCGGCGCAAATCCTTACCTTACCGTCACGTTTAAGCACAGGCACTATTGGCGAAGCATACTCTGAGTAGTTTACTGGTTCTAACACTCCTATCTGAACTAACCTATCTATTTCAGCCTCAATTTTGTCCCTTAATGCGAATGGTACAGTGCGTGCTTTACAAAAAATCGGTTTTGAATCGGGTTTCAATCGTAGTCTTACTGTGGTTTTGTTAAAAACAGCCTAGCTGGTCAGAAAAAATCCTAGGAAACGTTTTCTCTAACTGCGACACTGGGTCCACGGTGGGCGCGGCGGGCGCGGCGGCGCAGTAGCGCACGGGCGCCAGCTGCAGCCCGAAGGCGGCGATGAAGTCGCGGCCCAGCAGCGGCGGCCCGCCCGCGCGCACCACGTACACCGTTAGCGCCGCCGCGCGCCCCGCGTACTCCACATTCAACACGCTGCAACCTACTATGGACATTGTGCCGCCTGTATAGTTTATTAAACGCTTTTTCGTCTGTGACAATGCAACCTCATTGAAATGTTTTTTATACGTCTTTTCTGATACAACCGTTACCGCTGAGCCACTATCGATCTCGCACAAGATTTTTTTACCATGAATTAAGACAGTTTCGGTCATAGGCTTCCCTTCGAGACAACGAATGTTATAAATTGACTTACCGTCATCACCCTCGCTATCGGAACCGTCGTCCTGGTCCACGTAATTCACCTTCCTATCGGGACATATCCGACGGAGGTGACCTTTACGTTTACACAATTTGCACTTGTAATCTACGAACCGGCACTCGGATTTTTTGTGATTAGAATAACCACATATCGCGCACTGATCACCACTAGCTGTTGCCGCCTGACGGACATTCCTCGGCGGGGCGCTGTGCTTGATAGCGAACACGGCCTGGCCGCGCGCCCTGCCGGGCTCCTGCGCAGCCCCGGCCGCGGCGGAGCCCGCGCGCGCGCAGCGCACGCTTTCCGCCAAATCCACCGCTTTACTCAATGTTAATTCTGCGATATTTTGCTGAAACAATTTGTCGCGCTCATGGCCTGGTCTCATACCCATCACAAATTTATCCAATAGTGCATCCTCTAAATTCTTAAACGCACAATGAGAGGCGAGGCCCCTTAACCTCGCGGCCCAATGAGCATAGTTTTCCTCAATTTCTTGCACTGCTGCGTAGAAAGTATACCTTTCTGCGAATCCACAACGTTTTGGTGTGAAGTGGTCATCCAGAATTTTTATTACTTCATCAAAAGATTTATCCTCAATCGTTTTTGGCAAGGCTAAATTATTTGCCAATTGGTACGTTGACTCAGTGAGTGCGCTCAAAAACACGGCTCGTCTTCGTATACCTGCTTTGTCGTTCTCCTCATTTATGCCATTAGCAATAAACCACTGTAATAACCGGCTTTTGTACGTTTTCCAGTCTTGCGTCTGGTGATCAAAACTACAAAAATTGCTACAATTATTAAAATTGAACGGCGACGGGGCAGCCATCTTTTTTATAAATGCACGCGCGGGTAGTCGTCGCCACTGTTCTATCTAAAAGGTAGCGGAGCTAAAACGGGAGACAAGTAATACGTCCGAGCATTGATAGCACACTGTTTATTGGTCACAAGGTGGCGGTGGACGCAGCCACCGTATAGCTATAACAACCTACCTATGCGACATATATAACAAGTTTCAAGCAGAAGGAGGTGGTTTCTGAACCCTCCCTAATACCAGAACCCCGAATTCATGTCTTGAATTTACCATTACCCTAGGAATTTAAGTGTAGGTTTATAATGTCAGCATAATACGCAGAATAGCCTTAATATGTGCGTAAGAGGGTCCAGTTGGCCAAAATACGGACTACGGACAACTTAAATAGTTCATAAGACAGTATAAGTATAAATATGAATGTTATTTGAATTAGTAAGTTTTATTCCGAGATTTGCAACCGAATTTGCACGTAAACTTTGCGTTTTTTTCCCTTTATACACCATTTGTTTTATACTATGTAGTGATTTGGTAAATGGTCGGTAATCTGCAAAATTTACTGTACAATATGGGAGGGCAGACGATAAATCGCAAACTGCTTGCCTAATAATGGGACCTTAGCCTACATTTCGACATATTATGCATTATGCATCGTTACCATTATTTTCCTGATTGTAATGAAAATAGTGATGGTACTAATGGAAACAGAGAGCCCAAGTTCCGCCTTGTACTAGCTGTTTGTTAATTTGTGTTGTTACAGTTAATTTCAAAATCTAAGTAGGTACTCGTATTTCCCTACGAAGATAGTAGTCATCTCTTGTTTCGTAACGATATGGTAGTAATACTGTAACAATATAAAAGCTAATGTCACTAGATTTGAGTTGTTTTTTGAGGCTTATCGGTCTTTGAGCATCGCGTTGAGTAAGAGCGCTATTCTGTCGACCGAAACAAAAAGGCAGTATGCGCATATGGACTTCATATAGTCTTATACTGCCTTTTTCTTTTGGGTGGCAGTACCTATTGCGCCGTGTCTAATTAGAATCTGAGACAATACGGTCCGAGAGTTTGTGCCCGAATCTGAAATGACTACCCCAAAATTAGTAGGTAATCGCGAGGACTAGATTGACAGGTCAATATTCTCAAAAGTTGCCTACAGCTGAAATTTGGCCACAGAGCCTTAATTTTTAGGATTGCCTAGTTACTATAGGAACCCTTACGTATAGTTTCGCCTTCACACACTCACTTTTTCTCAGAAACTACTCTATTAAGCATTTCTAACATCGATTTCTGATAGCAGATTTTTATCCGTAGTTTTTAGTTCACAAAGACACGGCCTACAACTGAATTTGACCCACAGCGCCTTAATTTTTAGGGTTGCGTAGTTACTAGGATCTAGAGATGGGCAGACTAGTCAACGATTAGTCGGGAAAGCCGACTATTCGGCATCATTTCTAGTGTAGCTGGTCGTCAAAACAATGAATCTCTCTCTCGGTAACACGTACGAACTATGCACGCACAAAAAAGCGACTTAACCCGATGTATAGATAAAGTTGCACTAATTGTAGGAAATTTTATAATAGCGAAAAACACCACGCGATTGCATTGACACAATAATAAATTAATACAATGTGAATAAAAAGACGAATTATCAAGTATCATATGCTGCGTTCAGAGCTCACCCAGGGCTGGCGAGGGGGTCTAGATATATTTTCTACCATAATTATTTTAGTCATAATGTTGTTTTAAGTCATAATTATCGCAAGTTATAACATATTTTTTTAAGACTACTTATTCAGAGTTTTTATAAATCAAACCTAACCTAACCTAACCTAACCTTGTCTACACGTTAGATATTTAAGAAATTCTGAAAAGTTAACGGTTTCAGCGATATAAATTATGGCTATCAATAATTCTGTCAACTATTCAATTATGACCAAAACAAATATGGGAATAATCGGGTTCCCCGGCGATATACC
The DNA here is from genome assembly GCA_949316455.1 of Acleris holmiana. NCBI lineage: Eukaryota > Metazoa > Arthropoda > Insecta > Lepidoptera > Tortricidae > Acleris > Acleris holmiana. The sequence continues at coordinate 7,504,881 of OX438777.1, read as the reverse complement.
CTTGTTAATGTCAAGTTATTACAACTTTGAACCTTAGCTTAAAACGGAAGATAGCCAATTGAGCGGGCTATCTTTTTAGATGTTTCCTTTAGTTCTGAACAGCTAAAGATAAATCTTTAATGAGGAGTCGGCATCTTACTACTTGTAACTTTGAAAATACTTAACCAATTTTGTTGTAAATTGTAGTGCTTTGTTCATAGGTCCAAATGGGCACCATATATTTTTTTAAAGGTCGTATCTCTTTCCAAAGGAACCTAATGATTCATAAATTTGAAAGTCGTATGAAACACAATGATTCAATAAGAATAATTTATGGTGGTCGGAGCTCACTTATTAGACGGCCGGCGCGGCGAGTGACAAAGGCCGCTACTGATTTTAATGGCAAGCCATTACAACTTGAACCTTATTGCAGATGGAAGGTAACTATTTGAGTGGAGCATCTTGTTCCATTTTTCCTTTCGTTCTGAACAGCGAAAATAAGCTGTTTAATGAGTAGACCCCGGATTTTTGTCGCAATGACGTCACAATAGGGTAGTTTGGGGAGTTAATGGAACGGTGTTAATTAATAAGGTAACCTAGTCTGCTACGGAATTCAATATTTATAATCAGGCATTCGCGAATATTTTATATCTTAGGTCAAACTTAATTATGTTGTAAGGTTAAAACTGATTAATTGATAAATATAATTCTAATATGTTTAATTATGTTCCACTGTTCCATTTACTGGATGGAACGGTTATTTAATACGAAAAACTGCCGGATTTAACCGAATTAATTGTAATAACTAAGTAGGTATTCACGATAAAAATTACCTATTCAATTGATCAACGTTATCTTTCGATTACTGCAATCCATACATTTGTATTACATTAAACTGGCTTTTTTTTCGGTCGCCCACTTTTTGTCTGTCAAAAGCCAGTTTAACGTACAAATGTATGGTTTGAAGTTATATACCAAAAGATAATTTTGATCAAATGACTAGATAATTTTTGTCGTCAATGCCTAGCTATTTAAATTTATTAGGTTAAAAACCGTATTTATTTTGTATTAATTAACACCGTCCCATTTACTCCCCAAACTACCCTATTGTGACGTCATTGCGACGGTCTATTAATGAGCATTCGGACATCTTACAAAAATACTACTTTTTATACTCTCCGGTTTAAGAAGTTTTATTTGTACGCAGTTGTATAAAGTTTTTTGCCAGTCAGTAGTTTAGTTTTATTGAGAATCACGAGTCATGATTTACATATTTCCAGTCGTAATAGTCTTGAGTCGTTAGTCACGATCTTTGTTTTTCTGTAAAACACATATTAACAGATGCATGTGCCAGCGTGATAGTGAAAGCCCCCCGAACGATATTAACAAGCTGGCAGTACTCGTACTGTATTTTAAGGTAATTGTATATAGGAAAAATCAATAACTAATTATTTCATAGGTTGAATCATAAATGAAATGAAATCATTTACCTATTTTGTGAGAGCCCGTGTGGTTGCCGGGTTAGAATAGTGCCACTCCATGTCTTCCCGTGGATGTCGTAAGAGGCGACCAAGGAAATAAGGGCTTGTAGTACTGTTAGGCGATGGGCTTGCAACCTGTCACTAATACACCGGTAAACATCTTAGCCTGTCAGTGCAAAGTGTGGTTACAGAATTATCGACAAGTCTTTTTAGAGTTGTTGGTATTTCTGTAGCTCTGCCTACCCCACTCTGGGAATGAAGGCGTGATGTTATGTATGTATATGTAGGTTTGTTTTGCGAGAACATACACATGTTACAAATATACATATCAGGAGGATTTAAATACACGAAGGCATGGTATGCTCTGCCACATTTAGCATGCAAAATCTTAATCTAACTTAACTAAAATTCGCAATTAGGTACCAAACAACATCCAATCATACAATTTACCAAAGTATTCATTCATCTTATAAAATAGTCGAGTAATCAAGTAGGATTTAAATTTTCTAGTAAATTCATTTATATTATTGCATTGCTTTATGTCCTGATTAAAAAAATAGAAATTGTTAGAGCATTATATTCTACTTAGACTTATTTTATAAAATATAAAAAACTCATTTTAAAAAACTATAGTTCACATTATTTCTAGATTCTGAGTGGTCTAGCGTTATTATTGCATGCAAAGTTAGACTTATTTTTAAAACAAAAATGCATTCTAAATATATGTAGAGTGATATCACCGTCTGTACATGCCATGTTTCACAAATAGTGGACGGCAATGTTTAATAGGTTTTGCCATTTCGACATGCCTAAGAGCCTTTTTTAACCGACCTCAAAAAAGGAGGAGGTTATCAATTCGACTGTTTTTTTTTGTGTGTTTGTCACGCGATTACTCCGTCAATTGTGGATAGATTTTGAAAAAAATGATTTTTTTATAGAGTGTACTCCCGACATTCCCGAGGTGGTCCCATTGCCACCAAGTGGGTAACAGAAGTGGGGAGCCGTGAGGAATAGAGAAAGCTCCTCAAATATTATAGAAATAACTTCTATTAAATTATAGGTCCGTTCAAATAAAGTCGGCGTCCCGCTACATTTTGAACCAAAATCCGAATTCAGTTGGACTATTAAAACTACTTATCTTCTTGCTTTTTGAAGACGGTTTTTAGTTTTTTAAACATATATTTTATTTAAAATATTAAAAAATGGTTCACATGAACACTATTGCCCCAAACATCAAGGCCCTTAAGCCCTTAAGGATCTTATTAAACTCTCAAAATATGCAAAGTAAACGGTTTTGAGTTCAAAATTTTGTCAGATTTTTTAAAGCGTAACAGGCGCTGGCCAATCTCTTTCTAAGCAGACTTATATGGCTTGACCAACGAAGCTGTGTGTCTAGTTCGACACCTCTGCCCTCATAAACCAATAAGGCAGTATCTCACATTCAATAGCTAAAGCAGATTCAATCCTATCTCGTTAGGTTGCATTTGCTACAGGAGTTTTGTCCGAGATACTGCGATTTGTCTTGGGGGGGCAGACCTAGAAATGACATCATCAGCCTTTACTATGCTGCCCTCCTAAGCCAATAAGCAGTATCTCAAATTCAGTAGCCAAAGCAAATTCAATCCTATACTGTTGGTAATAAGGTTGCATTTGCTACAGGAGTTTTGTCTCAAATACTGCCTTTTGTGTTAGCAGGGCAGTACGGGTAGGGGCATGTCATACGTCATGCTATTTGTATGTCTTAGAAAATGTAAATACAGTGTCTTGTACATATGTTAATTTAAAGATCATTACATTCAAACGAGTTTGTGAGTTCCCCCCAAGTTTTGCGAATTTGAACCTCAAATGCCGCACCATTGAGCCTGCCCATATGTTATATTTTTATGTAAATAATTATCAAATTTAATAAATAGCAAGGGTCCAAGGACAGATCCTTGGGGGACCCAACTGTCAATTGCTTTCCTTGCAGAATTAACAAATTCAATACACACCAATCTATCTACAATATCAGACACCGAACAAATTAAGTTTCGTCCATCATTTATTTATTTATAAGTATACTAAAGAATTGTAATTTACAGATAATCCAAAACATTACAATCTTAATTAAAACCATGCTACAATTACGTTCAATTAATTAAATTAAAATAATTACTTAAACAGTCACTGTACAAATAGATTTCTGCATTCCTTACAAGTTTTGTCAGATTCATAGGAAATCAGGGCCTCTATTCAGATGCGTTAAAAAGATATCGTGTTTGACACGTTTAAGAATCGTTTATGTCACAGTCGCCATTATTGTAAATGACATAAGAGTTATCAAAACGTTGACAATACGGAAACAGTTCAAAAACGATATCGTTATAACGCAGTTGAATAGAGGCCCTGGTTAATAATAAAATAAAGTACGAGTATACACAACAAAATTTTATCAATGTTCAAAAATAGCTTAGTTTTATAAATGAGGGCAGCCCATACATCCGCATATATCTCAGCATCTTGAGCCTAACCGACAAACCGGGTGAGGAGCTATGGCTCTAGAGGTAGGTGCGTTCGCGGCGTGACGCGTGACACGACGCGATTAATAGCCAGTGTGTCCAAAGTATATAAATAGGTAGCTACAATAGGATCTCTAGATCTGGAAAAGGTTATAATTTCACACTTTGGAGCATTGATAGCTAGCCTATTTACTTGGCTCCATAAGACGACTTGGTTGATAGCTTCCTGGAGAACACAACAGTCCGAATCGTCCCTGACAGGCATTACAAACTTTAGATCGTCCGCAAATAACAAGGTCTCAGCGAAACTCGAAATATCGTTCACCATTACTAAGAATATATAGAGTCGGGCTAATCGCACTTCCCTGGCTGACCCCTGACCGCGTCAAGTATTCCAGAGACGCTGATTGAGCTGAACATATTGCTTGCCTTCACGAAGATAATCAGCAAAAGTTTTGGCGAGAAACCTAAAGTCGAAAGTTTTGGATTAAGATGTCGTTGTCGAGCACATGAAAAGCCTTTCGGAAGTCAATATAGGCCACATCTACCTGGCACCCAAGGTCTACTTCCACCAAGACATGATCATCATGATCGATCAGGCAAAAGTACCTAAGTTTACCCTAATAAGTTACGGTAGATGGTACACTGCAGTTGCACTCCAGTTTCTATTTTTAAGGTTACAAACGTTTTTAAGGTTGCAAAGGCGACTTACGGCCGAACCCTATATTTAAACCGCGGACAGATAGCCTTACTTCGGATTAAAATTTGACACATTTTGTATGGGCAAATGTCAAATTTCAACCCGAAGTACCTATACAGTGTGTTACTGGCTTGAGAGCTTTCCTTGATATAGAGTAACAATGGGCAACTCCTTAATGTACCTACATGTTTATTTTAATTAAAACAAGATAAAATAGTACACGCTTGTTTTCTAACAAAAAATTAATTGCAAGCAATGTACACTGTGCGTTAAAGTTAATTAATAAAGTCACGTGACCAAACTAAGACTTGTTTATAAGTGACGATAGCAGCCCCATTTGACGTCTGAACTCGTTGCACGGCTTCTAATATGAATCTGGGATTGTGAGGATGGCGCCTGTTCGGGTATCTTTCACGATACAATCTCAACGCTTCTGCTGCGTTGCCGTGTGTTTCGCCGTACAACAAAATCATGTCGCACATTTCACGAGCGTCGTAAGCCATTAGCTAAACTCACAATTTATTAAACATTAAATTATTACGAGAGGAATGACTTTCGTTCAAGTTTGACAACCACAGATTAGAAGGGTATTTGACAACGATTATTTTCTGTCATTTTAGTTTCTCATATAAGTCATATATGTCAAATTCAAGGAGTATTAATAACTCTCTATGTTCTGCCCCTGTACCAATGTATGCCTTGTACCAAGTAATAACGATATTGATTACGATACTTACACGTAGCTCCAGTACGTTGATGATAGTTAAAATCTAAGAAGTTAAATTGCAGCGTTACGTTAGTTAACTTCGACTTAATTATACCTGCAAATATCGTAGCTACAGACGTGGCTTCAAATAGGATACGCCGACCCAAACCCCCCGAACTAGGCATATGAAAGCAATGTAATTGGGGAGTTTCAAAAAATAGCACACCTTTAACTTTTTCTTCCGATTTTGGAAAAAAATTGCACGTTAGTAGGGACCATCCTTCTGAACAAGAAAAATGGAATTCCTGATATGTACCCAAAAAGATGTATGAATTTGACGTTTCGTTACCAAAATCCAATACATTTCGTGGTAACAAAACGGACAATTCCATACATATTTTAGGGGGCAATTCTATTTTGCTTAGTCAGAATGATGGTCCCTGTTAACGTGCATTTTTTTCCGAAATCGTAAGAAAAAATGAAAGGTGTGCTATTTTTTTGAAACTCCCCAATTTTATAGCCCTTGTCCTTCGCTAGCCCTACTTAACTTACCTAACTAAAAATATTTGTCCCCAGAGCCACAATGCTGATCGTATTAACCCTAGTGGTGGTGGGCGTCGCCTGCTGGGCCTGCTGGGCCGCAAGCGTCCGGCGGAACGAGAAGGCCCTGGCTTCATTGCCCGGGCTAGGCGCTGTGCTACCGCTTCTAGGCAACGCCACGCTCTTCATTGGGGACACACAAAGTGAGTCCAGCTGTGAGTTTCGTTTATGAAAGGTACACGAGCAGATAGACTACCCGGTAATAAATGGAATTAGAGGCCTAAAGACTTATACGAGACAGCAAATGCGTTGCCGATCCCGAGGTCTAAGATAACGGATGCCCAACACGTAGGTATTTGTTGTACAAAAGAAGTGCTTGCGTATTATTGTTAACATTGTACAAAAAAATAGCTGCCGACCCCATTTTATTCAAAATAAAATGGTAACTCTCCCATCAATATACATACTAGAAACGGCAAAATTCGTTAGGAAACATATACATCTTTACACTTTGAATAAAGGCACACGTCGCAACAATATACTGACGTACCGGAACCAAAACTTAGTATTTACAAGAATAGCCCATACTACCGTTCCATAAATATAATACAATAAAATACCTGATAAAATAAAAATAGAAGGAAAAACTAATTTATTCATACAAAACCTAAAAGATTTTTTCATCAAAAAATGTTACCACTTTATAGAAGAATTTATGACGGACAATTTAAAATGGGTGCGTATTATAATGTATAAAATCAAAATCTATAAGTTTACAATGTATATTTTAAAAATATATAAAATCAAAAAATATAATACTTAAAAGAAATAATAATCATAATTCATAAAGTACGTTTTTCATAATGGTCGAAATACATACAATGAAAATTACTAATTGTTCACAATATATAAATATGTTCGGAATATACATAATAATATACAATCAGAATATACAGGGTATATTTTTAATAGGTGCACAAATTTTAATATTTGCTTCGCTATCGTTAAAATATTAGAGATAGGTATTGCCGATTCAATGATTCCACTAACTTAAAGATATTCATGGACCCTCTAATGCTGGGGAGCGAGGAGAGGGGAGTGTTGTTAACTAAGTTAATAAATGAAATTTCAAATTTAGAATATCAGTAGGAGAGGGGCTTGTTGTCTGATAAGCTGTACATGAAATTTCAAATTTCGAATATTAATACATAGTCTGGTCAACATATACCTTTTTGGGTGAAATTTTTGTATGGTCTCCGAAAATTACGATCAAGGTGTCATTTGATTCGGAATATTATGTAGAAAGTTTAAGAAGAAGTTCCAAAAAGGGCCCATGAAAATTGGTTAAATGTTTATAAATATCCTAAAATTTTGTAAGATCTTTTTATTATTTTCTTTTTTGGCAATTAAAGGGTGTATTTTTAGAGCGAATTTTTAGACGTCCCAAACTCATTAAAAGAAAAGCGAATAAAATTAACACAAAATGAACTTTTTGGTAGAAATTAAATCAATTAGGTCTTATAGCAATAAATATTTTTTTTAAAGAATCATGTTTTTCTTAAAAATCATAATTTATATCGACAAGTAGATTAGAAAAAAAAATGTTGATTATCTTATAAACGATGCATTTGTTTATAACAATTATTTAAACAATGGCGGTTAAAAAAAATTAAACATATATTTTCATGTAACTTTTAACCGTTAGAAATCATAAAATTTTGAATATTTAAAAAAAAAAGGCTTTTATGCAGTTTTTAATTTTGTAATGTTTTCGATTGTTAATAAAAAAGTGGAAAATTAACTTTTTTTTTTCAACGGGGATTTATTTTTATGCCTTTTAAGTATTACTCCACGAAGTGAAAAAAATCCTAGAGTTGTAGTTTAATAATAATCAGGTTTTTTCTGTTAACATTCTCTTCAGAAAAAGTTGTTAATTAACTAATCCATAACTAATGTAAAAATGGGGAAAAAAATTTTTCGCCGAGGGATTATTGTTTATTTATATATCCCAATAGTACTCAAATTTTTTTATTCTTTAATATTCATATTTAATATGTTAAAATGATTTTTATTGTTACCGTGTCCGAGTGACAAATCGCTAGCGGAAGCCAGACTATCCGCTTTTAACGCTATTATCAGGGCTCCGTAAAAATTAGAAATATTAAAGATACAGTTCCGGGGGGCGTAGGACTTTTTTTAGGAAATTTCCTCCTATTTTCAGATCTACATTCAAATTTTGAATATCTTTGATAGTTTTCGAGATATTTAAAACAACCAAAACCCTACTTTTTAGGGTTCCGTAGCCAAATATCAAAAAACGGAACCCTTATAGATTCGTCATGTCTGTCTGTCTGTCCGTCCGTACGTCACAGTCACTTTTTTCCGAAACTATAAGAACTACACTGTTGAAACTTGGTAAGTAGATGTATTCTGTGAACCGCATTGAGATTTTCACACAAAAATGGAAAAAAAACCATAAATTTTGGGGGTTCCCCATACTTAGAACTGAAACTCAAATCTTTATTTCATCAAACCCATACGTGTGGGGTAGGTCTTCAAAAATGATATTGAGGTTACTAACATCATTTTGTTCTAAACTGAACAGTTTGCGCAAGAGACACTTCCAAAGTGTTGAAATGTGTGTCCCCCCCCTGTAACTTCTTAAATAAGAGAATGATAGAACTAAAAAAAATATATGATGTACACCATGCAAACTTCCACTGAAAATTAGTTTGAACGAGATCTAGTAAGTAGTTTTTTTTTAATACGTCATAAAAACATTGATCAAAGCTACAACGAACTTTTATATTATGTTACTTGCTGCTACGGAACCCTTCATGGGCGAGTCCGACTCGCACTTGGCCGCTTTTTTTTTTTATTGTTTATAACTTTTGCAATTTTCATCGGCCCCTTTTGGAACTTTTTCTTAAACTTTTTACATAATATTCCAAATCGAATGACACCTTAATCATGATTTTCGGAGACTATACAAAAATTTCACCCAAAAGGGTAGGTACATGTTGACCAGACTAACAGTGTATCGCATACCTACAGCTTGACAACCCATGTCATCATTTCTAGTGTGACTTTGTGTCCACACGAGAAGGTAAAAGAGAGATAAATTGAAACAAAAAAAAATATATTTTTTAACTTGTTTTATTGTCATAATATATTATATTAACGATACAAAATCATATGTTAAAATATGTGGACTGATAAAAAAAATACCCTGTATACTGTTTGAAATAAATAACAATTAAAATGGTATGGATATGGTATTTCTTACTAACGACTCCACCTAAAATCTTTTCGTTTATTTCCACTGCATGCATACTCGTAGAATGCATAGCATTTCAATTGTGGCACTCGCCGGCTGCTGCCGCGGCATGTTCGCTCGGCTCGGCTCGTGCTTAGTTTGGCCACAGTTGAACCTAACACGCTCCTCCTTGCTTCGCTCGTCGACGCACCTAAATTTTAGTTTTCAGTGCCCATTAAGTACCTTGATTTTTAAACTGTACTCTGATTAATTCATTCCAACAGTCTAGGTGTGACGACGAGCGTAGCGACGAGGAGCGTGTTAGGTTCAACTGCGAGCCGAGCGAGCGAAGCGAGGGTCCGCGGTCGTGGCCGGCGAGTGCCACAATTGAAATTATTGAATTCTAACGTAAATTTTACTTAAATGTTATATTTTCTAAATTTATGATTTTTTAACGTATACATTGTAAACGTACGCATTTTGTCTAATATTACTATGGACCATTATGTTATATATTTTGACTATTATGCATTTCAAGCTTATGCGTTTAGAACTTATGTCGAATAACTTTATATATTTTGATATATAAAGATTATTTTGCTATATGATTTTCGGCATTTCATCTTTATGGTTTCAACCTATATGTATTGTAAATTTATACTTCGTAATACGTACCCAACTTGTTACAAGTAAGAACAAGTATTAAATGAAAATAACAATACGTTCTATTGGAAATTAATTCAGTGTTAAAGTGTATAATTACGGTTAAAAATATTTATTTTCTCAGATGAATTACAAATTCGCTTATCGATAAAAGACAAGTTATTAAATCTATATTTATTACATAGCATGCGTAGTATACGCGTAGTAGTTATATTAATACGAAATGGGTTAGTAATGTTCAGACATAGAAGTTTTTGTGGCAGGAACGTCAATTAACTAGGGACTGCCTTCCGATATTAAAACTATCGATAAGTGTTTCAAATACTTATTTCCATGTGACATTTCAAGTCACATGGAAATATGTCATATGTTATTTTGTCCGTGTGGTTGCCGGGTTAGAATAGTGCCATTACATGTCTTCCCGTGGATGTCGTAAGAGGCGACTAAGGGAATAAAGGCTTGTAGTACTGTTAGGCGATGGGCTTGCAACCTGTCACTAATACACTAGTAAACTTCGTGGCCTGATTGTGCAAAATGTGGTTACAGAATTCATACAAGTCTTTTTAGGGTTGTTGGTATTTCTGTAGCTCTGCCTACCCCACTCTGGAAATGAAGGCGTGATTTTATGTTTGTTTTTTCTTGAAATAGGTTTAATTAAAATCAGTAAGTAAATTACATTGTATCCAGATGTGTAAAAGATCCAGTTCATGCTGCGCCTGGTTTACCGATAAATCCATCGAATGTCCGAAATAAAATAAACTCGTGTTATCAACATACAGGGTGATGTCTCCGATCAGTCCAATGTCCTGAATACTGTTAACATATATCAGAAACAACAAAGGGCCGAGAATAGATCCCTGAGGAATGCCACATGTTATTAGTTGTGGTTGACTTTGTTGTTCACCGATCTTAACGATCTGATATCTGTTTGTAAAAATGACGCGAACACCCCGGATGAATTATTTGTGACACCGATATCATTTAACTTTCGCAAGAGTCTTTCATGGCTAATGGTGAGTTGTTTGGCCAGTAGTTAAAGTAACTAATTGTTAAAAATCGTAACTAATGGTTAAATCTCAAGGAAATGTCGTCGTCTTACTAAATCAAACTCGTATCTGCATTTCTTTTTGCTGTTGGTAAACTTATTCCCTCTAAGTATTAATACATGAAAATTAAATTACCAACAGCAAAAAATATATGCATATACGAGTTCGAGTAAGTAAGACGACGATGTGTCAAATTTTCGATTATTTTTTCGAATTTTAACCATTAGTTCAGTTAACTACTGATCAAAAACTCGGCCTAATAGTATCAAAAGCCTTTTTAGGTTCATACAAATTCTTAGTACGATTTTTTTTCCATCAATATTTACTTTTATTTTGGTCACCAAATCAGCTGTAGCAGAAAGGGTATTTCATTTAGGCCGAAAGCCATATTAATTTTTATACAAGAAATTAGCAGATTCAAGAAAGTCACTAACTAAGTCAATTGTGTAAGATTTTTTCCAATACTCGTATCTTGATAAAACCGGTACTAGTACAGATATGGGTCTTGTAACTAACCACAGTGAGGCAACACTGTTGTTTAGTATACAAACTCTATTTGTAATAAGTAATAAAGTAGCTTTATAAAGGCTATCGTGATGGGGGAGCATCTGTATCTTATACACAAAGGGTAACATCATAGAGATTTGATTGCAGCGCAATCTAGCGGTTATATCTAGAACTAATTACAATACATTGTTGCGAGGGAAGGATTTAAGTAAGCTACGTATTGAACATAGGCTAATAGTTGACACAGAAAGCGTTAGATGGCGTTTATATTAGTAATCATTAGTAAGTGAAAAGCGACACCTATCAACATGTCGAGTAGTTCACATTAGTACGCTACACACCGATAGATTGCACTGGAGATGATAGGCCTTCGGGGACACAATTAGGGCTCCTGGATAATCTAGGTATTATGTTAAAACCATTTAATGTTAGTTAGGTGTGATTTCGAGAAAGAAAACTCATGTTCTGCGTTCAGTAGGTATAGTTCGAAATCTCGAAAAACACACTTTAGAAGATAAAAACTGCATAAAAAATAGTATAAATAAGAGAGGCTCGACCTAAGGTACCGACCAGAGGAATTTGCAGAACAAAAACAACGTTATTACTAATAAAGCGGACAAAAGAAAGTGGGCGGAAGTTCTTCTGTCAACAATCCATTTCCGGGATCTAGAATATTCGCGTGGTTCTAAAATATTCACCGCTATTAACAATACCATCTGTTGTCAAATGGAGTACAACTTCGTGTTTTCCATATGTTAGTGGCGCACTGTTATTTAGCGGCGAGTGGCGTTACTTGTCGTTACAACGTTAGTTAGAAGTTTAGCTACTTCGCAACAGGGCGCGCTACTTTTTGTTTTTGAGCTTTACGGTTAAAGATATATAGTTCACTTTCGAATGCAAATTCGTGCTTTTTGGAGACTTTCCTTTGATATCGAATGCATGACCATATAAGGCAATTTCTATTATTGTTGCGCAATAACAGGTACGGATGAAAAAGGGTAATCTTGTGGAATTTCTGGATTTTTCCACAATTACGAAGGTTATAAAAGGGGATGTCAGTCGCAAATCGGGGTCCAGAAGATCAGCAACTGTCGTCAGAGAAGGGCTTCCTCACGTTCGCTTAAATCGATACTTAGGTATTTTGCTGTTCGTTTACGTGCTTATTATTTACGTTGTGTTAAATTCACGTTTGATTTTATTATCGTGTTACGTTGATTCATTTGATCATAGTTTATAATTATCTTGTGTAGGGATACATAGTCACGGTATTTAACGGAAATAGAAGTGCGTTACGTTTACGGTTTAATTTATAACGTCGGTCGTTACACACAACACGAGTGATTAAGTTGCTATTCTCAGCCGACTCAGCTGAACTTTACAGTTTACCTTAGGGATGTTAGCAAAATTTGAGGATGGTAAGCCTCCGGTTTAGCTTAGAATACCTAGGCCTAAAAAGTAGAGCTAGGGTAGATTCAATTGTCTAGGGTATTAGGGATTTAGGTATTTAATCAGTAGGATTTTATTTAGGAATAGTTTAGGATGCGCTAAAAATTAGCCTTTAAACTTGTTAACGTTTGGTTTTGTACTGCCACTGCATATAAATAGAAGTTCAATTTAATCTAATAATCGTCATAAATATAGATTTCGGGAATTTAACTATATTTTCATAGGATTTTATTCTGAGAAGTTCTCAGATTATCATGTTTTATTTGACCATTTGTGTTCATATAAGTTTGACAGGAAGTAATTATTTCCAGTTCTAGACTTTCTGCATTTAGTAAAATTCAGGTAATATTTATGGGTTAGACTGTCTTCTTCTTCTACGGCTGTTGTTTTCTCCGTCTTAATACTGGGTTACGTACTCAGCCGTCACTGTCTAAGGGCATCGGCTAGTGTTTTGCGGTTGAAACATCAAGCCATTCCCAAGGGAATCTAAAGTGTAAAAATATACACGTAACGTTGACAGAGGTCTCCCCGTCTATATTAAAGTACTTACTTGTATTAATTAAATGGTTAAATGACTGGAAAACTTTACTGTAATAAATTAGAAATTGTTATTTAAATATAACTAGGAAAACTACCGAGTCACGTACTCAGCCGTCACTGTCTAAGGGCATCAGCTAGTGTTTAGGGGTTGAAACATCACGCTATTCCCAAGGGAATCTAAAGTGTAAAAATATACACATAACGCTGTCATAGGTCGTTTTAGAGAGGCCAGACCCCATCCAAAGAAAGGACTAATTTGATTTTAGATTTCAGTTCAAATAACTATTAAATACCATAGTACCATACCATACCATAAGAGTAGTGAACCTAAGATCAAATAGGTTCTCGCTGTAACCGGCCTCATTTCAAGGTAGGGGTTTAGGTAGGGCAAATATAAATAAATAAATAAATAAATAAATATCAGGGGACAATGTCACACAAATTGACCTAGTCCCAAACTAAGCTCTAGGCTTGTACTATGGGTACTAGACAACGATAAACATACTTATATAGAGAAATAAATACTTAAATACATAGAAAACATCCAAGACTCAGGAACAAATATTCGCGCTCATCACACAAATATCTGCCCTTACCGGGATTTGAACCCAGGACCGCTGGCTTCGGAGGCAGGGTCACTCCCAACTAGGCCACCGTGTCGTCGAATTATATTGTTTCTCTTAAACACATAGGTAGGGAATAATATTACATGTTAGGTATTCGGGTAACAGCTAGTAATTAAATATTATTAAAGACAAAGTAAAAGAGTTGATAAAGTAAAGGGTCAGGGTAGGTTAATTAGGAGTGAGATTAATAAAGGAACGGTAGTTTATATAATTATATTTAAAAAAAATATAGGAGAATCATTAGGGCTTGTAGAATTAGAAGAATTCCAAATCTGACTATGCTCCATATAAAAGACATGGGTGCTGCGGTGCAATGTAGGATTCTGACACTAGACGATCAAAAGGCCAAATAAATATATCAAATTAGAATATTCTATTCATTAGGAGTTTAAAAGTTTAAATTAAATATATTAAGATAAGTATTATAAAGAATTATAATTATTTAGTAGTTCGACGGGGGGGTGGTTACAGTCTGTAATTTCCTGGTTCTTGTTTTTTCCCGGTTTTAAATAAAGGCGTGATTTTTGCAATTTTAAGTGAGTTTGGGAAACGACCGTCTTTAAGGCACAAGTAAATTAACAGTAAGTTTTTTTTTTTGAAATGGGATTTTTTACATTTATTACTTTTTACGGGAATGGGCTTAGACAGAAAATTAGGCCTTAAAAACGTTAACTTTCGGTGTGTCTACAGGAAAGACGGTAACCTAAATCTGTGTATGACCCTTATATATATACTGGACTGGTTGATAACTGGTATTTTGTATGCCAATAACCAGGCTGTGAGTTATTAAGGGCCATTGTTCAGAAGTTAAACTGGGTACAAAATGGGTCATTATAAATAATGGACATAATATATCATGGTTTTATTTCAGAAACCGTAAACTTATCAGGGTTGTTATAAAACAAACCTAACCTAACCTAATAACCTAACAATGGCCTTTTAATTTTTTTTGAGAAGTTTATGGTTTCATAAATAAAACCATTATATATTATGACCATTATGGATACCCATTATGTATTTTAAACTTTATATATCGACGGTGGAAATTTCAAATGTCGTAAGGGACAAACGCTTACTTTTCAGGGGAGCCAGAAAACAAAATTCCACTTTTTTTAAATTCATAACTTGGAAACTACTCATCCCATTAAGATGATTCTTGGAAGCATACTTTTTAAATAACTTCGCCTACCCTAATTTTTTAATTAGACATCCATAAATACAGTGGTTTAGGAAATAGTGTCTCTTACAACAAAAAAATAAGAAGAAAATGTGTGTTACACCTCCGAAAACACAGTATTTATCTGACAAAATGTTTTACGCCCTAGAACTAAATTGTTATCTTATGTCGTAACTGCGTTTACAGTATATTTTACCGCGAATTTCTGTGTTGTAAAGTCATTATAGTTTCCAGCTTAGTGAAGTAAGTACGTAGTTAAACGTAGGAAAGCAAAGATTTGACTACAAAATTTATTTATTATTAAGGTTGTTGGATGCGGGAAAGTATAAAAATAAAGGTTTGGTGAACATATTTTTATTTTTCCAAATAAAAGTTTTAAAACAACAAAAAAAAAGAATTTTAATCAATTCAACTTTCTCCTATCAGTTACATCTTACGTATACCAGTACTACAGTAGACTTATTCTCGAGGTTTTCGAGTTTTTCAATAAAAAAATCCACAGGATCTATACACCTAATTAATATTCTATAACAAGTCAGGTAAATTATCACCCAAAAGTTTAATTACTTTGTTATTTTGTAATTTTCATTTTTGGTAATAAGTAAAAGTAGACATCTAAATAACATAATTATAGTATAATAAATATGCATCATACAGATTTTGTTATTCAAGTTAAGTGTTGACGTCTTTCCTGAGTATAATATCTCGAGGTAAAGGGCTTTAAAAGCCTAATTTTCTTTCTCGACTTTTATAGAAACGTAATACTAACTACTCTGCTACACTAAACTATTATTATATAATTATACAAATGATTTGTATTTTGCTTTGAATTTGTCACAGGAAAGACAGAGGGTGGTTATTTAAAATCTGTGTGACCTTTATAACTAAAAGGAACCTTTAACATGAGATCGTAAGTAAATAATTCTTTAAGATCAAGTCAGTTAATGGGAAGAAAATAATCACGTCTCCCAAAAAACAAAAAAAAAACATCATAAATAATATAGCAATATGACCCGTATTTCCTTACTTGATTCGAATGACTGGTGTCAGTTCACAATTAACGGAAAAGTGAAATATTTCGATTATACTAACTTTTCTTAGTGAGAAATAGAAAAAAAACCACCAAAAAATCACAGGATATTCAAAAAAATTAATGTTGTAAGGGAATGTCATTTCTTTTTAGTGCCTTACAACATAGGAATTTTAAAAATATTGAGATATACGATATTGCGCTTAATGAAACAAGACGTTATACAAAAATATTTGACCGATACAACATAGTGTTTTAAATATTAGGAAGTTACGACAAACTTTGACCAACTCATAACTTTTTTATTAGAAGTCATATCGAAATGTCAATACAACAAATAGATAGAAAAAAAATACCGACTTCAATGGTATATTTAGTGTACTTACGACAAAATGTCCCTTACGACATTTGACATTTCCACCGTCGATATTTTGATATGATCCCAGTTAAACTAACTAATTGTTGAAATTCGAAAAAAGAATCGATCATTTGACACATTTCCTTGAGATTTAACCATTACTTAAGAATTTTTAACAAATAGTTAGTTTAACTACTGATCAAACAACAGGCCCTGAGTGTCATTCAAAGTAGGCTAGCGGGTGCTGGCAGCAGCTATCGCAGCCATCACCAGTATACTTCGGCGGCCCTAGTGGAAACGAATATAAGTCGACCTAGCTCGTAGTAGAAACGAGTATAAATAATATGAAAGGACGACACTCTCACAATCACAGGTAACACTCGTTTTTTTCGTTCCATTAATTGTATACTAGACTGTATACGTCTGTATTTTTCAATTTATCCTCATAAAGCAAGTGCGAGGAGCAGAAAGATGAAAAAAAAATCTCATAGGTACCCTTTGTCACTAGGAGCACAGAATGAAGTAGAGTGTTTGTATTGGCAGGGCTCTGTGTGCGTCACGCGCATGCGTTGATGGGCGCGGGCCGGAACGGTCCCGCGCGCGGCGGGCGGGCAACGCGCGCGCTGCGCCTGCTGCTCCTGCTGGTGCTGGCGCTGGCCGCCGTCGAGTACCTCTTCGGGTCCATCCTCGTCGCCTCCCCGTTGCGGACCTATAAGTACACGCCGCTCTACAACGCCACACAGCCTACTACCAGGTTGCCCAGTATAATCATTAATAACAGCATTATCATCATCTGTGACAAAATGTTTAGATCATCGAGTAAGGATCAATACGATCCTTCTAAATTTCTTTGTACGCACCGTTTTACGACGCCACAGTCTATCAGGCGGATCACCATTATTATCTTCACTAATATAATAAGTCCATTCGCTTAGACATTGTCGTCATCTTAGTATCGCGCCGCCCTGGCACGTGCCGCCTTTTGTCAAAAGATGCCGGCGCCGCGTAAGCGAAGAATGCGAGGGGCGTAAGTTAATAATAATAATCATTTATTTGCTAAAAACATGGTACAAAAAAAGGTGTTTCAGTTTATGAGAAGTTCACATGTTTAACCATAAGTTTAGGCATGCAAATTTTACCTTATTTACTACAACATAAGTTAACACAATTTATACTATTAGCCATTGCTTAACAAAACATTATTCAGATGGTACAAAAAAAAAAAATACATTAACAAATACACATTTAGTTCCTTATACACATTAAAAAAATAAAAAATGAATTAATTAATTTATTTTGTCAAAAAACTCATTTAAACTGTAAAAACCCTTTAGGCTTAGCCATTCATACAGGCTTTTTTTCATGTTTCTGTTATTTAAACTTTTCAATTCGCTCGGTAAATTATTAAATATTTTAACACACATAACTATACAACTTTTGCTTAACTTCGATAATCTAGAAAGGCCCTCAATGACGAGCCTATTCTGGTCCCGTCGGTGCCGAGTACTTATATCACTTATTTTTGTGAATAACTCCTTGTTTCTGCAGACGAACATAGGTACTCATTTCAAAGATATAAAGAGACGGAAGTGGCAACAAACCAAGATTTTTAAACAACGGTCTGCAGGATTCATTAGGCCGCAATCCATATATTGCTCTGATGCATTTTTTTTGTGTCACAAATGCTCTGTTAATGTCAGTACTGTTACTCCATGCTATGAGCCCATAGCGTAAGATTGACTCAACATGAGCACGATAACATAAAATTGCGGTTTTTATATTTGCAACATTCCTGATTTGCTTAAGGGCGTAAACATATTTGTTTAATCGGGTTGTTACATTCTCAACTTGCATCTTCCAATTTAAGTTTTCATCTATAGTTAATCCTAAAAATTTAATTTCTGTCGCTTCTTCTACCTTCGTTATGTTTAAATTATAATTAAATTTTAAATAAAATGATTTATTAAATTGTAAAAATTTTGATTTATTAAGATTAATTTTTAAATTATTATCATTAAGCCAACGTATTGCATTGTCAATAGTGGTATTAATTTCATTCTCATGATCCTTAATTGTAAAGTACTTTTTTTCAGATGTAAATATAATAGTAATGTTGTCCGCGTATAAAATACATTTATGATTTGTTACGTCAGTGAAGTCATTAATGTATAACAGAAAGAGGAATGGGCCTAAAACGCTCCCTTGTGGGACACCACATTTTTGATGCCTGTATTCTGAACAATAGTTTATAATTTCTCTATTATCGTTCATCCCCTTTACTTCAACGCACTGTCGTCTATCATTTAAATAGGAAAATATCCATTGAAATGCTGGACCTCTGATCCCTACATTCTCTAATTTATGTAGCAGAATTTCATGAGAGACACAGTCAAACGCTTTTGACAGATCCAGGAAAAGTCCTGTAGTAATATAATTATTGTTTACGTTAGTCAATATCAGTTTAAGTAGTGAGAAGATTGCTAAAGTCGTTGATTTATTTTTTTGGAAACCGTATTGTTCCTTCCTAATTATTTTGTATTTATTTGTAAAATTCACTAGTCTCTTGAGCATGCATTTTTCGAATATCTTAGACATTATTGGAATCAATGTAATAGGGCGGTAATTACTTCATCTTTTTTACCTTTCTTAAATAACGGCCTCACAATTGACGTTTTTAATAAGGAGGGAAAGGTTCCAGATATGGCAGTTTACATCGAATTAAATTCGTGTTTTATTACAGTAACAAAAAAACGAACACTGAACGGTTTAGTCACATGCGAGTGCGAGTTTAGAGCGGAGTAAGAGCGGACGCTTATAAGTGTTATCGGTAAAATCTTGTGCAAAAGCTAACAGTATTTAGACGCTTATTACACGTTCAGATACGGGACATTACTCTGTGCAAGTGTTCATCGAATTTTCCTAATAGGTAATTATTAGAAAGATATCTGCGGTTGCGGCTCCTCCACACCTCGGGGAAAAGAGACAGGCTGCGAAATTTATCCTTCTTAGCGGCGCCGACGCGCGAGCACTACCGAAGTTCGCTGAGCAGCCCTTCCGACTGGCTCCGAGAGGTGCCGAACGGCTCCGAACTCGCCTAGCGACAAGAATCCTCTCTCGCTTATACGAGCTTACCGCCTTTATAGATACGATGACTGGTAAAAGTGACTGCGCCGCTTGCTGCAAGCCGATAACTACGGCGCAAACGTTGGAATGCTCGAAATGTAAAGAGAAGTACCATTCTATTTGCGTTAATGTCCCCGACTAAAAAATTACAGGATATTTTTAAACAAACTCGGATGCCCCGCTTGTCTTAGCAAAGAACCCAAAAAAGGGAATTCAAACACCCCAGTGCGGCAACCTATTGCGAGCCATATTACCGACGATTTGAGCGCAAACATCACAATGCGCGCGCATAGTCGTAAAGCGGGGACCTCTGCCGCCTCTGCGCAATCTGCAGGGCAAGTAATTGAGCCTATCGGCGCACTCGCTACAGAAATTCGCCTGCTCCGTGACGACATGTGTGAGGTAAGTAAAAGACAGCTTAAAAAATCTCGCGGCGTGTTTCTCAACTTGTGTCTCGCGCTTAGACGAATATGAAGCTCGATTGGCACAGTCTAATAAGAGAATTAAAGAACTCGAGGTTCTAGACCTCGAAAATGCGGTTCTCAAACAGCAAGTCTGCACCCTCGTGGAGAAGCTAAATGCTCAGGCACAAAGCGCTCTTCGAAATAAACTGGAAATCATGGGTATACCGGAGGTCTCGAATGAAAACTTAACGCACATTGTGCTAGTCGCGTCCCGGAAAACCCTAATAAATCTAAGGGAAGAAGACCTGGACTATGCCGCTCGGGTGGGCCCGCGAAAGAGTGACAAAGGCAATATAACTGGCAGTGCAAATAGACCTCGGCCGATGATTGTTAGATTTGTGCGCCACTGCAAGCGAAATGATTTTCTGTTGGCTGCAAAAGCACGACGTAATCTGACGTCAGCTGATGCGGAGGTGGCTGGCCAACCCAAAAAGCTCTTCGTTAACGAACGGTTGACGAAAGAAAATCGGGCTTTATTTCGCGACGCCAGGCTCCATAAAACAAACGCCGGATACAAATTCTGCTAGACCCGTAATGGATCCATACTGGTGCGGAAGCAGGAGGGATCCCCGGCCGTGGTCATACGAAACAATGAAGACATTAGGAGGTGTTTCGGAGGACTTAACGCTGTGTCATCCCAACCTTTCGGCACCACGGAGGACCCGATTCTTTCATAATAATTTTGTGAAACCTAATTGTAACCATTTTTTATTTTTATTGTGCATTAATTTATGTTTGAGCTTCTCTCTTCTCACGACTGCATCTTACTACTACAGTCACTTCACACCCTCACATACAGTAAAACAAGTCTCTCGTATTCGTATCTTGCCTGCGCCTTTTTATTATTACACACTTACACCTCATCTATACATTTATGTAAGAAGTACTTATCGAACGATGACGGTCAAAGTAATCTTTAGGATATACAAAACCTTTAAAAATGCCACTGTATGAGGTAATAGATGATATAGACAATACGATTGCTATTGAATGTCACTCGCTGGATACGTTAGAAAGCTGCTAAGACCTAATGAAGTCTAAATACAATATTAAGATGCTTTGTCTAAACATAAGAAGTCTGCAGCGGAATTTTGACGGTCTCGTCGTTGGCGTCGTTGCCATTAAGCGTTCAGGTTGTTGATTATGACGTCGTTATATTGTCAGAGTGCTGGCTGAGTGAGGACCCGTTTATTAATCAGCTGGCCGGCTATGTTGCGTTTCACACTACTAAATTTATTAACAAAAGCGGTGGCGTTGTAGTTTATGTTAGGGACTCATTAAACGTGTCGGCCTCAGAGCTGCCTTTGACTGATGCCAATTGTCTATCGTTGAATATTGCCGACCAGATAACATTCATAGCTATTTATCGCTCCCCATCTTTCACTCGTACTGATAACTTTATAAACTCACTTGACTCTTTACTGACCAAAATTAAAACAAAACAGATAGTATTAGCTGGAGACATCAATATAGATATCTCAGGTCAATCTGTCAATAATCAGTGTTGTCAATATATGTGCCTAATGAGCGCACACGGTTTTCTCCCAGCTATTACGAAACCAACTAGAAATGCTAGCTGCATTGACCATATATTTATAAAAAGTACTTGTACCTCCATCGGTATTGTCTGTAATTGTTCTGTGTCTGATCATAACGCTATCATGGCAGGAATCCATTGCCCAACATCTAACAGGTCCCCAAATCGTTGGACCACTAAAACGGATTTCGCAGCAGTCGCGAATGCTCTCAGTAACGTTGACTGGTCAGTCGTGACGGTCGCCAAGGATGCTGACACCGCTGCTACACGTTTTAGTGACATTATCTCAACCACAATTAAGGAAAATTCTAGGAATTTTAAAATAAGTCGCTCCAAATTTTCTTTAAAACCCTGGATAACTGCCGGTCTCATTAGATGCATGAGACATAGAGACAGGTTGCACAGTCTTTGTAAGGCGTCACCAGAAAACCAAATAACTCGACAAATCTACAGTCGCTACAGGAACTACTTAAATAATCTTTTATATAATTTAAAATCAGCTTACGAGAGCGATGAAATTAATGAAAATAAAAATAATCCCAAAAAGCTATGGAAGACAATAAAATCAATATGCGAAACGCCTCTGAAAAGAAATTGCGCAAGTGAATTAACAAAAATTGGGTGCTCAGTCAAAGAATCGCTTAATACCTGCAATCAATACTACACATCAATAGGCAAAACTCTAGCAGATCAGATCCTTAATAAGCTCTTTGAAACGCAAAGCTCTCTAGCTGACAAATTTAAACCTGCCAATACCCCTACCTACATCCTCTTTTTTTATGCAACCAACTGATGAAATCGAAGTAGATAAGTTCATTAGCCAGCTAAAGTCCGATAGTGCCCCCGGACTTGATGGCTGCAGGCCGCTGTTAATAAAACAAATTAGGCAAATTATCATAGTCCCTCTCACTTATGTATATAATCTCAGTCTAGAGAGTGGTTGCTTTCCTAGCTGTTGGAAGTTAGCAGTGGTCTCTCCCATTTATAAGAAGGGACAAAAAAACCCCGCTAACTATCGACCCATTTCATTACTGAGTGTTTTTTTCCAAAATATTGGAAAAAATTGTTAATACTCGACTCTCAAAGTATTTGGAAAAAAATTCGCTTCTCTCGGAAAAACAGTTTGGTTTTAGGCCGGGTAAATCCACAGAAAATGCAGCAGTTTTACTGGCCGACACAGTATTTGAGCGTCTGGACAGTGGTAAAAAATGCCTAGGAGTATTTTTAGATGTGGCCCGCGCGTTTGATACAGTGTCCTTTACTATCTTATTTAAAAAACTAGAAGCCTTAGGAGTCCGCGGAAGAGCTCTGGACTGGTTCTACAGTTACCTGACTGACCGCCGACAAGTCGTTAGAGTTGAAAACCACCTCAGTAGTCAATCCTACACCAATTTTGGGGTCCCTCAAGGGAGCATAGTCGGACCGAAGCTATCTAGACACGCGGGAGCGTGTCAAGCCAAGTTCAAGAAACAGAACTGGCGAGCCGCACCGTGTGTAATATTACACGAACCATTTGGAGCCACTTTTGACCCCCTCATAAATCAAAAACTATTTTTTATAAACGTATCAAATTTGGCTCATATATTGAAACTTGCGAGATACATATGTGTTGCTTATCTCAAACGGTTATTTAGATATTAATGTCCAAAATTCCTCATTTTTATCATTGACTGACCTATAGACCAAAACTCTTACCCAGTTCCAGATGACCTAGAGAGTTAAAATTTGGTATGCAGATAGGTAATTAGATGAATACAAAGGAATAAATAAAAAACTGACAATTTTTAAATAATTAGATTCTATTATGAACGCTTAACATAAATACCTAATATTACTTAGGGTACCTACGTTATTAACTGGGATTAATTATTATTTTTATATTTAGCGCACATCAATAGTGTAAAATCATTACCTACTCATAAATAATGATAAAATAATAGGCATTTAGATTTTCGGTATATACACGACGCGCCCGCGCCGAGTGACGCCGGAGCGGCGCGGGCAGGGTGGGTGGGGCGCTGTGACAACCGAATCGAACCGTTGACGCGAACGTGGCCGAGCGAGCGGCAGCCGCGCTCACAAGCGCGAGCGCCGTCTTGCTGTCCGGTTGTCTCTCGATATCTGACCTATAAGGTTGCGATTTATGCTGCGAAATTGCTAAGTTTTCTTAAGGAAAACTTATAATTTGTATACTGTAATTCTATGGAACTTGCTAACTATGTAAACAAACAATATATTGAAATTGACATCTAATGTCAATTTTAGTATGGCGGCTTGTTTACATAGTTAGTGTTAAAGATAGTTAAACTGATTATAGTTATAATGTTTGCGATAGATGGCGTTTTAACGTCGGGACAATTGTCTACATCGCGCTATCGTTTGTCTTCCCCATTATATAGACATTCACGGGCTAATTATTGTTACTTTGAAGATTTGTACGTAGTTCAGTGGCAATAGTCAATATATATTATACAAGTAATTATTGATTTTATTGCTGCCTTTCTTCTCCTTAAGGTCAAATTAAACATGGTCCTTACGAATCGGAAGTAAATACCAGTAGTGTATTTATGGTTTTTGGTGCTTCTACTCTCCGCACGCTCCCATAGTGGCAGTGGATCGCTGTCCGTAGGGAAGCAGGGTGTTCCTGAATTTCGCTTACTCACGCCATCCAGTGGCGAGTAGGCTAAACTGCAGAGTTGCAGACGGCGCTTGTTGCAGCCGGAAGGAGGAAAAGTTCAACGGAGAGAAGATACGTCGCGGCCCAGTGAATGTGGAATCATTCGTATGTGTGAGTGAAGTGCAACTGTGAGTACATTCAAACATTTATTATAAAGTGCGCGAATCAACCTTATTTTCTCGACCATAGTAATTTTAAATTTGTCATGGTATTTTGAACTTTATTAACAGGAGAACATTAACTTAGTAAAATCAGTTGTTCAATTCAACTAAGAAGAAATATTCCTGTAAAATTAACTTAGAATAATTCGCTCTAATATTACCTTAGAATAATTAACGAAAAGCTGGGCCTCTATTCAGGTGCGTTGAAACGATATCGCGTTTGACACGTTTAAGAATCGTTTATGTCACAGTCGCCATTATTGTAAATGACATAAGAGTTATCAAAACGTTGACAATACGGAAACAGGTCAAAAACGATATCGTTATAACGCAGTTGAATAGAGGCCCTGGTCTTACGGGGAATCCATGCCCAATTTTTCCCAAATATTAATAGTTCAAACACTTGTATTTTTTTCCTACTTGTTGCTGTAGCGTTCTTAGTAAATCTTAAGCACTTATAATTTGTCTAAGTGTTTAGCGAAATTTAATTATTTGCTGTTCATTTTGTGTTTGTTTCATCATGGAACCATCACTAAGCTTTCAGGATGACCTGTCTAGGCGTATATTCAAATCAAGAGTTAATTTTAAAAAGTCTCCTAAAGAACGCATTAGTAAGGATTACATAGAAACTAGATTAAATTCATTGGAAGACTTGTGGGCTGACTTTAGACAGGGACACAAAGAACTAATGCAAAAGTTTGAGCCTAAAGCATTAAAAGTCCAATCGTATTTTACTGAAGACATTTACGATCAAACAGAAGAGGAATATACTGAATATAAATTAGAGTTGAAAAGTGGTCTAGCATCATTTAAGGGATCTTATGATAGTCAGAGCAAAGTTAGTGACGATAATACGCATGTTAAGTCAAATATAATAAGATTACCTAAAATTAGCATACCTACGTTCTCTGGCAAATACACCGAGTGGAATACATTTAGAGATTTATTTGTATCAATGATCCATAACAACGACTCGCTAGATAGTGTGCAAAAGATGCAATATCTAAAAGGTTATTTGACGGGTGAAGCGGAACAATTAATACGTAATATACCCGTGTCCGACACGAACTACACTCGGTGCTGGAGTCAATTAGAGCAACGGTATAATAATAAGAAGTACTTGTCGCATTGTATTTTAAAAAGACTATTGAGTCAAAAGAATGCCGCTACGGAATCGCCAGGGTTCCTCAAGGATCTTATGGATACTTCAGCAGACTGTTTAAGTGCATTGTCTAATCTAGGCATTGATGTTTCCACAT
Organism: Acleris holmiana; assembly: GCA_949316455.1. Lineage (NCBI taxonomy): Eukaryota > Metazoa > Arthropoda > Insecta > Lepidoptera > Tortricidae > Acleris > Acleris holmiana. The sequence goes on along the minus strand of OX438777.1, from coordinate 7,479,107 downwards.
GGGACATTATAGTAATTCATTTGTTGACGTTGAAATTGGATCCTGAATCGCGTAAGCAATGGGAGCTTAATGTGGCAGCTAATTCGGCTTCAGATGCTTTACCCACATTTGATCAATTTAAAGAATTTCTAACAAGCCGATACAGAGCTTTAGAATTCATTGAGCCAAAAAGCGCCTTTACGTCCCCGAGTGCTTATGGGAAACCGTCCAACAGTGGTTTTAGTAAACCAAATGTACTCCATGTGACTGACGCATTACCCTTAGCGTGTGAATTTTGTACTGGGACTCACAAATTATGTTTCTGTAAGAAATTTGCCAGTAAAGATTATGCCACAAGGCACGAGTTTGTTACCAACCATCGAATGTGTTATAATTGCTTAGGTAGCAACCATTCTGTCAAATTCTGCCAAAAAGCCACTAGTTGTAGAATTTGTAAGAGAAGGCACCATTCCCTGCTTCATCCTAGGGATGTTTCAACTTCACCGGCCAATCTGAAGGGCTTAGTTCAGACACCTGAAGGTGAATTGAACGAATCCACGAATATTGCGATCAACAATACACAAAAAGAGATCACACCAATAGTTAGCTGTTTTACGAAAGGGATAGTGAAGGATGAGATATTGTTAGCCACAGCTCTTGTAAAGGCTGAGTCGAAAACAGGGGACTATCAGGTGATCCGGGCGCTGTTAGATCAGGGCTCACAAGCTTCATTTGTTACTGAAGCCGTTGTGCAAGCTTTGGGGTTAAAGAAAACCCCCATCAAGGGCGTGATCTCGGGTTGAGGTGGCGACCAGACGTCGGTGGTATCGAAGTATACAGTTGAATTAAAAGTTCAATCTCGAACCGATCCCACCTTTAACATGAAACTAAAGGCGTATGTTTTGAACAGAATCACGACTTATCTTCCTAGTAAACGAATAGTAGTTCCTGACTGGATAAAGCTACAGGAGCTCTCGTTGGCTGATCCAACCTATAGTTCACCCAACAAGATCGACGTATTGTTGGGAGCGGAACCATACTGCCAGGTTTTAAAGGAGGGAGTGCTTAGGGGTCCGAACGGAACCCCAGTAGCACAGTACACCACTCTCGGGTGGATTCTTTCTGGCCCAATGGTTTCTGCAGCGTCAAGCGACAGCATAACAGTGTTACACACGCATATAAACGAGGACGAAATGATAAAACGTTTCTGGGAGATAGAAGCTGAGCCTTTATTTCACACTAAATTATTAACCGTAGAAGAACAAAGGTGCGAAGAAGTTTTTGCATCTACAACAAGAAGAGACGACACTGGCCGGTATGTGGTGAAGTTGCCATTCCGCGACGAAAATCCATCCTGTGAAGGAAACTCACGTGAGATTGCTATAAAAAGATTGCATTCATTAGATCGGAAATTTAGTAGAGATAAATCTCTTAAAGCGAGATACACGGAAGTACTTAACGAATATGAGCAACTAGGCCACATGGTACCTGTTTCACAGCCTGATTGCAAGCGAGAGAAGGCAATATACTTACCCCATCACGCGGTCATCCGCGAAGAAAGAAGCACCACCAAGGTACGAGTCGTCTTTGACGCTTCCTGCAAGAATGATAAAGGAGTATCACTGAACGATTTACTCATGACAGGACCTACCTTGCAGCCAGATTTGCGTCACCTGATTATGCGTTGGAGACAACATCCGGTCTGCTTAGTGGCGGATATAGTCAAAATGTACCGTATGGTAAAGGTAACTGAAGAAGACGCTGACTTCCAACGCATAGTATGGCGAGAAGACCCTGAAAATGAAATAAAGGATTATAAGTTGCTGACAGTGACATTCGGTACCCCCTCAGCACCATACTTAGCAGTGAAGGCGTTAAATCAAGTAGCTTGTGATTACAAAGAGAAATATCAATTGGCCGCACAACGAGTGGAAAAGGAGTTTTACATGGACGATTTGATGACCGGGTGCCAAACGATTAAAGAAGGGGTGCAACTGTATAAAGAAATGAAAGATTTATTAAATGAAGGAGGTTTTGTGTTACAGAAATGGGCTAGCAATAAAGAAGAATTGTTTAAAGCTATAAATCAAAGAGAAAAAGAAAACCTAGGAATGGAAAAAGTAAAGGACAACCTAGAACTAAAAACGGATAACATTGTTAAGATTTTGGGACTATCCTGGAATAGAGACAAGGATGAGTTTCAGTACTCGGTAAATCTGCCGCCGCTGTCACCACCTGCAACAAAAAGAAAAATTATTTCGGACGTTTCGCGTCTGTTCGACCCGCTAGGTTGGGTGGCACCATGTGTGATTAAAGCAAAAATATTTATTCAGCGATTATGGATAGCTGGAATCGGGTGGGATGAAGAGCCACCAGTTGATATACTACAGGATTGGTTAACTTACCGTCAGGGGTTAGACAGTCTTAAGGATTTCAGACTGCCTAGGTGGCTGCACACGTATTCTCAGGATACGCTCATAGAACTGCACGGTTTCAGTGATGCCTCAAATGCTGCTTACGCCGCCGTCGTCTATCTTCGGGTAGTTAGCGCAATCGGAGAAGTGCATGTAACTCTAATTGGAGCAAAGACAAGAGTAGCACCGGTTAAACAAATTTCCATACCGAGATTAGAGCTTTGTGGCGCTGTTCTGGTGGCTAAATTATTAAAAGAAATAGCTGAAATCATGCACATACCCAAGCATAACATTAGGGCATGGACGGATTCCACCGTCGTTCTTGCGTGGCTCAGCAAACATCCAAGCAATTGGAAGACGTTTGTGGGGAATAGAGTATCAGAGATACTGACCACAATGGATTCATCGCAATGGTCGCATATCTCTACCAAAGAAAATCCTGCAGACTGCGCATCTCGTGGTATTACACCTGCAGAATTCAAATGTCATGAACTATGGAAATTCGGTCCAAAATTCTTGCACGATGACACAATTACCCACTCGAAACTAAAGGACAATGACACGGATATGGAACGTTCAGCAAAGGTTCATTTGGGAGTTGTAGAAGAACCCATGTGGACTAGATATTCGTCACTCAACAAACTTGTTCGTGTGATCGCTTTCTGCAGAAGGTTGATCACGAAGCGTGATCCCCGTCTAAAGGATAAAGGTAAATATTTACAAAAGTGGGAATTAGACGAAGCCATGACATGTTGTATTAAAATATGTCAAGCCATAGAGTTCAAAGCTGAAATTTCAGAGATCACTAACGACGGATCTGTAACATTAAAAACATCGAAAATCCGATCTCTGACACCATTTTTGAAAAACGGTATACTTCGAGTAGGAGGCAGATTAGAACATTCATCAGAATTAGAAAACGCCAAGCACCCTATTATCCTTCCACATGACTCGCACCTTACCAGGTTAATTGTAGCAGATGCTCATGGTCGAACACTCCATGGCGGGCTGCAATCCATGCTCAACTACCTAAGATCAGCATATTGGATAGTAAGGGTGAAAGATCTGGTGAAACAGCACATTAAGAAGTGTATTCCCTGCATTAGGCATAAGGCCAACAGTCAGACTCAACTGATGGGTGCCTTACCATCGACTAGAGTCACCCCAGACAGAGCATTTATTCGCAGTGGAGTTGACTATGCCGGACCCATCAGTCTGAGAACTACAAAGAGTAGAGGATACCACTCATACAAAGGTTACGTGTGTCTATTTATTTGTATGGTCACGAGAGCCATACATATCGAAGTTGTTAGCGATTTGTCTTCTCGTGGATTTCTTGAAGCTTTTAAGCGATTCGTAGCGCGGCGTGGACGCTGTTTGGAAGTCTACAGCGACAATGGCACGAATTTTGTAGGAGCTGCCAAAGAGTTGAAAGATTTGTTTAACATAGAGAAATCGAGCATGATTCAAGAGGTAGCGGAAAGTTTAGCTTCTAACGGAACCTCGTGGCATTTTATACCGCCAAAAAGTCCAAATTTCGGCGGTTTGTGGGAAGCGGGTATAAAGTCTACTAAATATCACATTAAGCGAGTAATTGGCGACTCAACGTTAACCTATGAGGAAATGACGACATTACTCAATCAAATAGAAGCCTGTTTGAATTCACGACCTATTTCGGTAATGCACAGCGACCCAGGTGAGCTAAGTCCTTTAACGCCAGGTCATTTTTTAATAGGTGAGCCTCTAGTTACAGTGCCAGAAATAAATTATGAGCGGTCAAATATAGGCACATTAAAAAGGTGGCAGTTAACACAGCGGATGCTCCAAAACTTTTGGCGAGGATGGTCTAACGAGTATTTAACCCATTTTTTACACAGGTATAAGTGGGCCAATAAGGTTCCAGAACCTGAAGTTGGGGATGTCGTTTTGATCAAAGAGGATGACATGCCTCCAGCCAAGTGGCTTTTTGGCAGAATAATGCAAAAACACCCTGGCTTAGATTTGTTGACAAGAGTTGTAACCATAAAATGTAAAAACGCTTTAATAAAGCGCCCAACTTCCAAACTCTGTGTCTTGCCAATAACGGACTAATTAAGTTTATTGTAGTTTATAAAGTTGTTCGTAGGTTTTTTGTATGTAAAGCAACCTACTTTTGTATTTTAAGTTTAACTTGAACCCGTAGCTACTCCAGGGTGGGCGGCTATGACGAAGGACATGTTGTCCTTGGTGGGCGGTATGTTAAAGATAGTTAAACTGATTATAGTTATAATGTTTGCGATAGATGGCGTTTTAACGTCGGGACAATTGTCTACATCGCGCTATCGTTTGTCTTCCCCATTATATAGACATTCACGGGCTAATTATTGTTACTTTGAAGATTTGTACGTAGTTCAGTGGCAATAGTCAATATATATTATACAAGTAATTATTGATTTTATTGCTGCCTTTCTTGCCTTAAGGTCAAATTAAACAGTTAGCAAGTTCTATAGAATGACACTTTAGTAATATTATTATTACAATTTCTTTAATAAGTAGGTACGTACGTATAGTATTATAGTATAGGCAATAGTTTAAATAAATAATAATTTTATAGTTATAAGTAAGTAGGTGTATATACTTATTATTATTACAATTCCTATAATAAGTAGTGTTCAGGCCAAGTGCCTGCACAAACTGCACGCGCAATTCAACTTCTTCGACGTTCAGACATTCTTAACCGGGCGCTAACTTCGCCCTAATACAAAAAAATGCTTGTCACTTCACTTGCCAACAAGCCGCTGTACTAATAACTTGTATTTTGATTATACGCAATTTCGCCGTTTTTGGGGATTTTTATTTACACCATATGCCAGCCAAAGTCATAACATGGTGGCTCATGAGGGGAAACAAGAATAAATACGCAAAATAAGAAGAAAATTACTTCAAATTCAAAATTGGAAATCGACGAGTCCGCCGCTTCGGTCAAGATTTGGAGCCTTGCAGTAAGCAGACAAAAGCTTCGGGGTCCAGTGGAAGAAGGATAGCAGCCAAGACAAATTGGAAATTAAAAACTCGAGCAGTAATATAGCTGAAGTACGTACTGCATCGAGTGCCAAAGGGTCCGTCCAAAGATAAGTGTTCTTTCCTTAAAACATTAAAATTTCGTCCTAACTTACAACATAATCCATTAAACTATTCATAATACTAATCCATTTGTGTAAATAAAGTGTTTTGCGCATAATTTTTGCCATTTCAATCCTAAAAGGCGAGATATTGCATCATTATTTTTTTTTCGTATGAGTCTACCCACCCTAGATAAAAAAAAAAAAAAAAAAAAAAAGGTTACTTAATATTCGTAATTTTCAATTGTTTCGCTTAAATTAAAGTCTATTGTTAAAATTAGGTCCCAATAGCATCAAATTAGGGTCAATTAAGTACATTTGTTAATAACATTTTAAGCATAATTTGGCTAGTTTCGTAATCTTAGTGGTGGAAGACCTTGTGCAGGGTGCGTCCGGATTGCTACCACAACCTTATCTTTAAATACATCGCCAAGCAGCAGTGTTCACTTTGTTGTGTTTCGGTGTGGAGATAAGACAACTGGTAAAATTACTAGCGCAGAGGCATTCCATCTTATCTTGACAACGCCATCTTACCATTAGGTGGTATATGTGTTGGTTTGCCTTGTCCTTGCCATAAAATATACCACCTAAATTAATTAATTTACGGTTCAAAACTTAAGATTGCTCAGTTTAGTTTCCTTTGTTCTGTAACTTCATAAACTGTTTCGTAACAGTTACTTATCGCATTTTGCTGACTAATTCCAGGCCATACCAATTGTCACCGTGCACTGCGCTCTGCTCCTGCGAGCATTGCTGACCGTGCGCAACCGGCTTCCAGAGCGGCAAGTACCACCGAAACGAGGAACGTGAGCCCTTTTGATTAATTCCATAGTCGTGATTGTTTGTTTTTTGCGATGTCTCAAGACAAACGTCTTAAAGAGCTTTTGACAAAAAGGTCATCAGTCAGAGGACATATAACTAAATTTAAAAATTATTTAGATAATATTGCTACTTACGATGATTTGGATAACGTTCAATTGACCGAGTTAACTTTAAAACTTGCCAAATTCGAGGCATTATCTCTTAAGTTTGACGACTTGCAAAGTGAGATAGAGGTATTAAATTCTGAAAGCCTATCGACTGAGATCGATGAGCGTGTCAAAATTGAAGAGGATATAATAATAAATATAGCCACGGCAAAGAACTTAGTCGAAATGTTTTCAAAGAAAGTGGAATGTGAAAAACGACGCAATTCTGTTCACAACGTTTCATGTTGCATGGAAGATCCTCATCATCAAGAAATAGGTTTGAGGCTCCCTCAAATTCAAATTGCCAAGTTTGACGGAGCCTATTTCCGTTGGTTGGAATTTCGAGACACGTTTGAGAGTTTAATACACAATAATAGTCGCATATCGGAAATTAATAAATTTCATTACCTGATTTCTTATCTGCAAGGTGACGCATCAAGGATTATTTCCAATCTTGAAGTGTCCACACAAAATTATGCGGAAGCATGGAAGTTGCTTTGCAATAGATACAATAATAAGAGAATATTGATTAACCATCACCTAAATTCATTGTTCAATATAAAACAGCTTCCACGCGAATCGGAGCGTTCTTTGAGATTCTTGGTTGATCACGTCACCAAAAATTTACGTGCCTTGACCAGCCTAGGACAACCGACGGATAAATGGGATGTTTTAATTATATTTATGCTGTCGTCTAAGCTTGATAGCAATACATTATTAAAGTGGGAGGAATTTAGGAACAACATACCAGCTGACGTACCTAATTTAGAACAATTTTATAAATTCATGATAGACCGTGCTGATGTTCTCGAAGCTTTAAATAGAAACAATAAGCCAGATAACAGTATTCCAAAGCCACCCACACCTGCCATACCGCCTATGCGCTCTACGCACAATTATAACCACCAGCAAAGGCACGGCAATAATAATTATGTAAAAACGTTTGCAAGCACTAGTAGTTATAACCGTAACAAAAACCCTAATATGTATTCATGCATTATTTGCAACGAAGGTCATAGGATCTATGATTGTCCCGCCTTTAAGGCGAAGGGGGTTGATGAGAGGATGATGGACGTGGCAAAATATAAATTATGCAAGAACTGCCTAAGGCAAGGTCATCCCGAAAGTGAGTGTCGCATGGGGCCGTGCCGCGAGCGCGGCTGCAGTCAAAGACACAATAGCCTGCTCCATCAACCTCCATCTGCAGTCAACCACCTTGTCACTTTCAATGAACAGGATGAAGTGATTGCCACTTACGCTAAACAAAATGTAAACCAGGTACTATTGTCCACTGCTATAATTGAGGTCGTGAATCCAATTGATCATCAAAAGATCAAGGTTCGTGCGTTATTAGACTGTGGTAGCCAGTCGTCTTTTATTTCTGAGTCACTAAAAACCAAACTGTCGCTTAAAACAAATCCCATTGACGCGCTAAAGGTCATTGGGATAGGCAATGCATCTACACAAAGTGTGATTGAAAGCTGCAACATCCAAATGCAGTCAATACATAGCAAGTTTAATATTTTATTGTCATGCCTTGTATTAAAGGAACTAACTGGTTATTTGCCAAAAACTCCAGTTAACATTAATTTATTTAAATTACCGGAAAATATCCTATTAGCTGATCCCATGTTTCACGAACCGGCACCCGTAGACGTCTTAATCGGAGCCGACGCTTTCTGGGACATCTTAGGTAATGATCAATACTCCTTAGGAGTCAACTCTCCTAAGCTTAGAAGTTCACAACTGGGATGGATAATATCCGGTCCCATAGATGCAGTCATATCACACAAAAGGATACACTGTAATCATGTTATGCTCACTAACTCACAAAAAATGAAAAATGAGGAGAATGTAGAAAAACTGTTAACTAAATTTTGGGATTTAGAAAGTGTTCCCGAAAAACTAGCAATAAGTGAAAATAAAAGTGAGTGTGAAAGGCACTTTCTGGCTCACACTACAAGAGATAGCTTTGGTAGATTTTGTGTTAAGCTCCCTCTTAAGGACACTCGTGATTGTTTAGGCGACACCTTTAACATAGCAAAGTGTCGTTTCATTCATTTGGAAAAACGATTTAGGCGAAATTCACTTTTAAAGTCCGAATACTCTAAATTCATTAATGAATATGCAGATCTAGGTCATTTATCGTTGTCAATTAAAAGCGAACCATTTAGCTTAGGACCATCGTATCATCTTCCTCATCATGCAGTCATAAGACAAGAAAGTGAATCAACCAAGCTGCGTGTCGTGTTTGATGGTTCCGCCCCCTCCACATCAGGTTATGCACTCAATGACATCTTGATGGTGGGTCCAAATGTGCAGGATTCCCTTTTCTCCATATTAACACGTGCAAGGCAGTACAAGTATCTACTTACTGGTGACATTGAAAAAATGTATCGCCAGGTGTTGGTCAATGAAGAAGATAGGAGCTTACAGCGTGTTTTATGGAGAGAAGACGAGTCCCAAACTATCCAAACGCTAGTCTTAAATACCTTGACGTATGGCACCGCGTCTGCTAGTTATCTAAGTACGCGCTGCCTTTGGGAAGTGGGGAGGGATCAAGACGATGAACTCATTAGAAACATCATCCAAAAGGATTTCTATGTTGATGATTTGATAACGGGAGCCGATGATCCACAACAATTGAGCTACATACAAAGGTCAGTATCGAGCGCCTTGAGTTCAGGTTGTTTTAACCTTAGGAAATACAAAAGCAATTGTCCATCCATTTTTAATAACGTAGATATAAACAAACAAGATAATCTAACCATCAGCGAATCATCCAGTACTCTAGGCCTCGGATGGACTCCCTCAAGTGACACTCTCCATTTCCCAATAAAAGGTTTTTCATATGATAAAAATGAGATAGTAACAAAGCGTTTTATAATGTCAAATTCTTTCAAAATATTCGACCCGCTAGGTATTCTTAGCCCAGTAGTAGTTCTACCTAAAATAATGCTTCAGAGGCTTTGGCAATTGAAGGTGGACTGGGATCAACCCGTCCCACAAGAAATAAAAGACGATTGGACCAAGTTTACTGGTAGCATAGAACACTTGGCCAAGTTGCAAATTCCGCGGCTCGTTCTAGGAGATTCGCGCAGGTCTTTAGAATTGCACTCATTCAGTGACGCGTCGCAAGTAGCTATAGGTGCGTGCTAGACATGTGCGCCGCGCCGCCGCGCCGCCGCCGCCGATGATTTGCCTCACGCCGCCGCCGCCGGTTCAACCGTCGGCGTAAAATCGGCGTGAAATATTCTCCAATCTTCCTCAACAGATTGTTTTTTCCCCATATGAAGTTTTTATTTTGAATGATGAAGTATTTTCTAACGTGATTTTAAATTATTGTTATCAATTCAATTTTTTTTAACCGTGGATGAGCGATCAGTAAGGTAATGCTACCTATGCTAACTATCGATGGCTACCGGCAATGCATTTTTTAAACTTATCTTACGAGGGCTGATAGGAAAGTGGCCCGACCAAAAAAAAAAAAACTGCCGCCATTTTGAACTATCATTACTCAGTTTTCATCCCGCGAAATTTTAATAGGAAGACAATATTTGATATAAATTTTACGTCTGATTTAAAAAATGCGTGTAAACAGATTTTTCATAATGGACGATTTGGAGCAGCGTGCCGTAATTAAATATCTTCACAAAAAAGGATCTCCAAAACAAATTTATGAAGATATGCAGTGTACATTGGGGCAATCCTGTCCATCATATACGATGGTAAAAAAGTGGGCAGCTGAATTTAAACGGGGACGAGTTAGTATCGCAGATGACCCTCGTCCCGGAAGGCCAACCACTGCAACCAATCCACATAATGTGGCAATTATATGCGACATGATAATGAAAGACCGACGGTTAAAAGTAAGAGTAATAGCTGACATCATGGACATCTCCTATAATTTTTCATAGGAGATGCCCCAAGCACCCAAAACATTATAGTCAACGAATTGGGTTTTTCGAAGGTGTCGGCGAGATGGGTTCCAAAGCTCCTTTCAGTGGAACAAAAAATCACTCGACTAACAATTTCACTCGACTGTTAGACCTGTATGAAGCTGACCCTCAAGACTTTTTGGACAGATATGTTACTATGGATGAGACATGGGTCCACCACTACACGCCCGAGACTAAACAGCAATCGAAGCAGTGGGTTCGTGCTGGATCTCCGCCTCCCAAAAAGGCAAAGGCCATTTTGTCGGCGAATAAAGTCATGGCATCAGTCTTCTGCGACGCAAAGGGAGTAATCATGGTTGACTATCTCCAGAAAGGTACCACTATAAACTCGACTATTATTGCGAACTTTTACGGCGATTACGAGAGGAACTGAAAGTAAAAAGACCTAGATTGTTGATAAAAAAAGTTCTTTTTCACCAGGTGTGACAACGCACGTGTGCACACGTCACTTAAATCGATGGCAGAAATTCACAACTGTGGGTTTGAATTATTGCCCCACCAAACTTAAAAAAACACATGGGCGGTAAGAAATTTTCGGCCAACGACGAGGTCCAAGCTGAAGTGGACACCTATTTTGAAGACCTAGAGGAAAGTTTCTTTAAAAGTGGTGTATTGGCTTTGGAATCCAGATGGAACAAGTGCAAAGACCTCGACGGGGTCTACGTAATATAAAAAAATCCTTTTGATTTGATTTCATACTTAGGCCGCGAATTTTCCAATAACCCCTCGTATATTTCCCTTATTCCTGCCTTTTTTTTACTTGATACCTCACGCCGATTTCACGCCGATGACGCCGCCGCCGCCGATTTTTTTTTAACCAGACGCCGCCGCCGGTCTTTTGACCGTCGGCGCACATGTCTAGTGCGTGCATTTATATGAGATCAATCAGCCTCAATGGTGACGTCACTGTGCACTTGTTATGTGCCAAATCTAAAATAGCTCCATTAAAGCCAATGACCATCCCTCGTCTAGAGCTTTCCGCGGCTCTGCTCGCCGCCAAACTTACAAAAGCCGTGCTGGACTCTCTCAGGTTCAGTCCAGACAAAATCGTTCATTGGTGTGACTCAAGCGTTGTGCTAGGATGGATCAAGGGTGATATCGCGAGGCTTAAGGCATTTGTCGGTAACCGCGTCAGTAATATACTAGAACATACCTCTCCTATAGCTTGGCGATATGTACCTACTGATTTAAACCCTGCAGATTTGATCTCAAGGGGAGTGGATGCTAAGCACTTTGGTGCCTTGACACTATGGTGGTCAGGCCCAAACTTTTTAAAGAATAATGAATCCGATTGGCCGAACTTAAAGGTCAAAAGTTTCGAGTCTTTACCTGAATTAAAGGTACACTCTTTAATTTTAAGTAAACCCTTTATTGATTTTGATAAATACTCGTCTATGAATAGGCTACAAAGGTCTTTTGCTTACGTTCAAAGATTTGTATTTAATCTTAAAAATCGTAATAATAAAAGGGTAGGCACGTTATGGGCTGACGAACTGCGCGAGTCGTTGCACTTCTTGTGTGCCGTAGCTCAAGGTCAGTCTTTCCCTGATGAATACAAATTGCTTACTAAAGGCAAAGAACTTAACAGGAATAGTAAGATGCTGTCGCTATCACCGTTTATGGAGGGAAATTTAATTCGAGTCGGTGGGCGCTTAGATGCTTCATGTTATTCGTATGAAAAGAAACATCCAATTCTACTTCATTCGTCGCATAAGTTAACTAAGTTATACTTTGATAGAGAACATACGAATAGCATGCACGCTGGTCCGCAATTACTGTTAGCTACAGTAAAGGAAGTAATATGGCCTATTAAAGGGCGTCATCTCGCGACGCGTACAGTAAATAACTGCACGCGGTGCCGGCGTCTGCGCGGACAAACGTTACAACCAAAAATGGGGAATTTACCTCCCCAACGTGTTAACCCAAGCTATCCGTTTATATCCGTCGGATTGGACTTTGCTGGCCCCTTCTCAATCATCAATCGTAAAGGCCGTGGGGGTCATGTAATTAAGTGTTATTTATGCCTTTTTGTGTGTCTACGATACAAATGCATACACCTTGAAGCTGTCAGTGATCTAAGTAAGGATGCCTTCATGATGACTCTCAAACGTTTTATCGCTCGACGTGGCAAACCGACGGAAATATTTTGTGACAATGGATCGAATTTTGTATCTGCCGCTAAAGAGATAGGATCGTTCATCAATGCAAATTATGAACCTATATCTAACTTTGCAAGTCAGCAATCGATAAAGTTTTCATTTATACCGGCTTACTCTCCTCATTTCGGTGGCTTATGGGAAGCCGGGGTGAAATCGGCAAAACATCATTTAAGGCGTGTGATAGGCTGTAGCCATTTAACATTTGAAGAGATATGCACTTTGTTTGCACAAGTAGAAGCGATTTTGAATAGTCGTCCCTTGTGCCCCTTATCCTCCAGTCCCAATGACCTCCTCTCCCTCTCTCCGGGGCACTTTATCATTGGCAGACCGTTAACTGCTCTGCCAGTAGCAAATTTTGATGGTTGTAATGACAATCAGCTACGACGTTATGAGCGTCTTGAAAGAATACGACGCCACTTTTGGCAAAGGTGGCAGAGAGAGTACCTATCTGAATTGCAACAAAGAAATAAATGGAAAGTCAATGGAGCAGAGCTGAGCATCGGAGATATGGTGCTTTTAACTGACGATAACGCTCCACCACTGGCTTGGAAGCTCGGCCGTGTACTACGTCTCATTACGGGATCCGATGGAATTGTCAGAGTTGCGGACGTCGAAACCAACAGAGGCTGCGTGAGACGGTCCTTAGTTCGCCTATGCAAGCTTCCCACTGCAGAAGATCTTCAGAGTTGAAAGCGAGCTTTCAACGGCCGGGAACATGTTCAGGCCAAGTGCCTGCACAAACTGCACGCGCAATTCAACTTCTTCGACGTTCAGACATTCTTAACCGGGCGCTAACTTCGCCCTAATACAAAAAAATGCTTGTCACTTCACTTGCCAACAAGCCGCTGTACTAATAACTTGTATTTTGATTATACGCAATTTCGCCGTTTTTGGGGATTTTTATTTACACCATATGCCAGCCAAAGTCATAACAAGTAGGTACGTAGGTTTAGTATAGTATAGGCAATAGTTTAAATAAATAATAATTGTATTTTTTAGTAAGTAGGTAAGTTAAGTATAGTTAAAAGTAAGTAGGTGTATATACCTACTTAACTCTGAGTTTGAGAACTTGTTGATAGTAGCAAATAGTTTTATCTTTTTATTACGTAGGTAGGTATAGGTATTGTACAATGAGTCGTACAATAGAATTACGGGTGGGCCTACAAAAAATAATGATATCCCACCAAAAACATAAATGTAAAAAAGGAGAGCCAAGTTCAATACTTATATAGATTTACAATATACATGAATGATATTCTTAAACAAAATCTCACAAACACCAGATATCATTTGTTATGCGGACGACACACGGCGGTTTTTTTCCACGGCGAATCCTGGGAGGAGGTGTTTATTACTGCCGAAAACGGTCTCTCTCAAATAGCTGCCTGGTTGGATAGTAACCTACTCACTCTTAATGTTGAGAAGACCAATTACATTGCGTTCTCCAAAACATCAACCGGTTCCCCCCCTTCTTCTATGAAATTGCAAATTCACCATTGTCACTTTAAGAATTCAATCTTGCAAAATAACTCTGCTCAGCCATGCAACTGCGACACTATCACAAGAAGCGAAGCAGTCAAGTACTTGGGTCTCGTTATAGATCAGCACCTGTCGTTTAGGCAACACATCGCAGCACTCTCAAAAAGGGTCAGAAAGTTCATTTATGTGTTCAAGAGGTTACGAGACTGCTCCCCTCTAGATGTGCTTTTGCGTGTGTATGACGGATTATGCGTCTCTATCTTGCAATAAGAATACTGTACCTTTTGTTAATAAATCATTACTTTTCTTTACTTTTTTTACTTTACATACCTATTAGTCAAGTAACGGCCCGACATGTTTCGTACTCCTTCATCAGAGGAGTGTGCTATCGCGGGCGCGTTCTCCCACAAGTTTCGTACAACCTTACAGCTCGAGTGACTACTAAGCTTAACAAGATTGACGGTGCGATGTCGGTCAATGACTAATCCAAAATTCCTTCTTCAAATAAATCCCACTACTCCGAAGATTTACGGGCTACCTAAAATACACAAGCCAGACTGACCCTGAGACAGATAGATTCCCCAACGTACAAGGCATCCCGTTACATGGCAGATTTGCTACAGCCCCTAACAGGTAAGACCCCCATCTTCGTGCGAGACTCTGCACATTTCATTAATGGTGAGTTTTGACGTGATGTCTCTGTTTTCGAAATTACCGGTAGCGGAGACCGTAGACATCATACGAAAAGTCCTTGTGCTTAATGATTAACCTGCCGATTGCATGAAGTTAATGGAGCTTAGTTCTGTTTAGCTAGTGGTTATTTCGTGTGGCGAGGGGAATATTATCTACAAATTGATGGAGTGGCAATGGGTTCTCCAATAGCGCTAGTTGTGGCTATTTTTTTTATGAAGGACTTAGAGCGGAGGGCTTTGGAGAGTTGTTCAGTTAAACCGAGATACTGGTGGTGGTACAATCGCCCACACAGCTGAGTGATCGATGAAGATAAACAGAGAGAAACTGTCTTGGTCGTGTACATGAGATTCTTATGTAAAATCTATATTCATCTCTTTCTACATTTTCTCACCTCCGTCTATAATGGGCAGTTAATTGTGTGGCTGTTTGCCGTGGACGATGTTTTCGCTATAGTGTCGGAGAGGGGTGTGGATCAGTTACTTGACCATTTCAACACGGTATATCCGAAGATAAAGTGCACTGTTGAGAAGGAGACGGAAGGTGTACTCTCGTTTTTGGAAGTTTTAGTGTAGCGTGAACGGAATGGGCACTTGTGTCATAACATAATAGAGTATCGAAAGCCCACACACACTGGTCGATACTTACTTACGCCGGAGGTTTAGCATCACGACGATGTTCCCTTAACAAGGTACGGCAGGTGTTGCGCTCTCCTAAGGACCCGCTTGGTAGCCCGGGAGTATATGAGATACTCTGTGACTGTTACAAGTCATACATAGGAGAAACCGGTCGTAATATTTTTAGGAGATTACTGGAGCACATTCGTAATGTAAAGAAGATGCTTGTCCATAATTCCGCGGTAGCAGAACACACCGACACCAACACATTACATTTCATTTGTTTCGACAAGGCAAGGGTGACTAAGAGAGAGTAAGTGAGAAAGGCTTTGTCTCGCGTAAGATACGAGAGGCGATTGAAATTGGACGACGATCTAACCTACTTTGAAGAGCGCTGCGTGTGGAAGTAATCTTGTGGACACGGTTAGTTTGGTGTGCCTACTGTCGTTCGGACACGGGGGTTCGAATGTACCTCGCAACATAAAGGACGGCGTAGTTACCAGCGCGTTGCTGGTAACTTGCTGTTTGGAGAGCGGCTCGCCAGTGTGAGGGAGACCACGCCCCCGATAGCACACTCCCTGATGAAGGACTCCTAATGAGTCCGAAACATGTCGGGCCGTTACCTGACTATAATATGTGAGTAAACCATTCAGTATTCGTTTTGTTTATGGTATCATATTTTTGGCAGATAGTTAACATCGGTTTACTAATGTTTCGCCGAAAATTATTTAGCAAATTCTTAACTCGCCAAACTACGTATCCCATATTTTTATTTGGTCAAATTTTTATTTCCCAACTCAACGTTTCGCACTGATATCTATTCCCAACTAATGATTTGATAAATTATTGTTAGACAAATTATTACGTGGGATTTTTTTAAGATGTCAATTATGTTTTCGTCAAATGTATTGATTGGCATACTTTGATTTAGCAACATATTGAATGGCATTATGAAATCTAACCTAATTTTTTAGAATGCAAGGTTCAATTTGCAGTATGATTTTATTTTTCAAGGGATGTCAAAAAAAAATAACCTCGAAGGCTAAGGCGGGAGCTCGCTGCGCTTCGCTCCCGCCATAGCCTTCTAACCTAACCTTGCCGAGTTGGTTTTGCCCAGGAAGGTCTTGCTCGCTCATGCACACATATAATAATTTCCAACCAAAGAATTTGTTATTTTTTTTCTTACTTATTTATATCTTGGCAAATGTATGAAAAGGGAAATGTTGCATCAACTAAACGTTATTCGTCCAAGAGTTGTTAAGCCAAGTGAAAGATTTGACAAATGATGAGTCTGCCAAAAGTGTAAAGGCGTTATAATAATACGCTTTATAATAATTCTGCGAATTAAAAAGTTGTCATATAAAATTTGACAATATGTTATTTGCCTAAGCAAATCATTTGCTACACAATTATTTACCACATAAAATTTGACATAATAAAATTTTGCAATATAAAAATGTAGCGAAATAAAAAAAATACGAAGTAAAATTATGCCAAAGATTGATTTGCCAAATAAAACTTCGGCGAAAAGTTGATTGCCAAATGAAATTTGACGAAACATAATTCGGCAAAAAGGCAGTAGGTACACCAGTTAACATCATGTTAAAAATATAAAATCATCACCAATTTCAGAACATAATTTATCTAATTCCAGATTAGCTGGTCACTTACCTTGGCCTAAAAGACTACCTTTCGCAGCTAATTTAACCCAGAGCCCTAGGGGAAGGAATACTACACACGCCAACGCGACTCAAATCAACACGAGTAAACGAAAAGACGCAACGCTCAACGTAACCACCAACACCATGCAGGACATCAGCTCCGACTACAACACCAATCTGCTGATCACCAAGATAATGGATAGTTCCAAGAATCTCGTGCCCACGGAAGGTGTGGACCTTAACAGGAACGAAACGGAACTACCTTTGTGTGATGCCATGCCGCAGGATCTAGGTAAGAATAGCTTGAGAAAATACATGATACTTAATATTAACAAGCTGTTTTTATGTTGATTATCTAAATAAAGCATTCATCAACGCTGTAAGCAACCTATTGTGACGAAATTAATGTGCATTGGATAAACAGTGGGTCAATGTTTCCTCATCCTCATAGGGATGAGGCCAAGTCAAGAAGTTTTCACTGAAGTTAACTTTAATATTAAAAACAAATATGAAAGAAGAACATTTATTTGCAGCAACACACACAACAGTCACATAAAATAACATTAAAAAAAAAACACAAAAAACCGCCTTCAAAAACGCAAAAAAATATCTCCTTTTAAAATTGTAGGCACCCTAATACATAGGTTAGTCCCACTGAAGTCGGCTTTTTTGGTGAAAATATTGTGGTCACCGATTTCAGTTGGACTAACCTATTAGGTAGGTGCCTACAATTTTAAAACAAGTTATTTTTTGTGTTTTTGAAGGCGGTTTTTTTTAATGTTATTTTATGTGAGTGTTGTGTGTGTTGCTGCAAAAAAATGTTTTTCTTTTATATTTGTCTTTAATATGAAAGTTAACTTCAGTGAAAACTTCTTGACTTGGCCTCATCCCTATGAGGATGAGGAAACATTGAAAAACATTGAAACATTTATTTTATACTTTTTAGTGATCATAATACGCTGTTCCGTAGTCCCACTTACTAGAAACTTTAAGTTTCAAGCGCGCCGCAAGCAACGCCGCCGGAAAGTCATATTAGTCATATTTCAACAAGTCAATATTCTTTGTTGTAGTCGCTCAACTATCTTAATCGAGATATCTGATCGCCACCCTTGAAATAGGTATCTTTGCTCTTCATCATCAGTTCACTTCCCCAAATGATACTTTCTGAATGCAAATGCTAGATTTGTTACTAAAAATACTAAAACCGCTATATTATTATGTTTTCCGACAATATTTGAGGAGTTCCCTCAATTCCTCACTGATTCCCTCATCAGATTCAGATTTGGTGACAATGGGTGGTCCCATTGTCACCACCTCGGAAGTATACTCTACCAAACCAACATACAATGGAACGTATAACCTCCTCCTTTTTTTGAAGTCGGTTATAAAGGGAAAAGCGACGACAGAATGGTGATAATTGTCGTGAAGCGGCCCCAAGCCCAACTTAGCATGTGTCTTCTGTTGGGACCGCTAATGCAATTCCGTGTTCAATATAACGTTTTTTAAATCAACAACGCCTTCATCACAAGAAGGTAGCTTCACCACATATTTATATGCTTAAGCTACTTTTGTGTGAAAATAGCGTTATTGATTACCAGTTACGATATCAATAGCCTGTGAACGCTGTTGCAGTATTCGATTATGTTTCAAAATCAATATTACTTCAGAGTTATACGAGTTTGAAAAAGAATCGAGTTAACCGTCTTTAAAATGTATCGGACTACGGCGGTGTAGTAAATATACTAGTATAGCGCAATTGAGAAAGGTAACGTGAAAGCAGAAGGCTATGAAGGAACCCATGGCGACGATCAAAAGAACTAGATAGGACGCTCACCTGTGAGGTCCGATGGCCCGGCCAATCTCCTGGTGGCGGCGGTAGCTCCTTGATCAACTGCACTGCCTAGGTCTTTGTATCCACCAAAGATAGTCCACCACACACAGATATAAGTGATACAATACCACAGGCACCACAGCACAGTGGTTATGGCCGCGATATGTAGTAAGTATAGTGTGCGCTTGCGCGGTGAGATCCGATAGTACAATGAAAGATGCGGCTGGGAAGGGGTGCCGGAGCCGCCCTGGTGAAGCCAAAGCACATGAGACAGCCCTCTGCGAGAAACCAATCCAGATTCCATGACATGACAGTTGCCTTTACCTAGATATACAGGTCGTCCCACGGCTATGCCACATGGAAGGAAAGTACCTTGAATATTGTAGATGGAACATTTTACTGAAAGAAGACATTATTTTAATTTAAAAAAACAATTTAAACTGCATTCATAGATATTTAAATAATTACATGGTTGAACCGGGAATCGAACCCGTTACACGAGAAAAATAATTACCCTGTAGCTTTATCATATCGATCGAAAGGCTTCATCATAAGGATTATTTTTTGTTAAATAACATAGTGTCAGAAATAAAAGGAAGACCATGAATTTTAACATTTGATGTGAAATTTTGTTCAGAAAAATGAAAAGCTGATAGATAGAGAGATAGATAGATTTGGGTGAATATTTGAAGATGTACATATTACGCGGCGATTAGTAAAGAACTATTTAAAATTATATTAATCTAAACAATCATTTTTTTATACAATTTATAACTTTGGCTTTATAGAATAATGTATATAAAATATATTAATTGTAAATATAAATATGATTAATTTATACATAAAGTCGTCAAATCTCACTACCAGTCGTGTCCCAAATCCCAAATTTGAATAGTCTATGTTAAAAATAATACGGTATTATGCTGAAGATTGTATTTTTATGCAATTATTTGTATAATATAATAGTGGTTTTAGTAAACGTTACAATTACACGGCTTAAAGAACACTTTCAAGTTATTTTTTATCGCTTAGAAAAATGTCCCAGAGCCTGATACTCACTACCGTTCGTTACAATATACGCAGCTAAAAAAATACTTCGCGCCTTTTTTAAACTGTCAACGATCAAAAGCGCCGATCGATGGGCTCGATGGCAGTTCCCGTTGGCGACTGGAGTAAGCCGCACGCGTTTTTAGTGACTTCGCGCTGAAATTAATACCTAATCACAAGTCGGAAATAGTTTTGGTCAGATATTTTTCTCCACACCATTCGAGGTTCCAAAGATATGTTTTTAGAGATTTTTATACAATTTTTATACTAAAATATGTACGATTAGGTCGCTTTGGTATTGATATATGTGTTGTTTTTAAACTTTTTTTATTACCTTTAACGGTGACATATTGACTACTATCTCCTTACCATTTTCATAATTACCATTTTTTACCATTTCATTTTGACGAATGGTAGTGAGAATGTTGAAATGGTAATGAGAATCAGTATAATATTTATACTGTTTAATGAAAAAAATAACATGTAAATAATTAATAAATTCATCAGCAATACTGGAAAAAATAAGTACATCATTTTTAGGGTTCCGTACCCAAAGGGTAAAACCGGACCCTATTACTATAAGACTTCGCTGTCCGTCTGTTTGTCTGTCTGTCTGTCTGTCACCAGGCTGTATCTCATGAACCGTGATAGCTAGACAGTTGAAATTTTCACAGAAGATGTATTTCTGTTGCCGCTATAACAACAAATACTAAAAACCGAATAAAGTTAATATTTAAGGGGGGCTCCCATACAACAAACGTGTTTTAAGTTTCCCCTAGTAATTTCTAATGAGGAGTTTAAATATTTTAATTTTTAACAGCTACTGTTATGGTGGAAGGTTGCTATCGTATTTTTATTTTTGAGTACATCATGAAGACTTTTGAAAAGATGATTAATAATGTTATTTTTTTTGTGTACCTAATCATCGTCAGCCTCATTACCATTTTTGAAATTCCCTTAGCAAATTTGTTATTTCTCACTACCATTTCATAAATTATCCTTACCATTCATCCGTACTAATTACCATTCATAAAATTCTCATTACCGTACGTATTATTTCTCACTACCGTTTGCAGAAAAAAAATAATCTGAAATATATAGATATATATTGGTGTAATTACTGTCCCTTTTGCTTTTACGTATTATTAATACGTTGACTCGTAAGTAAAACCGATAAAAATCCACATCTGAGTCGATATTTAGTTTTTTTTCTTACACCTCCAATATGCTCATCTTCAAATATTCACCCATTTAGTTTTTTTTTTATGGGGTTTTGTCCAAAATTTAGTTTACAAAAACCAGTATGAAAGTGTCCACGAGCTACAAACAGAACTTAGACGTATTACTATAAATATCCACCACAGCAAGATCAAAAAATCGACAGATTCCCGGTTCAACCATGTAATTATTTAAATATCTATGAATGCAGTTTAAATTGTTTTTTAAATTAAAATAATGTCTTCTTTCAGTAAAATGTTCCATCTACAATATTCAAGGTACTTTCCTTCCATGTGGCATAGCCGTGGGACGCCCTGTATAATACTAAACATTCGGTAATACTGTTTCTTTATTTGTACGTTACGCGATATCTCCGCCGATTGTAAACCGATTTAATTGTTTTTAGAAATTAAATATAGGTTTTTAAAATCATTTATCTTGTTTGCAGGCCCGATACCCGTGAACAAGACGGACCTGGAGCTGGACGCGGTGGAGAAGAAGTTCCCCGAGGTGCACTGGGGCGGGCGCTACTCGCCGCCCAACTGCACCGCCCGGCACAAAGTCGCCATTATAGTGCCGTACAGGTGCATTATTTAAAATTCTACTATAATCATCATTACCGTGATCGTCATCATGATCATTATATGACAAATAATAAGCTCGATCTTCCGCGCTCATGTTATTTTTTACGTGACACTTTTTGTAATGTATTTGACCGGGACCGAGATTCTACAATGTAAAACGATATCGCCTTTGAAGTGTTTTCATATTGTCCACGTTTTGATAACTCTTATGTCATTGACAATAATGGCGGCCGAGTAATAAACGGGCGTTTTCCAAAAAAAATACCTATAGTTAAGGACAAAAACTAACAAAGGTATTTATTCCATTACGTCACGAAAATATACTTACTGCTTTAAAAGAAGTAGTGGCATCACAGACAAAACTCCTGTAGCAAGGTCGACCATATTACTAACAGGTGAGGTTTGAATCTGCTATGCTTATTAAATTTGAAATACCGCCTGGTGGCCTATGAGGTCAGTATATAAATATATGACTAATTTTCTTGACGTAATGTAAAAATACCGTTGGTACTTTTTTTTGGAAAACGCCCAAACGATTCTAAAACACGTCAAACGCGATATCGTTATAACGCAGTAGAATAGAGGCCCTAGCTGACACCACTAATGTTTTAGTAGTATACCAACACAGTCGGACTGATAGACCGTGAGAGACGCGGCTATCAGTTAGAAGTCAAGTAGCTGTGTCCTTTTTTGCCTGTGAGTTGAAGTTTTAGACTGTGGACGCCTTAAGAGAATCAACGCCCTTATATTTTTTTTCAGAGACCGTCAACAACACTTGGCGATATTTCTCAACCACATGCACCCGTTCCTCATGAAGCAGCAGATAGACTACGGGATATTCATAGTTGAACAAGAAGGTAGGTTTGAGACAACCGACCGATGTCATCATTTTTAGGGTTTCGTAGTCAGACTAAGAGCCCTTTTAGTTTCGCCATAAATAAAAAAGCTGTAATTTGGCATAAATATACAAATTAGTCATGCCAACAAAGTGTTTTTAGTGTACTTCCCCTAAGGATCGAGGGGATGTATTTTTTCTCGTCTACCCCATAGTTTAGGGTATCGTTGGATAGGTCTTTCAAAAATATTACGGATATATTCAAACAATTTTTCGATTAAGGGATGTGTTAAGGAATTATTAAGCTTTAAAGCGCTAATTTTTGTTAAACTCAAGTGTGTCAAGCGTTTTGTTTATGGTAACTAAATAAACGATAGTTAAATCAATTTTATCAATTTACAACTATTGAGGTAGGTATGCTAAATGCAGACTTGACGCATTTTCTTTATGATGAAGTTAAATTGAACTCAAGATAAAAATACTTTAAAATATTTAGTTTTTCGTCGGTACTTACGTAGTTTATATGATTTATATCTATGTTTCTTGTAAATCTTCACTTATTGGTTATTATGAAATTTTTAGTTTTAGTAAAACACTTCATTTCATGAAATATGTGTACCATATTTATTAGAGTTTGGTAAAAATAATAAATAAGACGGCAAAGAAACAATACCTAAATTGTAAGTTTTTGCAGCATAATTGGTGCCTTTTCAATAAAATGATTGATATTAATTGAATTCGTGAGGATTAGTCATAAACGGAATAATTCTTTGAGCTACGAGTTACGGGCAAGGGCCAAAATATGATAAGACCAGTGCGACCCATTTTTCAGATATTGGTCGCGACTATATTTTTGTCATCAACTGTACGAGTAGCACTCTCCACGCCCATTCTCTGGCCGGTCAGGGAGGAAACACAATCAGCGTCATCATTATCAATATTATCATCATCATAAAAGCTGAATGACGTACAGTGTCTCCTCCAAGACTACCATAGACGGTAACGCGAATTCCCTCGAGTTATACATATTGATCAATCATCAATTGGGTCAATCACTCTAATTTGCATCTTAATGTCACCACTTTAATACCTGACTTCAGGAAATCCTGAAATTTGCAATGACCAGTTGAATTTATTTTTAACTGTGACTCTCAGCCAAATATTAATAATTAATAATTACTCATATATTGCCAACAACATTGGTCACGTCAAGATAATGATTTATAAAAAATAAAGTTTTGTAAAAACTCAGACGATAAACAAAGACGAGTTAGAATGTTGAACTCCTAAAATACTGGCATGTTATAAGATCTACCCTAACCTTCGTTAAATTTAATCTGTGAACTGCAGGGAGCCACGAGTTCAACCGCGCTAAGCTGAAGAACGTGGGCTTTATGGAGAGCCAGAAGCAGAAGGCGGGCGGCTGGCAGTGCTTCGTGTTCCACGACATCGACCTGCTGCCCCTGGACCAGCGGAACCTCTACTCCTGCCCGAGGCAGCCGAGACACATGTCTGCTTCCATTGATAAGATGAATTTCAAGTAATGCCACGGTTATTTTTTTTACAGTCACGTTCTGCAACTTTATAAACTCACTTGTTTCCTATCTTTGCCTGGATTTATTTGGAATTGGAAAACATATTAGTAATTTCACTTTGCCTTTTTATTATTAGGTAACAATGTAAACTACTAACATAACGATTTTATAATTATAAACCGTAACGTGAAAACGTTTTGGGTGGATATTTGTTCCATTGCGCCAAATGATAGATGGCACAAAAGTAATTTGTTTGTTTGATTTACGACTTTTTGCAATGACTTACGCCCGTCCCCTTGCTTAGCTACTGGAGGTTTTGGGTAAAGAAAGTGTTTATTCACTTTCGTTATTGTTTTTGCAGTGACAGACTACTATTCAACAAGAGAAATTACCAAAGCACGGAATTTTCGTAGCACTTTTGAGCTGCCATAGGGACTTCTCGTCTACCGACTTCCGATATACATATGTATATCGATAAATACAGAATTCATCTTTTAAAATATGATTACCTACGAGTAGAAGTAAACAACTTGCAGTCTTATCGCGAATAAGTATTCTCTTCGAGATAACCTTTGGATACCAACTTTTAGGAAATTATAATAATATATTTTATTATTTCTTATTATTTATAAGAAATAATAAAATATTATTCGTGGATTTCTTATGCCTTTTAAACAATTTTCGAAAGAAATTGCAACGAGAATGAATATCGAGCCTAATTATATCTTGTTATGTACTCGAAGCTACTTTAATCTGATGGATGCCCTTTGATTAGTACTTTTATCTTCATATGTGTCTATGTCAATCACGCGTTGACAATTCTTGTTGCAATTTCCTTCGAGAACAAATTGAAAACATGTAACATTTTCAGCCACTCAAAACTTATCCAAAAGAGAACGCTCTTTAGCGATAAGGCCGCCAGTTGTTTGCCTTTACTTTTAATCTTCATTGACATGTTGTGTTGTATTCTATAATGTATCGATAAAATAATTAAATCGGAAGTCGATAAACGAGAAGTCCCAATGACAGCTCAAAGTTGCTACCAAAATTCCGGGCTCTGGAAATTACAACGCTGCATCTAAGATTTTAACCCGTGACATCCTCACCGTGAAGACATTTATCTCCCTGGAGCATCTAGCTTTAATAAGAGTAATATTTAAAAGCCGTTTTTATTTATTCATTTTTTCTTCTTCGGGTATTTGTGATTTAAATGACCTGGCAATTAAGTAGCACTGGTGAGTACTTAGACACGTCTTTCAAGTGTCTTTTCAGATACGATAAAATGACAAATTAATATCCTACCTACATGGTTTGATCAATGTCATTAATACAATAATTATTACGAGACGTGTCGCGATTGTTGTGAACCCTTAGATTTTTTACAAATAATGGAAGAAATCATTAGAGAGCATTCAGAACTCCTTCTACAAGATGATAAGACTAAATGCATTCATTACGATGTTTATATAGTTTGCAAGACATTCACACAACACATACAAAACACATAGTAAACGTAAGATAACTTCTATAAATGTATAACAAATATTAATTAAATGAAGACGTGATATTATGTATGTATTAACTGTCAATTACAAATGTCACATCGGCAAAAAGATAAAGATAAAAGTTGTTTATTCAGTACTTTTACATGTCAAAATTCTACACACCTATATCAAATGACTGAAAATAATATTTCTAATTGGTTTCTTTTGATCCACTTGTACAGAAAAATATTGTTACATCACTAGTCTGTCAGAAACGTCAAATGCTACCTTAATGCCCCGAGTTAGCGATGATTAGCTGATATGTACTACGGAGTCGGCAACACCGCTAAGCGTGTAATGATCAAGGATCTCTTGTGTTCTCCAGGTTGCCTTATGAAGGCCTCTTCGGCGGAGTGTCGGCCATGACGCTAGCGCAGTTCCAGAAGGTTAACGGGTTCTCCAACCGGTACTGGGGCTGGGGCGGCGAGGACGACGATATGACTAATAGGTAACATACTACGAGTTGCGTTAGGTTAGAGTTGGGCATGATAAGGATAACTCACCCTAATTAATTAGTGGGTATTACTGCCACTCTCGGTCGATTAGTTCCATGTAACTTGGCTCCCCCGCCCAGTGCTCAGGTGATATGCGTGAAATCATTTTTCCACTGTGAAACAAAAAGGTTGGTAATTAGAAGGCACTGAGGCCCGTTAACATTTGAAATTGAGATTGCAGTTATGTTTCCAACGCTATGCATTTTCAGCAATAATTGCTCGTCAACCACAGCTGTCTTACTTTTATTTGGTGTAATAGAATGAGACTCCCAATTAACTGGACGGGCAATTATTTATATGAGCCTGTCTACAATGCAAATGAAGACTTAAGAAATGGATGGTGAATGCCTCTATACTTACCAATCATTCTCATATCGATTTTCCTACCATCTCAATAGAAAAAAAACCAGGCAAGAGCATGTCAGACCATGCTCAGTGTAGTGTTCCGAAGCCGTTAAGTACTACAAACATAAAAAAACAGCAAGTAGTAACAATTTTTCTATTTAAAGTCATTTGGTGCCGTCTTAGATGATTTAGCCTGTAGCTCAAGAACCAATCAATGATGATGATGATGATGTCTACTTAGTCGTGATAGTTTTCCTTTTTAAATTCGTTATAATATATGCGTTGTTCATTTAAGTTTTTTTTCAGATTTTTAGTATTTGTAGTTTTGGCTGTAAGGGGACACACACACACACACACACACACACACACACTTGACTCTAACAAAAATTAGCGCTTTAAAGCTTAATTTTTCATAAACGGATCCCTAGATCGAAAAAATGTTTTCATACCCGCAATATTTGTGGAATACCTATCCAACGACACCCCACACTATGGGGTGGACGAGAAAAAAAATACCACACGTTGCTTGTACGGGAGGCACACTATAAAAAAAACAACTTTTTACCACTTTGTTGGCGTGACTAATATGTATATTCATGCCAAATTACAGCTTTATTAGCTAAGAGTCTGCGCGAGCTATAGGCTGCGGACCGACGGACGGACAGACATGGCAAAACTATAAGGATTCCTAGTTTGACTACGGAACCTTAACAATGCCGCGATCACTATTGCTTGGCGGCAGGTTAAAGGTGGAAGCGACCCATACATTCCAGACGGACCCCGCGCAAGGTCCGCAAAAAAGGTTGTTCAGTTCTTTGCTTCATTTTGCCAGTTTAACGTAATTAGATATTCATGTTCTGAATGTTATGTAAATACGTCCTCACGGAAACTGCCATGGTTCAGAACATTTAAGTAAATGAAGGTGCAACTGCAGTCCATCGCTGTTTCTCTTCGTCTATGACTCGTGGTGAACAAAAAAAGGTTTTATAAATGTGTTGTTTCTTTATCTTACAGATTAAAGATGATGAGGTACCAGATCACGCGCTACAACATGTCCATAGCCCGATACACCATGTTAGATCATGAGAAATCAGCGCCAAACCCAAACAGGTAACACATTATTTCTTATTACGT
The DNA here is from genome assembly GCA_949316455.1 of Acleris holmiana. NCBI lineage: Eukaryota > Metazoa > Arthropoda > Insecta > Lepidoptera > Tortricidae > Acleris > Acleris holmiana. The sequence goes on along the minus strand of OX438777.1, from coordinate 7,451,513 downwards.
GTGTACTTGTCGCACATTAGTAACAGCAAGTACTATGAAAAAGGAACTGGGTGTCTCGTCAGGGTGCACAAAAGCTAATTTATCGATTTTCTAAAATCGACAAAATGTCTACGATTGACGTAAGATGACAGATAGAGTCGATCGTTTATGTCAACTCCATACATTACAAGTTGATAGAACGTTAGTAGTGGTGATGCTTGGCTGTGGTGCTCGTTACTTATTGTGTTTTTCTATTTCATCGGCATGTAGGTAAACAGAAAGTCATACCTTGAGACCGTCATGCCGCAATTACCGAAGGGTCCACACGGAACCTTATTGTTATTATTCACGTGTCCGTCTGTCCGTCCGTCGTCTGTCACACAGGCTTTACAGAATAAGCATCTTGACGGCCCGAAGCCATACAAATTAAAAAATTAAATTAAATGTGGTGTAATTAAGTGTGGTGGTCTGACTGCTTGGTCCGACTGACCGATATTAGTGTCATAGATATGTGGTCCGCTTAGGTTAGGTTAGGTTATCTGTTAAATTTGATTTTGAAATAGAAATGTTGGTCAGTCGGACAACGTTGTCGAACCACGCGGCCGGAGGGATTTAATAGGGCTCCCATACAGCTAAGATAAACGCAGCTATCAACGACCCATCGAAAATCTGCAGGTATTACCGACCCATTAGTGTAATTCGATTTTTTTACAACTGTTTGAGCCACTGGTAATAGAAAAAATACACGCGTTTGTTCATTCAGCATCGGATTACCTTACGTTAGAGTGCGTAGCAGTGCGAAAAGGAGATAAAACACATCAGATTCTGTGCCGCCAGCGTGGATGCAGGTCTTGTCGTACAGGCCCTTGTTCCTCCAGGTAAGTACCCGACTTTACTGCTTAACACATTTAATGCACATAAATTATACCTGCAATTATCGTGTAATGCAGTTTATTGAAAAAAACCTCACTTTATATCATAAAACTTTAATTGAAAATAGGGTGGTGATAGTTTCTTAAATTTTAGAAGTTGCAGCCATTACCGACCCATGAGTCGGTAATGGCCGCCACGTAGGGTTTCGTATTTATATCTCTTCTGTTCAAATTTGACGATAATACAAGTATTTGTATAAACCATTTTAATAAAAAACAATCAGCCTTTGTATTAATCTAATAGCGATACACAATAATTTTTACAGTTTTCTTGGACTGTATATCATAGTTTCGACTACGTACTCTCGGAATATCATACTATCGAATGTTCGAATGCTCGACTATTACTGGATCGAATATTCGATGGGTCGAAAAACTTAGGAACAATAAATCGTCAAATCGAAATTGATGTTTCGACTGTCATCGCACAGAAGATCTCAGACCCGAATGTTCATTGGCTCGACTGTTACTGGATCGAATATTCGATGGGTCGAAAAACTTAGGAACAATAAATCGTATGTTCATTTTTTATTAAGTTTATTCATAAAATATGAACTCATTATTACAAAGTACTTGAAATAAAGAGTTATCATTATCATATTGCAAGAAGGATAGCAAGAAGCGTTATTCATTATTAGTAATGAAACGGAAGAATTTTCAATAGATAGCAGACTTAAATACATCTTGAAAAAAGAATCAACGAATGTGGATCCTGCAGGTGATCGACTCAGTCTTGATGTGACTACTGGAAATTCGATACACTACTGATCAAAACTATACAATTCTAGATTACGTTTTGTCGATTGTAACTATTTCGGCCACAAGTATTTCGATATAGCGAATATTCGTAACAATGTAATTCGAGCCAATAAACTTTCGATACACCACTGATCATCATCATCATCATCATATCAGCCGAAAGACGTCCACTGCTGGACATAGGCCTCCCCCAAGGCTCTCCACTTAGACCGGTCTTGTGCCTTCCGCATCCATCGCGATCCCGCCATCCTTACGAGGTCGTCGCTCCATCTTGTTGGAGGCCTACCAACAGCTCGTCTCCCGGTCCGTGGACGCCATTCGAGAACTTTCTGGCCCCATCGGCCATCAGTTCTGCGAGCAATGTGTCCCGCCCACTGCCACTTAAGTTTCGCTATTCTTCGGGCTATGTCGGTAACCTTAGTTCTACTGCGGATATCATCATTTTTGATTCTATCCCGCAGAGAAACCCCGAGCATAGCTCTCTCCATAGCCCTCTGAGTGACTCTGAGCTTTCTTATGAGGCCCATCGACCACTGATCGAAACCATATAATTCTAGATTACGTTTTGTCGATTGTAACTATTTCGGCCACAAGTATTTCGGTATAGCGAATATTCGATCCAATAACAGTTGAGCATTCGAACATTCGATAGTATGATATTTCGAGAGTACGTAGTCGAAACTATGATATACAGTCGTTTTCTTGTTTTTGCAATGTAAATTTGTTGAAAATGGCTACATTATTTATAACTCTATATACTTTAGAGACAATAATTCATTTACCATAAGTTGGGATAAGCGCAGGAGAATGATGATGAATTTGATAAATCTTTGTTTTTGTAGTTTGTTGTATTTCTTTAATCAGCACGGCCTCTTTTATAGTCAGGACAACACCAATTATAATTATTATTTACTTTTTATAAGTCGGTAATACATTTTACTATTATACCTACCTACAAATTCTATTACCGACCGGTCGCTAATAGTTAATGATTGTTGGTTTTACCGACCCATCAATAGAATCTCAATAGCAAAAATAGATGTAAGAGAATTTTAAGTTCCTCAAGTATTGTTTTAATGTTGATTATTTTCAATGGTTACAATTATTAATCTAGGTAGATGACCATATAAAACATATCCTTATAACGTATATTGAGTTTTTAAAAATTGTAACAATTGTTGTTTAAAATTTATGAAGATTAAAGTGTTTAACACCATTTAAAGACTTATCAATTACTAAAAGTCGGTAATAGCTGCATAAAAAACGTAAATAGCTTCACAGCCGTTACTTTGGGTCGGTCATAGAAACAATTGACTTACCCACTATATTCATTATTCTTCACAACAAAATGGTTAGTTTTGAATCATTTAACGTGGTCTATAAACCCAATATGAAATATTACCATATAAAAATAATAATAATACTTTGACGACTACCAATATTCCTAATAAGTATGATCAATTTCAAAATTGCCTTAGGAGGGTCGTTAATAGCTGCATTTTCCTTCAAGGGAGACGCGCCAAAAAAGAATGACCTAGGGTTATGGCACCAGTGTTGGACACTTTGAGCTGACGGGCACCAATGCCACCAATAATGGACATTTAACTCTTAATTCAAAGATCATATGGTCATGAATTTAATGTTGCAAAAAAAAGCCTTATCTTCTGTAACATAAGAATAAAGTGTCCAACATTGGTGCTTGTTTATTACTGGTTCCATCACCCTACCCCATCGAGTGGGATATGGTTGTTTAGAGCTCGTTGAGAACATAAATAATAATTTTAATTTTTGTTTTTAAAATATTGGAAAACAAAAGAGTTTTTTAACTTCCCATTGACTTATGAACTTAAAATTTGGTGAAATTGTTTGTCTATCTATACAGTGTGTAAATCCAATACGAGCAAATATTTTAACGACGGTTAATATGCTTCCTAATTAACATAAAAACGTGTATATCGTCAACATAAGTTGTATTTTTTTTTCTCATACTAATTGCGTGGTGAACTAATTAGTTGACCACGCAATGTATGGAAATAAAATAATAAAAAACACTTAACTCACGCACATACTTATTCCTTTACACTGCTATAAACAGAATAAAATAAATATTTAAGGGAGCTCCCATACATCAATCGCGTTTTTGGCTCGTTTTTGTTTGATATTGATAACGGCAAACAAATAGACGCCTGAAATACATTATTCATAGAATAGATATTTCGTTATATATTCACTTTAAAAATAGTTAAATATTTAAAAATAAAACAAATATTAAGAGGATTTCCATACAGCAGACATGATTTTTTTTGGCCAATTTACTTATAGATTAAGGTAGGTTTTAAATAGAAAATAATCTCAAAATATTTTTTAACTTTGCAGGTGCATGTTTAAGTGGAGTGTTTTACAATTTAGGTAATATATGAAAAAATGAGAATTTGAAACTGTTGCAGGTTCCATCTGCTGTCGCTGACGAGTAAAGCGTTCATGAAGGACGGGTTGTCCACGCTCGAGTACTCGGTGGTGCACGTGACGCAGCACCACCTCTACACGCACGTCATGGCCAAAATCGACGAGCACAGCTGATGGACATACATCGCCAAACTGCTGTTTGGCGACGAGCGGTAACGCCCACTCGACATGTGATATTAACAGTGTTTGCGGGGAACTGTATACGTTTTTACAACAAGATACCATCTGATATCGTCAATATGCCGTTAAATGAATTTAAATCTCACATCAAGCGCTGCTTGTTGGGTAGGGCATATTATACTGTAAACGACTTCATTGGTGACCGAGATGTATTAAAGTAGTATCTAGGCTATTATTAAAGTAAGATCATTTCGTAAGCTAAGCATATTTATAATATTTGTATTTTAAACACGCCCTTAAGCAAGCTGTGTATTCAAACACTACTTTTTATGTTTACTATCATGTATTTGTCTTTTGTCTTTATTAGTTCTTGTACGTACGTGACGCTTTTATGAGAACACACTGTGATGTTTCTCGCCGGACAGCTGTTTCACGCAAAATTACTTCTATGTTGTCCGGCAGCTTGAGCAAGTCATGCTCGCTTAAAGGTCTTTGCTTACGGCGGCGTCGTTGATCGGGTCGCCACTTTCCCGAACACATGGTTGAGAGAGGTGATGGCTGAGATACGCGTCATACCCGTGAACGGGTGCTGTTTGTGGGTCCGGTCTGTTCACGTTTGCAAGGACTGGTTCTTCAGTTTATTATTCTAGATATGGCTTTTGACGTAGAGACCTCGTCGTGTTGTTCTCCTAGACTTATTATTTTTAGTTTAATGTTATTAGCCTTACATTTGTATTGATTTTATTTGTTCAAGCTTTAATCATTATTATTTATTACTTTATTAAGTACTTGTAATGTAACTTACTTTTAAGTATTTCTGTACTTTATGTTTGAAAAAATTACCTTCTGCTGGAGTTTCTTGGCGCTTCTTCGCAATGATGATCTTATCTGAAGCGCTAGTAAATTCACTTCATATTACCGACGTGTAGAAGAGCCCCATAGGGGCCTATTTACTGAATAAACATTTTGATTTTGAATGCAGTTACCCTATAATATAACCTCCTTTTAAGGGAGAATGGCTATCCGGACGAAAACGTATTCGAATTTCAAACGCATCTAAACATTCGGGCGGCCATTTTGAATTAGTCGCTTCGTAACTTGCATAATGATTAATTTCCAATTAATTTTAAGTCCACACGTTTGTGCCACACGATTTTTGTCCTTAAAAATGTTGATAAGACTTAAAATAACAGCAACTAGATATGCTATGAATACTCGAAAGATTTCCATGCAGTTTAAATTGGTTAATAGTTTATACATATAGTAAAAGACTTCCGTACAAAATGGATGGAGTACCTAAAGTAGGTATCTACAAATTATTGTTTGGAATTTAAAGTATTCTCCATAAATGAATTATGAATATTTGAAGTTAACTAAATCTTACTGTATACGTCATTATGAAACAGGCTTAATTTGTATATTACATTGGATAGGAAATCTAAGACAGGTACGACCAGAGTCAGTAGCATGGTCGCCTTTATCGATGTTAATAATCGTGGATAACACATCTGTCACTTTCTGGCCAGTATGTCAGCGCGAGAGTGACGGATGTGTTATCCACGTTAATCCACATCGATAAAGGCGACCATGCCGACCATGCTACGGGCCCGGACACACATTAGCGATTACACCTGCTTCTAAATTTATATTTGCTAACAAAATAAATACGTGTGGGTCTTCTTTGTCTGCAATTATATTGTAAGTAAATCATTTTTAGATTTTGCGGATTTGTTTTGACGAAATACATTTTATTCAATAATTTTGTCTATTTTTAATTCTTGAATAATTTCATGGGCTTGCAATCTGTCACTAATACACTGATAAACATTCTTAGCCTGATTGTGCAAAATGTGGTTACAGAATTATCAACAAGTCTTTTTTGGAGTTGTTGGAAGTTCTGTAGCTCTGCCTACCCCACTATGGGATTGAAGGCGTGACGTTATGTATGAATGAATAATTTCATATATTTTTTAAATCATTTTGATTTTTGAATCTACCCGCGCGCGATCAAACATGAAAGCCGCATATCGTTTTAATCTAGAAAATTAATTCTAAATTGCTGTTTTATGTCACTATTTACGGTGAAATATTTATGTATTTGATCATATTTTTAATCTGTTTTAACTGAAATAAGTGAAAAACAAAACATAATTGGTTGAAGCACAATACTACGAGAAAGCAGGACGATTAAGGTAATCATTTTATAGCCCCAGTCCCAACAAGTGCAAAATGTATGGGCCGAAGCGTAAGCGCTTTTTAAAATATAGCGCTTAAGACCTTCTCATCACACACTCAATGCTGCCCGTACAAGGCGAAGGCGCATTTATTAGTGTGCCGGCCGCTGTGAATTTTATCTTAAAGTTTACCGAGCATTAGTTGTGCGCAAATATAAATATTTGTACACATAATTATTTTCTAACTGAATTAAGATGAATAAAAAGAAGTGCCAAGAAGTAAAAATCCCGAATATGTCTAACGGTGCAGCTTGTTTGGATTTTATAAACTCAAACGAAAGCATAACTTGTTCGAAAATGCCGGTATCCTATGATCTTGCCTCATTAGTTTTTCGTTTAATTCTTATTTCGTCTTATTCTGTATTCATCACCCATTCGTTATTGGGCTTGTTCGCTATTCGTCACTACTCACCGTCAAATTCTGTAACTTGACCCTCTTTTAATAAGTCTTATTCATTTTCGTCGCGGTCTTCCTTGAACTTATTCTTTGTTTGTCTTTCTCGTTTTTAGTATCATGCACAGTTTATCTTTAGTCACATTCGTTATTGAACTTTTTATTTTTTGGCCTCATTGCCAATTCTTTTTGTTCTTTTTTGGGCATATATTCGTCCCGTTCATTGTTCGTCTCATTCGCTATTCAAGTAGATATAGACGACGGATAGGAATACGAGGCTGTCACTCCCTTTTCACGCCAAGTTAGGTATGTACCGTTTTAGGCTTTAACACAAGCCGCTAGTGCCACAGCAAACAACTTTAGCGCAAATTCAACCTCATGCACTACCCTGAAAGGGGAACGACGCGTGTTGTGACACGTAACGGCTGTGGACGTAACGGCCGTGGACGAGCTGCTACTTTTGGTAAGATTTTTATGTACGAAATTACATACATATTTTCCGTCATACGGTGGCATAATGTTTGACACAACGTTAAATGTGACAGTTCGTCCATGGCCGTAGAAAATGTTGTATGAGAATAATTTGTGCCATATCATGCAATTTTGAGAATGGTGCTGTGTCCGTGAACTTGTTAAAAGTTTGCCGGAACACCGATCTGAAAATTTAGTGGCGGTAGCCAATTGCATATTGGCTAGGGTAGTATCAAGTGACATTAAGGAAGACGACATTACATCACTGCACGAGGACTGCCAAGTTAGCCGCCAACAGCTCGTGACCACGTGCGGTGATAGTACAAATGAGGAGTCCTATAGTACGCAACCGATTGCTCGAGCCTCCGTGGATAAGTTCAACAAAGCCCACCATCGGATAAGCTGAACACTAGCCATCTTGGCATTTGGCGCGATTAGAAAGCTGTATGTCTCGGAACACCTCTCGCCTTATAACCGTGTGCTGCATAGAGCGGCTAGGATGGTAGCGAAGAAAAAGTTTTCGAATTCGTGTGGGTGCGAAGTGAATGAGTTTTTGTGAGTAAAGACGAAAACACGCAGGCGATTGTTCTCAAAGAGTTGGAGTTAATAGTAAGTTTACTTCATCTTAGTTATAAATTGTTTGTATTTTAATACAAACTTAAAATTAAGTAGTATTTAATTTTAAATAAAACCTAAATCTACATGGATGGACTCTTTGCTTTGCCTGATTCTAGGTTTAAATACGCTGAGCATACGTCGAATGTACTTGTTAAGCGATAAGCATTACTGTTATTGTTTTTAATCAAAAGTGCTTATCGTCCCTTTACTTTCTCAACCTCTTATCTGATCGAATACATAGTTTGATAGAGAAGTAGTCTTTATTCTTCTTGGAACATGTGTGCTTTTCCTACTAATCAATTAGATACGATACGAAGTTAAGATAGTAAAGGGACGTTATTACACTAACACATACTTTAAAGGTTTTTCAATATGACATAGTTTAATAACCGTTATCAACTTAACTAAGGGTGTTACGGAACCCTAAAGAAAAGGGTAAAACCGGGCCCGTTTTTTTCGCCGGCGTCCTATGTTGCTACGCGTTTATTATATACCCCACACACTCGCGACCGAACATGCGTAATAACCCCCTGCGACTAACGTGCCGTCTATCAGACACCGCCCAAAAAAATATCGCCTTATAGCGTGAAATAGCTCTGTATCGCTTAGTAACTTCTTCTAAAGACTCGGGGCGTTATAAAGTAACCTGTTAAAATTCCCTGTTTTTTTTGCCTTGTTCAAGTATATAAGTCCATACACATGTTAATTATAAATTCCACATGAAAATTAAATAATCATGCTATACCCTTAATAAACAATACTTATCATTGACCCATTAGTATTTTTTCTATATTTTATCAAAAATGACGTCTGACAGACTCCACCTCAGTAGAATGTTTCTAAAAAAGTCACCACAGTTGCAGAGGGTTAAGATCTGTATGTTCGGCTGCGTTTGATACTGTTTCATGATATGATAGATGATACTGCGCTATCCACCACAAGTATTTTTTTCCGATCTTCAAAAGGGATAGGTACAAAGGGGCTTTATGATACAATTCGCAGCTACGCTACGGGTAGAAAGTAGGATTGGACGCACATTTTTTCACGCGACGATGCTAGTGATACAGTATGCCCAAAGTGAGCGTCCATACTTAGGACAAGTACGTGTGCTCGATAAGATACGCATGATCCTGATCGCCGAAATAATTATTATTTTGGCGACCACGATTATGCGTATCGTAAATAGAAATGTGGACCCAGCTTTAAGTTATAGCCTGATAAGATACTATTTGGCCCTATTTCAATACAAATTTGTATAGAGCCAAATAGAATCTTGTCAGGCTTTACTTACGGTAGGCGTTTGTTCGGTGCAGTCTTAAATCCGTAACCAGAAATTAGAAAATGTTGCTATCGATCAGTCACTGGTTGAATATTTAACAAAAAAAAGTCAAATTAAAACCTCGCATCAAAACATTCCGAATGTCGAAATGACATTTAATGTCATTTTGGTTTTCGCGGTTGTACATGGGAGACGGTTTAAATGTTTTTTTATTTTATATAATTTTAAATTAAATTATGCCAAAGTACTACAGGTTCAGACCTATTTCACCCCCCAGGAAGACGAAATGGTGCGATGATGGAGGCGCAGACAAAGACAAGAAAGATATACAAAAGTAAGTTCAAAGTTAAGGCCTCTCTAGGTTTCATAGAAAGTTGCCTAAGTTATTATAGATGATAGCATAAAGGTGTTCTTACACGGGCCATTTTTTCATCAGTAAGGACGTCTCATTCTATTACGCAAAATTAGAGTATTGTTGCCGGCTATAGATTGCTGTCAAATGATGTCAGTGTAAGTAAACCTTTAGGAGAGGAGCGGAGACTTACAGATTACCAATCAGATTGGCAATACAAAAACACTGAACCGTACAGTATAAAAGAAAAGTCTGATGGGTAATTTCCTGCTCGTGTCCGATGCTGCCCGCGCACATAATTTACGTAGCTATAACTGAACCAAATCGATACAACTGAAATAACTCTATTTCCTCGTTGCATGCTGGTTTAATCATCAGGTCTAAAAGTAGCTATGTGTTATATTGACATAGCTAACTGATGACCTAGCCTATGACCTTGTCCGCGTTGACTGGAACTGTGCTTTTTCCGAATAAATGGTAGCCTTTGGGATTCAGGGTATAAGCTATCTCCATTCCAAATTGGATCAAAATCCGATGAGCCGTTTTAGCGTGAATTTCAGGAGTATCACATGTACTAACATTTACACACACACACACACACAAACTTTCGCATCCCTCGTCTGTTTGACGGGTATCTATCATTTCATCGAACGCTTCTTTCTGCTGAATCCATGTTTTCAGCTAACCTAACCTAATTGACCTAACGTAATTGATGTTTAAGATACCCTAAAAACATTATGGTTTCTGAAGAAAATAGCGTTCGATGAAATGAAATTCGATGAAGTGAAGTTTGATGAAGCGATGAGTTACCTACCCTGACTATATATCCGCTAATCGCGCTAATCACTCGACTGCCGGCAGCCCCGGCAGGTGTGCGAGTAGCTCGCTTTAACCAGTATTAACATGAGAGATGACAGGTTACCTGAAAGAGGCTTGGAGTTGACGCCCGCTCAGCTGTGGTACCTGCGGCGCACGGCGTGGCGCGAGCCCTGGCGGCCGGCGGGCGCGCCGCGGCTGGCGGGCCCGGCGCGCCAGCTCGCCACCCGCTGGGTCTCCGCCTCCTCACGGTACGCTCGTGAGGCCTCCGAAGCCCTGGCCATCTGCGACACTTTACCCCCTTCAGGATTTACCCACCAGACGTGGCGGTTTACTTGTTTGCTTATGTAAATTACGCCGTCATGGCTAGTCCTGTTCTATGGCGGATGTTAACGCTTGACAAAATTTCCCGCATTTACTGACTTTTACTATTCTTTAATTTTGGTTTGGATCGTGGCTTTGGTCAGAGATTGTCGGTATTTTTTCGGAAATTCTTAAGCAACTTTCTGTAGTAAGTAGCGGTGTTCTATATTTGGGAAATGTTTTTTAATGTTAAGATGCAAGTGTTTTTACAGTAAATTTTGTTGATTACTTTTTGATTTTGTCTGGTATTCATTCACAACTTATCTAAGTGCATGAAAGGGATAAGCAGAGTTATGAGAATTTTACAGATATTTGAAATAAATCAACCATACAACGTTATTCAACAGGAAAAATAAAAATCACACTATAAAAACGAACGATTTATTAATAAAAACCAATCTGACAAATAATATTCAATGAGCGCATCACCTTTTTTAAGTAAGTACCTCAATGGTCACTTAAACGAATATACTGGCACGGAAATAACAACTTGCAATGGGTATTTTATGGAGTAAGACCTTTTCATAATGTTTTGACTATTCCCATCTGTTACCACACTTCTGTTGCCTGATTGCTCATGAATAAAGTTTAAAGAGGCAAATAAAGTGTGCTGGTGGGACAATTGCAAGCATTCTGATTGTGAATAACCTGTTTGTAAGCCAATCAGCACTTACGATAAATAGTCTGCGAAGACTGCTTTGTAAAGTTGGGCGAAACTAGAACCGTCTCAACACTACAAGTTGTGCTTGCCGTTCAGTTGTATACAATCCAGTCAAAGAGCGCTTGGCGCTTAACACCTTTCGACCCTGACCTGTAACTCAGAGTAGGCTATTCCGATTTGTACTTCCCTCCATTCCCACTACGTATACTTTATCAGATACAATATAGCAAACAGACAATTGAATACGTTTATTATTGGAGACGTCGTGTTTTTGCGGTCTCATTAGGTACCTAAACAGTGGCTTATTGTCTGCCCTCCCCTATGCCGAACGCGAATTGGCAAACTGTACAACATGGGAGGGGAGACGGTAAGCCGCAAACTGCTTGCCTAATAATGGGACCTTAGCCTACATTCCGACATATGCATCATTCATTACCAATATTTTTCTGAATTGTAATCGAAATAGTGATGGTACAAATGGAAACAGCGAGCCCTAGTTTCACCTTTTACTCTATACCGGCTGTTTGTTAAATTGTGTCGTAACAGTTAAAATGTACTCGTATTTCCCTACGAAGATAGTCCTAGTAGCCGTCCCTTTGTTCGTAACGTTGGTCGTTATACCCAGACAATATAAAAGCTAATGTCATTAGATTTGAATTGTTTTTTGAGGCTTATCGGTCTTTGAGCATCGCGTTGAGTAAGAGCGCTATTCTGTCGACCGAAACAAAAAGGCAGTATGCGCATATGGACTTCATATAGTCTTATACTGCCTTTTTTGTTTGGGTGGCAGTACCTATTGCGCTGTGTCTAATTAGAATCTGAGACAATACGGTCCGAGAGTTTGTGCCCGAAACTGAAATTATCGTAGTAAATATGTGAACAATTCTGGACTGGTTTTTATCTATCAGTAAAGTAAATATACCTTTTTACGTTTATTATAACTATATATGTAGGTATTTTGTCATTGTACCGTATAATTTAAACTTCGATACCTATAAATCATCGACATTTTGTCATCAGTAATTAAATTCATCTATATCTGGCAAACTAATTCGCGGAATGCATTTTGAACTGTCATTGTCGTACAAAGGTTTCTTTTTATCGGTCTGGTGAGGAAATGTTCCCATGATAAGCGACAATAATTCTAAAAAAATCGTTCTATATTATTTCTCCTATCTCATTACAAAACTGACTAATAAAGTGTCCCAACAATACATTCAGCATATCACTTCTTCATAATAAACTAGGCCTATTGGATATCTAAGCGGAACATTTTTTAGGTATATAATGTCTGGTGAATACGGGAACCTTTTACAATAAAGGAACTAAACGTTACTTACAAGCGATTTCTATTAAAATTAGTGGTATTAACATGAAAGTACATAACATAATGTAACGATGAACAAACTGCCGTAACAGAACACAAAGCAAACCATGCTCGTTATCAAAGAATAGTTCGGTCATGCTCATACAGGCCAAGAACAACATTATCACTAGAGAAAACACGTTATTGACGTCCCCCTCTAATAGATAACCGTCTGTGATCCCGTAGATTCGAGAGTAAAACATAAAGGCTCGGCGAATATCTCCTAAGATAATTTCACTCGACTAATCTCTAAACGTTAGAATAGAGAATATTGTATTTTGAGAACTAACCCATGCCTATATGTTTACCTGGAACTGTACTACATTGATTTTCTATACATTAACAACAATAAAGCTACAAACAAAATGGTTAAAAAATAATAATAAATAGGTACCCAACAATTTGCACCTAATTCCCGCGCTGTACATTACTTTTTGGTAAAAATATAAAAAGTTCTACATTTATACATTATCATATTGACTTCATTCAGTACATACGATTAAGACGTCATACGAATTATTTAAACTAATATTAATGTATAAAAAACTAAAATGATGGAAGCAAATTATATAACAACAAATAAGCAATCAAGTTTACATTGTTTATTTTAAAATAAGTCGCATAGAGATTAATTTTGAACGCTAAAAAGCGACACTTTGGGAATTACTTAAGTAATCGTGTAAATTATAATTAAAAAAATTCAAGGTTTACATTTAGGCCTCCAGATGTATAGTCGCAGCATGAAAAGGTTAGTCACTTTTGGACCTTAGCGGTATTGAAATAGAGTTGAAAAGTAACGAACATTTCCATTCAGGACAGTACATTCCTTTACAGGGTAATAAGTAAGAACGCCACATGAAGCCCTATTATATTGAAAATAGCTGTATTTATTTAAAGGAATATTCTTCAAATAGATAGTTTCAGTTTTTTTAAACCTTTCCATTTTAGTAACAGAAATAAAACCATATGCCTTATTCAATCTGTGCCTTTTATTTTTGAGTGGAATCATTTCTGACGGCAGATGAATAATTGAAAAACCAATACAATCTCGTTAAGTAAAATTAGCTATCTTACGTTGCATAAAAGGTAGCTTCCATGTGGCATTCTCCTTTGTCATTCTGTATATATCCTTAAATTCATAAGAGCTTTCAGTGATCCTCCACATAACTTGAGTGATAGGACAGACGCTTCCCAAATATATTTAATATTCATTATCACAATATGAACCTTAAAGCTAAGAGAACATAAATGATTACTTTACATGGTAAGTGGGCGCCGCTCCTCGTCTATCACAATATTAGAGTCATAAATATAAGACAAGCTACACGTTGGTAGATAAAACTGACACGCAAACATACACAATCGATAGCTAACAGCTAGACCCCGGATCTTTATGGCAATGACATCACAATAGGGCCGACGCTATTAATTAATACGGCAACCTAGTCTATTGGTCTTCTACGGAATTAAAATATTACTATCAGGCATCCACGATATAAATTACCTATAAGTCAATAGTCGATTGATTAATTAATCGACGATGTTCTTTCGTTAACTGAGTCTCCGTAACGGACCAAAAGTTGTTCTAAATTACTTGCGGTAATTATAATATTTTTTCTCGTGAATGCCTAATTAAAAAATAATAATTAATTAACAAATTGTATTAATTAACAACGTTCCATTTACTTCCCAAAAATCCGGGGTCGTAACAATAGCAACCACCGTACCGACCGCATACAAGTACAGTACAGTAGCTCTTAAAAAACCTTCGAGTCGTACTTCCCTCTCACTCGCTCTCAGACGCTCTTATGCTGTCTTTCCGGCTTTACCCGGACTCGGAAGACTTTTTAAGAGCTACTCGCACTCGCTTTGTTGAACTATTAAAATGTGGACCTAAATTTCTAAATCACACAGTGTAAATGAGATGTGCTGCGCCGTTTGAACTAGTGGTCCGCACGCTTTTAAAATTATACTGTAAACTGTATTTTAAGTCTATATTAGCCAAGCGATTTCCTGGAGATACGTGTGCAATTACTATTACCATCCTTTAGTATACGTTCTCGTATGATTTAGTGAACCACGATGATCGAGGTATAAATACTACTATATAGTAGGTATTCTTATCACTTGTGATCGTAGATTTTGTAGCATTTTTGTTGCAGTGCCAGGGGTACTTAATTAAGTAAAAAGTGTAGGTTTTCATTTCGGTATATTATAAAATCAATTGTTAATTATACTAGACATTTATACATACACCTCGACAACCCTAAGTCACTGTCATATGTGATTGTGACGTCATTGGACTGGATTTGCTACAAAATCTACGACCACTGCTTATCTTTTCACACATTGTTTTACTGTCGGAGAACTACTTTTAAGAAGTGAGCTTTAGCTCATACTCGCGACGCACGGCGTCGCAGGTGCCGCGTCATACCTGCGTCTAACTAGGTAGTGCGATTAGGTAATGACACTAGTGTAATTATTTGTGACAACGAGCGTGTGGTTATAAAAGGTAATCATTAATAAAAGCGAACGCACCAGTTTTTGTGATTTTAAACACAAAATTCGTAGTTCCATGTTACAAATGGGACACACCCTTTTTGTGGAATGAGTATAAATAAGAAAGGCTACAACAAGATATTCTATCTTTTTGTATGTTTAATATATTTAGAGTATCTTCACTTACATAATTCATTTGGGTTAAGTATTAGGTATATTGACCAGCAAGAACTTTAAACAATATAAATAGACCCTATCTATCTACAAAAGCTATGTACAAGTCCATGGTTTATAATTAGTTAATTACTTAGATTCGAGAATGTCAACTCCTGTCAAGATCGCATGGCGCGAGACAATTTTAATTCTAATCTTAGATGCACTTTTTAACAATTGGACGCTCTGAGCGATTTTCCTTTACACAACAAATACCGACTCGCGTATTTGTATATTGTCATAATCTGTATTTGAGAAAGAAGTAACTAAATGTAAATTAATTAATATAAATAAAATTTAAAGAAATAAACAACTCATATTAGTGTCCGATTTGGTTTAGTAACAATAAAAATAAAATAAACAAAATGATTGAATAAAATGTATTTCGTCAAAACATCGATACCTTATAGTGGAGTAAATCCGCAAAATCTAAAAATTATTTACAATATAATTACATTCGCAGACAAAGAAGACCCACACGTATTTTGTTAGCAAACATAAATTTTGAAGGAGGTATAATCGCCAATGTGTGTCTAGGTCGGACCTGTCTTAGATTTCATGTCCACTGTAACATAATATTAAGCCTGGTCCATATTGACGTACGTACCTACACAGTAAGATTTTGTTAACTTCAAAAATTGATAATTTAGGCGTGTTCATAGCGAAAACCTAGTATAATTTTCTTTTATGGAGAAATCTACAAATTCTAAAACGATAATTTGTAGTACTCCATCCATTTTGGACGGTAGTCTATTCCTATTATTACCTATTAACCAATTTAAACTGCAGGATTCATAGCCTTATCTGTAATTTTAAGTCATATCAACATATTTAAGGACAAACTTCGTGTGGGCCATTTTTTTCTTTCGAGGTAATTAATGAAAGTAACAAACTTAAGGACTTAAAATTAATTAGAAATTCATCATTGTGCGAGTTACGAAGCGACTAATTCAAAATGGCCGCCCGAATGTTTGGGTGCGTTTGAAATTCGAATACGTTTTTGTCCGGATAGTCACTTTCCCTTACAAGGAGGTTATATTATAGGGTAACTGCATTCTTAACACTGTTAATATCACATGTCGAGTGGGCGTTACCGCTCGTCGCCAAACAGCAGTTTGGCGATGTATGTCCATCAGCTGTGCTCGTCGATGTTGGCCACGACGTGCGTGTAGAGGTGGTGCTGCGTCACGTGCACCACCGAGTACTCGAGCGTGGATAGCCCGTCCTTCTTGAACGTCTTACTCGTCTGCGACAGTAATTGGTACCTGGAACAGTTTCAATTTTTTTTCTTCAAAAATAATTCTTCTTATTTAAACACCTACAAAGCTAGAAAAATATTTACATACATACATAAAATCACGCCAGAGGGGTAGGCAGAGACCACTTTATTCCACCTGCTACATTCCTTACAAATGTCTTTCGCTTCTTCTACATTCATACATCGAGTCATGCATGCACGTCGATTTCAGGACTTAAGATTCGGCTCTTTTGCAGAATTTCTCCCATTTGATTCGAAAAAGTAAGCCTTGGGCGGCCCCTTCCGACCCTTCACCCACTTCTCTTCACTTTCGCACTGTATATCTCTTTTCGTCAATGTTCTTTCATCCATTCTTTGCAAATGACCAAACCATCGAAGCCCTTTTCAATCTTAGTCACTACATCTTCTTTCAGTCCACATTTCTCTCTGATCTTTTCATTCCTTACTCTATCAATCAGTTTCACACAACACATACTACGCAAAGAGCCCATTTCAACTGCATTTATACGACTTTCATGCTTGTCCTGCAACACCCAACATTCATTACCATACATCAGAGTAGGGGCCAACACTCTAGAAAAATATTCTGGGATTATTTTCTACAAGTATAAAAAAAAATAAACCGAAAGTTGGTCGTTGTTTGACTTAAAGAGGCCAAGGGGGCCTCTAAGGACAAAAGGAAGGATTTTGTAAGGACAAAATCTAAGCAGGCAACGTGAAATTCTCAGATTCAGTATTTTATTAATCCTGTGCGAATGGTGTATTTATGATTATATCATTTCATGACAAACGTTTCACAAATAATTAGTTTCACAAACATATCATTTGACAACCCGCGTTTTATTCCGATACTGTAAATAATTCCTGATTTATTTCAGGACCATCGTGTGAACCCCTATAGGTTGGGTTAGGTTAGTTTTATCCTGAAATAATTGTAGTTACAGAAAAAAGCGGTTGGCAAATGAATAGGTTGCGAAACGATGCATTTGTCAAAGATTTGGCAGAAAAGGCAGAAACGTATTTATATGTACTTATAAAGCAATCCATCTACCTCTACCTGCTGCAAACAATTGGCACACGGGCCAAAAAAAAAGCGTACCTATATTTCGCTTGGCCGTGTGTTACAAACGTGGCAAGTAGAGACGTAATAAGAAATAATGTGTTACCTCTTTGGGTTTGGCGCTGATTTCTTATGATCTAACATGGCGTATCGGGCTATGGACATTTTGTAGCGCGCGACGTGATACCTCATCTTCTTTAATCTGTAAGATAAAGAAACGACACATTTTTAACACCTTTTTATTCACCACGAGTCAGAGGAATGGCGTACTAATTCGAAATTAATAACAACCAAATAGATGAAGAGAAACAGCGATGACTGCAGTTGCACCTTCATTTACTCTCGAGGTCATTAGAGCCGTGGCAGTTTCAGTAAATACTCGTATATAGAGTTGTACATTTGAATACATAAAGAGAGAAATGCTGTATTATCTCTTTCTCAAGAAAACGTGTACCGATCACTAATGATTACTATATTGACAACCAAATAGTCAAGCGTGTTACCGAGGTTAAGGATTTAGGGGTTCTCATCGATAATGAGGTACAACTAACATCTCATATAAGTAAAATTACCTCTAAAGCTTATAGAATGCTTGGGTTCATTTTTCGGCAAAGCAAAGATTTTAAAAACCCTAACACTTTAATTTTGTTATATAATGCCTATGTTCGATCGCATCTAGAATATGCTTCGACAGTTTGGAGTCCTTACTACGCAATACACATTAAAACAATAGAAACAATTCAGAACAAATTCATCAAACGAATGCAACATAAATTTAAAACATTCACAGGTAAAATTGAAAGTCTACAACTGCGTAGGGAAATGAAAGATCTATCCTTTTTACATAAATTACTGCACAACACTATTGATTCTCCTTATCTCCTTAGCAAACTGTCTTTCCGCTGTCCGAGTTTTAGAACTCGTTCCACCAATTTGTTTGCCATTTCATCTTACCGTACAAATTATGCAAGAAATACATATTTAGCTAGAGCGTGTACAAATTATAACAAGAAATACTCAAATGTTGATCTCTTCAACAAGCGTTTTAACCAGTTTGTTTCTGCAATAAGAAAAGAAAAGAACAACAACAGGAAATCTAATCATAAATTTAAAATTAAAAAAATAATTAAGTAGTATGTAAATAAAGGAATAATAATAAGTCTTATAAGTCTCGTAAGTTATAATTACTTAGTGATTAATATAGGTAACTATATCACACTATAAAACGTTAAATCTTAATCGGTAATTAGATATATTTGTATATGAATACAGATAAAATATGTAATATATATTACATATATGTGTATTTTCAACTAAAAGATAAGTATATACAAAAGCACTTGTTACGTTGGTTATGTTATGGATAAATGCAATGTTATTGTTATTATAATTAACCTCTCACTAGAGCAAATTTATTACCCATTAGTGGAAACTGTTTTGGCTAGTGTGTTAACTTATATTGTTTTGTTCTATTTGTAATATTACTGCTGTTTGTTTCCCATGAAATAAATAAATAAATAAATAAATAAAACTGTAAAATTGAACCGAAGGCTACACAAACTGAAACAACCTGCACAACTTTTTTGCGGACCTTGTGCAGGGATCGCTTCCACCTTAAACCCTGCCGCCAAGCAGTAGTGTTCTCGTAGTTGATTTTCTGTGTGGAGGGTAAGACAGCCAGTGACAGAAGTGTCTAGTATGGAGGTATTTTCCATCGTATAAGTCCTAAATTGCACTGAGGATGGGCCATTATTGCTCAAAAATAGCATAGAGTTGGAAACTCAACTGCAATTTCCACTGTAATCCTTAACGGGCCTCAGTGCCTTCTTCTATATATTTTTTTCACACTGGTAAAATGCTTTTACGCATACCACCTGGGCCCTGGGCGGGGGAGCCAAGGAACTAATCGACTGAGAGTGGCAGTAATATCCACTAATCAACTAACGTGAGTTATCCTTATCATGCCCAACTCTAACCTAACGCAACTCGTAGTACGTTACCTATAAGCCATATCGTCGTCCTCGCCGCCCCAGCCCCAGTACCGGTTGGAGAACCCGTTAACCTTCTGGAACTGCGCTAACGTCATGGCCGACACTCCGCCGAAGATGTCTTCATAAGGCAACCTGGAGAAAACAAGAGATCCTTGATCATTATACGCTTAGCGGTGCTGCCGACTCTGTCGTCTATCACGAGTACTCGAAGAAAAAATAAGTGAAAATCGGCTATGAAATATTACTCTAGATGCTCAAGGTAGATCTCTTCGCGAATGTCTTCGCGGTGAGGATGTCACATTCTCTTGATGAATACTTTTCTGTCATTGCAAAAATAATTAAGAACGTAAATAAACACTTTCTGGACTCAAAACCTCCAGTAGCCAAGCAAGGGAACGCGCGTAAGTGATTGCAAAAAGGCGTAAAACAAACAAACAAATTACTTTTGTGCCATTTATTATTTTGCGCAATTGTACAAAGATCCATCAAAAACGTTTTCAAGTTACCGTTTATAATTATAAAATTATTATGTGGTTTACATTGTTGCCTATCAATTATCCAAAGCGAAATTACTGATACGCCAAAAAAGCGTGGCATTACTTGAAATTCAGCTTGTCAATGGAAGCAGACATGTGTCTCGGCTGCCTCGGGCAGGAGTAGAGGTTCCGCTGGTCCAGGGGCAGCAGGTCGATGTCGTGGAACACGAAGCACTGCCAGCCGCCCGCCTTCTGCTTCTGGCTCTCCATAAAGCCCACGTTCATCAGCTTAGCGCGGTTGAACTCGTGGCTCCCTGCAGGTCACAGATTAAATTTAACGAGGGTTAGGGTAGATGTGTGTCAGGAATTTTATAACATGCCAGTATTATAGGAGTTCAAAATTCCAATTGGTTTTTGTTTAGTTCTTGTCTGAGGTTTTTACAAAGAAACCTTATATTTTTTATAAAACATTATCTAGACGTGACCAATGTTTTTGGCAAAATATGAGTAAATTTGGTAGACACTTGGCATGAAAGTCATAGTTAAAAACAAATTCAACTAGTCATTGCAAATTTCAGGATTTGCTGAAGTCAGGTATTAAAGTGGTGACATTAAGATGCAGATTAAGAGTGATTGACCCAATTGATGATTGATCAATATGTATAAGTCGAGGGAATTCGCGTTACCGTCTATGGTAGTCTTGGAGGAGACACTGTACGTCATTCAGCTTTTATGATGATGATAATATTGATAATGATGACGCTGATTGTGTTTCCTCCCTGACCAGCCAGATAATAGGTGTGGAGAGTGCTACTCGTACAGTTGATGGCAAAAATATAGTAGCGACCAATATCTGAAAAATGTGTCGCACTGGTCTTATCATATTTTGGCCCTGGACTGTACTAGCTCCAAGAATTGATTTGTTTATGACTAATCCGTAAATCAATCATGTTATTGAAAAGACACCAATTTAAGCTGCAAAAACTAACAATTTGCTGTCTCTTCGCGGTTTCATTTCTTATTTTTACCAAACTCTAATAAATACAGTAGGTACTGCTACTTAAAATTATTAACAACAAGTAAAACCTTCGATTTATCCGATTTATTTATGATTTTTTCGATTCGATTGCCACACATATATCATGAAATAAAGTGTTTAACTAAATCTAAAACTTTCATGATAACCAATAATAAATTTATTTACATGAAATATAGACGTAAACTACTTAAATACCTACGCAAAACCAAATATATTGAAGTACTTTAATCTTTTAAGTTTAACTTCAACATCATAAAAGTGCGTCAAAACTGAATTTAGCATACCTCAATAGTTAAATAAATTTATCTTGGGAGTTACCGTAAATAAAACGCTGCAATCTTCTAAATAAACATATCAATAAGTGGAAGTAGTTTGTAATCATCGGCTTCGTCTTCACAAGGGTTGGTTACTAGAAGGGCATAAAACAAGTTAGTTTCATGTTTCATTAAATAGGAAGGACTGACCTAATTGACCCCCGCCACACCTGGATAGTGAGTGTAGATAAGGTCGATAATGAAGTTCTCCGATTAAGTAAATAATAAAATACACCAAATTTTTTCTAATAAATCACACAAGTCATTCCCGAAGAATTTAGTTGGATGTTGCGTTCAAGCATTTGAGAAACAAAAGACTAATTATAATCGATTTGCAATTCTAGGGGTTAATGTGCCACATAAACGAAATATCTCACATTTTAATTATGTAGAACAATGGACATGGAGGCAGCAATTACGAGTATACAGCCGATTGGTCGGTGATGGTTATTGGACCAGCCGCAGCTTAAGTATCAAAATTAGAAAAATAAAATTTAGGATATCGGTCGATTGTCTCAAACCTACCTTCTTGTTCAACAATGAATATCCCGTAGTCTAACTGCTGCTTCATGAGGAACGGGTGCATGTGGTTGAGAAATATCGCCAAGTGTTGTTGACGATCTCTGAAAAGAGATGTAAAAGTGTTGATTCTCTTAAGGCGCTCACAGTCTAAAAAGTTGAACAGACAGGCCAAGAAGGAAGCTATTTGATAGAATGAGTAAGTTTCGTAATTTTTCATTCAATCAGATGGCTGCGTCTCTCTCGGTCTGTCAGTTCGACTGTGTTGGTTGACCTTACTACTAAAACACTAGCGGTGTCAGCTAGTCTGGTTAAAAACAATACGATACGATAACTGCCAGGTTTAGCCCAAATAGAATAAACCACCTGACCGATAAGCTCACTGTCACGTGTGTGCTTAATATCTGGGGGCGCGAAGGCTCGAGCTTATTATTACTTGTAATATAATAATTATCATGTTGACGATCTTGATAATAATGAAGTAGAGTTTTAAATAATGCACCTGTACGGCACTATAATGGCGACTTTGTGCCGGGCGGTGCAGTTGGGCGGCGAGTAGCGCCCGCCCCAGTGCACCTCGGGGAACTTCTTCTCCACCGCGTCCAACTCTAGGTCCGTCTTGTTCACGGGTATTGGGCCTGCAAACAAATGATTTTAAACACCTTAGTTTAGTTTCTAGAAAATATTAAAATCGGTTTACAATCGGCGGAGATATCGCGTAACATAATACTCGTACATAAAGAAACAATATTACCGCCGTAGTCCGATACATTTTGACACAATTAACTCGATCGTTTTTCAAACTTGTTTATAAAAAATCGTCACGAACGACTTAATCGTCATTAACTGACTCTGAGACCGGCTGTTATAGTTCTAGCAACACTGTGCTCGTACATATAAACTCCCAAAAACTTAACTATTTTGATACATAATCGAATACTGCAACAGCGTATGCTCACAAGCTATTGATATCATTACTGGTAATCAATATCGCTATTATACCACAAAGGTACAACCATTGTTAATACATACCTACTCTATCGTTTGACCGAAATTCATGTGACAATTTTATATTTTATATGCCACAATATTCATCATTAGCCATAAAGGCATTTTTTCTGGAACCATGAACTATTTAGAATTGTAATAAAACAAACCTAACCTATTGGTCTCTACCATGGCATGTAAAAAATACCTGAAAGGTTACCGAACTCGAAAAGAAATGCCTTATTTATATTAGGGAAAATGAAGGTTATAGCCAGTGACCATTATGGCAAATAAAATTATGAAAAATGAAGGGATAACGAACTTAAGCACATAAATACGTGGACATGAATATGTGCCTAAGCTACCCTCTTGTGATGAAGCCGTTGCTGATTTGAATAGCGTTATATTGAACACGGAATCGCTGAGTTGGGCTTGGGGCCGCTACGCGACAATTATCACTATTCACGACTCTTTTAATTTTTTATGTTATTTTATGTGTGTGTTGTGTGCATTGCTGCAAATAAAAAATCTTTTATATATGAAAGTTAACTTCACACGACATAATAGGTTGGTTACAGCGCTTATTTCTAGCAACGCCATATTTAGATGATCTACAGAAAAACACCTTGTTAACATTCAGTATTATGTATTTTCTCAAGCAATTCTTACCTAGATCCGGCGGCATGGCATCACACAACGGTAGTTCCGTTTCGTTCCTCTTAAGGACCACACCTTCCGTGGTCACGAGATTCTTGATACTATCCATTATCTTGGAGATCAGCAGGTTGGTGTTGTAGTCGGAGCTGATGTCCGGCATGGTGTTGGTGGTTACGTTGAGCGTTGCGTCTTTTCGTTTACTCGTGTTGATTTGAGTCGCGTTGGCGTGTGTAGTATTCCTTCCCCTAGGGCTCTGGGTTAAATCAGCTGCGAAAGGTAGTCTTTTAGGCCAAGGTGAGTGATCAGCTGATCTGGAATTAGATAAATTATTTTCTAAATTCAGTGTTGTTATTTATATTTTTAATATGATGTTATCTGCCAAAAATACGTTACCAGTTTGTACAATTTTTCAAAGCTTGCGACGTAGGTAATCGTATTGTTTGTTGAGGAGCAAATACTACTTTTTATTTTAACTATCGTTAACGTGATAATGTGCTGTCACGACTCAACGTGATTCCTAATAAAAGGTGAGTTACAATTGAAACATGACACTTGTACGTTGGCAACACAGTTCACTAGAGTTTGGCGGGAATAGACTTGACGTTTTTTGAGGAGATTTATGAGGAGGACGAGGAGTAGAGTGTGGTGAATGAAATAAATAAGATTAAATGCAGGAGAAAGGGAGCGCGTAGGTGTCTATATACTAAAGTTGCATGAAGACTTTTCTGGTGAGTGATTATAATTATTAGTACTGAGACGATTACATTGAGAGGTTATATACGAGTAAATGCAACGGTGGACAGGGAAGTTCTATGGAGAAGGTGGAGGACCCTCCAAGGGGACCTTCGGGTCCCACGGAATAGATGAAAGAGGAGGTTCAGTGGCGGCAATGGGCCAGATCGCCAATGGGAGGATCCTACCACCAGGTGTGGCTCTCGGTCTGACCCATGGTGCCGTTGCGGCTCACTCCTATCGAAAGTAAAGCTGATGTATAGCTTAAGAACATTTCAGCGTAAACCTGTCAGATTATTGTCGCAGTAAACTTAACTAGGATTATCATTGAACCCTGGCATATCCTTACTAATATTCTAAATGTGAAAGCGTGGACGTTGGTTACGCTTTCACGCAAAAACTACTTGACGAATCATCATAAAACTTTGTACACATATTCTGGGAGGTACTAGAAGTAACATAGGATACTTTTTGCTGCGGGCGAAGCCGCTGGCGGGTCGCTAGTAGTTTATATGTTTGGATGTACTATTTTTGATAACGTCGCGACAGATAATTCGTCTGTAGCAGCGTAAAAATGGCTTTCGATAATACAACAAGTACTATAACATAAGCCTCCAGTCTTATTCTACTTTGCAAAATTTGCTATCGTATCGTCAACGATATGGCATCTTTTATTAACTTGAGATTTAAGGCGGCCGAGTCCATACAGGTTTTGCCAAGCGCGTGGCGCTTCCGTTTAGTCCACAAGATAAAATTCTCTTTTACCGAGCAATTAAATTGTCCTCGCGTGTGATATCCGTGGACCTACTTCTCTAATAAGTCCGTGGGAGTTTCCGAGTGTCCGTAAATAACTCGACGTTGGCAAAATACACCTAAACAGGAATTAGAATTAGAGTTAAGTACGTTAAGTACCAATTTCACCATACAATGTTAACCACTACCACCAACAGACGATTAGAGCGTTAACAGTTGTCAAAATGTATGAACTAACAGTCGATTAACATTGATTAAATTTAACTTCGTTTGGTGGAATTGGTTTTTTTTTTTTATGTTAAGGAGACGGCACACGAGCACTCAGGCCACCTGATCGTAAGTGGAATCTGAGACCCATATACATTTGAATTCTCAAGACTATAATCCTAAGACCTCAAATGCGATGCCAACCCTGAGGACTAAGATGGAATACCTCTATGCTAGTAATTTCACCGGTTGTCTTATCCCCACGCCGGAACACAACAATGCGAACACTGTTGCTTGGCGGGTGGTTAATGGATAAGATGGTGGTAGCGATCCGGACGGACCCTGCACAGGGTCCTACCACCACTAACAAACAACAACACGTTATTAACAATAATACGTGTAAAAACAAAGTAAAAATGATGATTAAATAATAATCAGAGTAATAAACCATTGCTTGATAAGTCACTTTATCGTGTTATCACTTAACGTTATCAGGTATCGTAAACTGACCCTTCTAAACCTTATTTTTCAGACAAAAACAGTGCTTGAAATTAAAATGGTGAAAGTTATGAAATAGCGACCCGCCCTCACTTCGCTTCGGTGTGGCAGCTTAACAAATATTTATATTCGTGACTTCTGAACCCTGCAAGACATCGATATGGAATTCCCATTTTAATTTCAGTATTTTATTATTTCGAAGCTTACTCGATACAAAATTTTAGGCAGATAGCCAAAAACATAGTATTTTAGGTTAGGTATCATACCTGGAAGATCAAGCGTCGCTGGGGTCAAAAATGTTTTTGCCCGAAATCTAAGGATCGTATGGTCCTTACTGATCTGAATACTTTGTCACAGATGATGATAATGTTGTTGTTAGTGATTATGCTGGCTTACCTGATAGTAGGCTGTGTGGCGTTGTAGAGCGGCGTGTACAGATAGGTCCGCAGCGGGGAGGCGTCGAGGATGGACCCGAAGAGGTACTCGACGGCGGCCAGCGCCAGCACCAGTAGGAGCAGCAGGCGCAGCGCGCGCGCCGCCCGCCCGCCGCCCGCGGGACCGTTCGCGCCCGCGCCCATCAACGCATGCGCGCGACGCACACAGAGCCCTGCCAATACAAACACTCTACTTCATTCTGTGCTCCTAGTGACAAAGGGTACCTGGATGGTTTTCAAAAAAATTGTACATAGTTAAAGGCTTAATGAAAACAAAATCACGATCGCGTCCTTTGTATAACGAAAGTTAGTCATACAACCTGTATGGGTAACTTTCGTCACACAAAGGAATCAATTAAGTTTTGTTTTAATTAAAGCCCTTAACTATGTACAATTTTTTGAAAACGACCCACCTATGAGTCTTCTGAGATTTAATTTTAAAATACATACAGTAGGTACCTATACTTTGTATAGGTCGTTACTCATTTCATAACATCTGCGAATAATAAAACAAATGAAACGAGTGCTACCTGTGATTGTGTGTGACGTCCTTTCAAATTAATTAATTAATTTCCACACATGTACCTATACCTACTTTCATTCACCAATTCGATCCATACTTGGCAGCTCTTGAGAAACCACCTACATATATGATTTATACTCGTTTCTATAACGAGGTAAGTCGACTTATATCCGTTTCCACTAGGGCCACAGAAGTATACTGGTGATGGCTGCGATAGCTGCTGCCAGCACCCGCTAGCCTAAGCACCGCTTTGAATGACACTTAATAAATCACAGCCTGGTTATTGGCACACAAAATACCAGTTATCAACCGTGGTGTTGTCCATTATTGTTAGGGACTAGGGTGCTAACAAAAAATAGGAATGCTTACCCCAAATATTAGAACGAGAATATATTTTTCAATTCTTGAATACCTAAACAAGTTTACAATAAAAGATATCGGTTGTTTGCAGCTGCTACTATTTATGACACAGATTATTGGAAAAATGGTAAAGCTCTAGGAATATTATTGGATTGGTCTATCTAAGAAGTATTATTGTTGGGTTAATATTTTATTATATTGTAATTTCCATAACATTACACGGCGTGTTGAGGTCTGAGACGTAAAAACCGACGGACACCTTTATCCAGTGCATACAATGTTATTGCTAAAATTCTCCGACGGAGGATTAGAACAGCATAAACAAACTATTATCATAGGCTACATTTAACCTTTACTCCTCATATTCCGACGCTTTAGCCTACCTTAATCGCGGGTTTTTCAGAGGACCGTAAGATGGGGTGAGAAGATTCGAGATTCGCAGGGTGGGTAGAAATACAATAAATAAATCTAGTCTTGAGAATTCAAATGTCTGGGCCTCATATTCCCGGTCCCGAATCCCGGTAATGTCAGGTATTTGTGTGATGAGCGCGAATATAAGTATGTTTATCGTTGTCTAGTACCGATAGTACAAGCCTAGCGCTTAGTTTGGGACTAGGTCAATTTGTGAGAGATTGTACCCTGATATTTATTTATTTCTTATTTTTATCCCGAAAAAATTGACGTTTCCTGAGGGAATAACGATAAACGAACTCTACGCGGACGGAGTCGCGGTGAACTTCAAGTCTAAAATATCATAACTTGTTACTAATAAAATAATTATTAAATGGTCAAGTCTATTGGAAACTGACATCTTATAATAGTGGAATATGTTTTATTCTAGACTGTATTAACCCCAGTTTAACCGACTTCAAAAAAGGAGGAGGTTATATTGTACGTAAATCATTTGATTTCTCGTTAAATATATCAAGTAAAAACTTTTCTCCTAAATTTGATTCAGGAATGAGCAGGTGAAAATTCAAAATGAGTATATGTAGGTAATGTCTAATGTAGAATAGGACATTGACCTATGCATCATTTGATTATTCACTTCAACTGATTCTATATCGCAATCGGCATTCATTGATATTGACCTCTCCTTCGTCATAATAGGAAGTCAATTGGTCCCTAGTTTTATTATAATACATTATATAAATTCGATTTTTTTGACATGTAAAGCAATTTATATTGAAATATTACAGTAATTTGTCTCTGCCATTGGGAGACAGGCGTGAATGTAATTACATTAATGAATAAAAAAATAAAAATAGTTTTACTTTAGCGCTTTATATGTCTAATACTTCCTATATGTAGGTAGTTTCTACTTACGATTATGTGAGGGATTCACATCTCAGTGCGATATTATCTCCATGACATGAGGCATAGGTAATATCGTTATGGATAATATTTGTCGGCCTAAACGAGGTAAAATCTTCGAATGAAATTGAAACCAAAGTTTTGCATGCTGTAGCCCTCCTGTGTGGTTTTCGCATAGGAATAACAACCATATTCATTTCAAAATAAACATCATCGAGCAATACATTTACGTAAGCAATTTGCCATAAAATTTCATATGCATTTTATTAATTACTATTCACTCAACCAGCAAATCTATCTGCTATAAAAGTGCTAATAACATTTGAGTAAAAGTACTATAAACATTTACTAGGCGCAAAAAGGGCACAGTTTATGCAGACTTAAGTGTTATAAGGCCCTTATAACAATAGCGCTGTATAAGAAGAAAGACAGTGCTGTAAAATTCGAGTAAAAGTGAAAAAAAACACTATCCGTGATTTAAAAGCACCAAAAATGCATTCATAACATTATTAGTTCTATAAACGATAGCAATATGCTGTTACTCGGGAAGATTTCTGGTAAAAGTATGTTCTGAAAAAGCAGCTAAATTCCTAAGACTCAGAAAATGTGTGCTTTAACAGCAGCCGAATTGCTTTTACTCGGTGTTTTAAATGAATAACGGTATTTTAATTGCGACTAATATGTGCTAAAACGATCTGCGGTAGGCAGTTATTTCACTTTTTTGAGTTTTCCGTTTCGACGAGCACGCCAGCCATGGAGGGCACTATTAGCCGGCATGCTATTATCGTTATTAAATTAAATGGGAGGAATGAAAACTATTTTTTTCGTTTTGCACTTGCTATTTTGTAGCCTAAAACAGGTGATGTATGTGCCGGGCTCTGGTAACCGACGACGCAGCCAGATTGGAAATCCCGCTTATTTTGTATGGTGCTTAACGCGTAAAGGTATTTTTTAGCTCCTTATTTTAAGTTCCTTAACCATTTTATTGTATTGTAACTACACGTAATACATAGAACATCGTGCAAGTTTTTTACCAATAATGTATGGAATGTGGTACCCGCTCCAATTGACATAACTTATATATATATTTTTTTTTAATAGGTGCATAAATTTTAATATTTTTCGCTATTGTTAACATGTTGTGTTATTATTACTCTAGCTTAAAAAATATTAGAGATATTGCCGATTCAATGATTCCACTAACTTAACGATATTCATGCACCCTCTAATGCAGAGATGCGAGGAGAGGGGAGTGTTGTTAAGTAAGTTAATAAATGAAATTTCAAATTTAGAACATCAGTAGGAGAGGGGCTTGTTGTCTGATAAGCTGGGGCCTCTATTCAGGTGCGTTAAAACGATATCGTGTTTGACACATTTAAGAATCGTTTATGTCACAGTCGCCATTATTGTAAATGACATAAGAGTTATCAAAACGTTGACAATACGGAAACAGGTCAAAAACGATATCGTTATTACCTTGTAGAATCCCAGCCCACTACATAAAATTTCAAATTTCGAATATCAATATAGTGTATCGCATACCTACAGCTTGACAACCCATGTCATCTTTTCTAGTGTGACTTTGTGTCCACACGAGAAGGTAAAAGAGAAATAATTTGCAACAAAAAAAAAAAAAAAAACTCGTTTTATTGTCGTAATATATTATATTAACGATACAAAATCATATGTTAAAATTAGTGCGCTGATAAAAAAATTACCCTGTATATACATATACATTATTGGAAAGATATTTTGATGTAGAGCAAAGATCAGAGCGCATATCTCCATTTGCTAGGTATATTGGTTTAAATAGAATTCGGGAAAAACGGCACTGTCGGATTAAAATTGGCAACATGATAAAATTATGACCCATGAATGATGTGGTAGCCCACTTGAGGAAATTGTAGTTTCACCTATCACGTATCACTATCACCCACGCTACAATTTAACAAGGAACCACCACTTGGTCCTTGTTATACCCTGTGTGTTGTGTTGTTATTGTTGTTGCGTTGTGATGTGTCTTCTTGACCTAATACTTACTAAAAAAAAGTTATAAATGCAAAACTGTATTATTGTAAATGACATAAGAGTTATCTAACCGTTGATAATACGGAAACACGTCAAATACGATATCGTTATTACCGTGTAGAATCCCAGCCCAGACATAGTTTAAAGCCCGGAAACGGACATACCCGTAGGGTACTTTTTTGACCCTGGAAAAAAGAGACCCCCAATAGATCTTAGTATCCTGATATTTCGACCATACCTGCTAACTAGATGGTCAGATTGTGATATTGACCAGGCAGGAACGAGAGCAAGTGAGAGAGGACGAGTGTAAACTCGCACAGTGTTCGGTCTTACCTTCAGCAAAGAGGTGCGTAAAGATGGAGCACGGTGAAAGTGGCCCATCCTCTTCAATTAAGGGTTTTACATTGGTCCTGCATTCTTCCTCCCATAGTATTGTCTGAAACAAAAAAAAAACTATATAAATAAAGCCATACGTACGGCCAACTTTACGCCAAATCAGAGTTGATTCAAGTACGGACACGGGCTAACGAGCCAACAACCTTAGAACCTTGTCGCGTAAAACCAACCGTTAAATTAACGTTCGTTCAAGTGATATGATGTTATGTAATTACTAGCGACCAGCCCCAGTTCCGTACGGGTGTAATATTTTAAAAAGAGGTGACATAAATTTATTTTTCGGCGCCTTTGAAAATATGTTTTTTTCTACTTACCCAAAAATTTAATGAGGATTTATTGTTTAAGTAAACCTTCCGTACAAAAATAAGTGTCTAAATGAAGATGAAAACCACATCAAAATCCGTTGCTTAGTTTAGGAGGTGTTAGCGTATATATGACAGAGATGTTTTATACTAGGTATGTAGAGAAGATGACAGGGTTCTATGGTGGCTCAAAAATAAAACTCCGCGATGGTAGGCGTACTATATAGTATTGAAAACATGTCTACAGCATTTTAAAGCCCTCGTAGCTACATTGCTGTCGATAGAAATAGTCTTTGCATAAAAAAATATCCCTGGATTTTTTTCATACGTTGCAGTGTACAGAGTTAGATACAATGAAAAACCTTCAAATAATATTCTTAATCCATACATTTAGGCTGAGTGTACCTACAGTGTCTGAAGAATCCATGATCATTTCAGGAACATGTTAAAATGTGAGTTTTACAATGCAACTCAACAGTCTTTCCTATTTCAAATTAGTACAATTGTGATTTCACTGTGGTCGCATTATTTTACAAAAACAGAACTGATAAGCAAATCCCAATTTGTAGGCAAAGCTGACCCCACGACCTGAGTCGTTAATCTTGCTAACCTGCATCAGACCCTCACGTAACGTGACACCGCTGGTTCACAGATACGTTCCTTATACTACTTCGAAAACCATTATATATTATGACCATTATGTATTAAGACCCAGTATGTATTTTGAACTTTATATATTATGATACCCTGGTAGGACACATAACCCTCCACTAGGACAACACCTTACCTTTTTATATTTGCGCTGTAAAGAACCTTTGGGTTTTCGAAGTAGTATAAGGAACGTATCTGTGAACCCCGTCCTACTAATATACATGTAGAAGAGTGTAGGGATGTTTTGATGTGATATAACAAGACACTGTACTAAAAAGTCAAGAGTTACCACTAAGAGCTGTCCGAATACCATGTTATTTGTCTTTATCCTTGAGAATACACTCGAAAGTATAATAAATTAAGCAGCAGTGTTCACACTGTTATGTAGTGTGTTACTACATAGCTGTCTGTTTACAAATACCCACTTAGCCACCACTTAGGTACGCTTTTAAGAAGAAAAACCATATATGCCTAAATGTTTTGAAACGGTCATAGAACTAACGAAAATTTTCAGCAAAACTATTTTTAAGATAGAAAAATATACCAATAAAACATCAACATATTAAACTTAAAGTACTGTTATTTTTTCAAAACAAACATATTTTCATTTATATTACAGAAATTAATGCAGACTGCAGAAAACTTTAAATTAGCTACCTAAACCGAACTAATATAATATTTCATTTGAGTTATACAATTTAATTTTAATGAATACTTTTGTGTTATTCCTTAACATAACTAACAGGATTTTATACGAAGGTATTGAACTAATCTAAACCTTTTCAGAGTAAATAATACTTATTTATTACAAAATATACTAAAGCTGTTTTTTTTACTACTACTGCTGTGATATTCAGTTTTTGCCTTAAACTTGTGTGGATTATTGGTCAATGAACACTTTCCATCTTAGCCCTGAGGATTGGCAACGCATTTACAACGTCGAGATCGTAAATAACAGCGGGCCACAGAGCCCCTTACCGAAGGTTGGCTTGGCTTTTACGCTCCTCTGCCTTCCACATACCAATAAATAGCACGGCTCTGTAAAAATCTTTCTAACGACTGCGTAAACACTAAAATCCAATGTACCTTAACATTTATTGTCCTGATTTACGTTGTCATAACAAAAGCTGCATTAATCTCGCTGCTAACTGTCTCATTATATTGTTATGGCCTCGACCTTATTTATGTTTATGATTTAAGACACGGCTCAGCTGCTTGCTTAAGGTATTTATTGGATGTTCAGGAACGTTTAGCTAATGAGCGCGTTAGCTTGTATTCCATTTTTCGAGATATGCTATTGTGAAGCTATAAATATGAAATACTTAATCATAATTATCTTTCTAGCGCTTTGAGCTACAATAAGAACATTACACCTATTTATTTATGGCAAGTAAAAGGCAAACGAGCATACTGGCCACCTAATGGTATCTTAGTGGGATCTCGAACCCATAAATTCCGAAGACCACAATACTTAGACTGCAATCCTAAGACTGCAAATGCGGTGCCCCTGAGGACTAAGATAGAATACCTCTATGCTAGTAATTTCACTAGTTGTCATCCCTACACCGGAACACAACAATGCAAAAAGTGATGCTAGGCGGTAGATTAAAGATTAATATGCACAAGGTCCTACCATCATTAAAATCTCTACCAACTACACCCAGGAGCAATGAAAAAAGGGTCACTGGAAATTCTATACTAAGTGACCAGTTTTCATTGCTTTTGACATTTGATATTTTAAGTTGAATGCTATGAGAGCTCTTTGTAAGCTAAGCAATTCATATCTGTAAAATAAACGGTCATAAAGACATTATAAACATTAGACATTATATACATTGGCAATGATAATACTGTCATATTCAAACGTGGCGTTCATTTTCTTAACATTACGAAGCAGATGGTCAGCGCGCTCGGCACAGAGGTCCGCGGATCGATGCCAGATATATGGTTGTCGGAGAAAAATCTGTGGAGGGTACCCTTCCGCAGCGTCTTAAGAGGCCGTACACGAAATTTTGGTAGCTCTGCTTCTTTTTGAGATTATACAGTTAAAATACTGCTTTTCTATAAGTTTGAATGCACATCATGAAATATCATTTCAGTTCTGATCGAATAAATGAATTACAAATATATGCGGGACTTTTTTAGATTTGTCGAGTATTGCGAGATTTAGGTTATTTTAAAACGTTATATATTGCTATTTTTTTTTCATTTTTTCACTTTTTTTTAAGGTAATGGATTGATTTTGAATTGAGCTTTATTACTGTTGTTTTAATTTTATGAACGAGAGTTTCAAGTAGTCGAAATCAAAAACAATGTTTTGCCCATTTTCTATAACCCTTTACCAAGAGTAAATTGTAATTTTTTCATACTTTTTAGACGTCAAAACGATTCGTGAATATGCGATATGCTAAACCTCTTACAGCAAAATTCACAAAACACTCACCGGTTTCAGGTCAATTACTCAATATAAAATGATAAAAATAGTAAAGTACATCATACATTCGTTGAAAATTGAAATTATCTTTCGTGTTTTGCATTAAAATTTGTAGAAGTAAAGTATTTCAATAGTAAAAGCACGTCTGTAAAATCAGGTAAATCGGCGAAATCGGCAAAATTTCGTATACGGCCTCTTAATGCGCTAGGGAGTGCTCCCCTTTGTCAGTATTAAATAAATAGAAGAATATTTTCATTTCTGTGTATACTGCTACCTATTTATCAAGAAAAAATGATTCTGAGTAACA
This sequence comes from Acleris holmiana, assembly GCA_949316455.1. Taxonomy (NCBI): domain Eukaryota; kingdom Metazoa; phylum Arthropoda; class Insecta; order Lepidoptera; family Tortricidae; genus Acleris; species Acleris holmiana. Next base: position 7,416,751 of record OX438777.1, on the reverse strand, counting down.
AGTTATGACAAAGTCGTAAGCAATTGAAGCATGCTGTATGGTGCTAAGCAGAAAACTATTAATTAGCTTCACTATGTTGGTAACGAGTCATAAACGCAGCTCTCGAGAGGCAACTACTCGCGGCAGTCACGGAGTTATTAGAGCTCATGTAGACGGCAAAACTCTAAAATAACGAGGTAATTTAATCGCTTTAACTTATCAAGTTTTGGTGTTGCTTCCTGTGTAATTAATTACTTGTAATTATTACGGTGAAAGCTAACGAGTTATTTAAGAAAACATTATTAATCATCCATACTGCAATTATGTAATATGCCTAACACATAATTTTCTTTGTATACATTTTTCTAATCAGGAGTATAATAGGTAATAGGTCTCTAATAAATCGGTCCGCTACGTCGCGCACTAAATTAAATATTTCCCGCTTTTAAAAATGCTTCTGGGGTAATTTTTAGACTTTGTTTAATTTCGCATGAATATCTCGCCGAGGGTCGGACCAAAGAAACTTTTAATTGGATTAACTGCTTAGGTGTCTATAGAACGTTTCACAACTCAACAGATCTAATTCATAATAAACTGTAATATATAAAGAAAAATACTAAAAAACAAACTCAAAGTAAATTGCTTATTTTTTTTAATATTTCATAGCGCCTTTGTAAACTTAATAGCTATTGTGAGTATTTTTTTCAGTAGGAATTCTCGACTGGTAAAAAGAGAGTCAAATCTTCTACTACAGTGGGGTTGAGGACTTCATACCTCTGACACTGACTCAACGAGTCGCGCTAACAGGGCCACAACGGAACCCTTCACAATTGGCGTCATTTCAGCCATCAAACCGCCTCCAACGGGCGTCATATGGGCGTACCTATAGCCCTTGCCGACAAACGGCGACCTGTCACCAAACGCGCTTCCACCTGAGCTACGCTGGGACCACATTGGATAGATTTAACGCAGTTCTACCCTTTTACTACTACCTCCCTGTGTAGAAACGGACTCCCCGATTGAGATTGCGCTGCCGGTGTATTTATACAACCTATTGTCGAAACTTCGATAGCGCGATGTAGAACATCAACATATTACCTACATAAATAACAGAAATTTATTTAATCAATCTATAGAAAATAACAGATACGAATCATACAAACCGAATTCCATGTTTATAAGTGGAATTTGAAGCTTTGAAAGCAAATTTTTAGCACGCGAAAGGAATAGCAATATACGCGGATCGGGGTGTGTGACAGTAACAGCAACACAATTGATAACGGCACAGGCGACGGTTACGCCATCTAGTAACAAGTATTCGCAACGTAGATTAAGATAAAAACAGTGTTTAACTTATATGGGAGCTCAATTATAACAATAACGGGTTTCTCTAGTAATCCAGCAACCCGTATTTAACTGGTAAGAGAAGAGAGAGCTGGTAAAATTGCAATCACAGACTTTACTTGACGTGAAGGAACGATGTGTATTTACAAATTGATGACCTATTTATAATCTCTTAGTTCAAACAATAAAATAATTTATGGATGGTATTTAAATGCTAAAATAGGGACCTAATTCTACATTTATTAGGTGATTGGATTAATGCAACGCTAATTTAATTATTTAGTTACAGAACAAAACCTGTATAAGTAGTCCATAAATTACAATTGAAAATAACAAACGAACTACTAATCCTAGAATCACTTCAGCATAAAAATAAATTTGACATAGAGCCAAAATTCGAATGCGTCATGCCATGTATGATGAAAAAACGTTGCTACATTTGAATATAATAATTGTTTAACCTTCGTTGGCCTATAAAGTAAACCATTCACGTAACCTGCTGAACCAGTTCCTTTGGTGCCCTTGAACTCCCAAATAAGTAGTTTAGCGTGTGGTTAAATATGTCTCTTAATAAGGTGCCGCCAACTGGCAAATGTATGAAATTTGGCCACTTAGAGCGTGTCAGAGGCATTGAATTAGTATGTCGCGGGTGTACCTCGGCGGCCATTGTTCCGTGAAATAGGATCATGCAGTCTTATTCTCTAATGGAGTACATATCGATTGATGTTGACCCCTTGACTTTTCGTCATTATTCTGTGTTGGAGCATTGCTTCGAGTTTGGGGGTAAGATTACATAAGTAGTTGTTTCTTTAACACTAATTGCCGTTACTTACGGAAACTAATAAAATGAAGGCTAACCTATAACATGGGTTATTGCAGTTTGGCCTGTAGGCATGCAATCATTTCAACTAGCTATGTAGCCTAGATGGTAGTGACCCTACCCGCGAAGCTTGTGTGATGAGCATTTGTTTCGAGTCTTGTATTTTTTCAAGGTATTTAAGTATATACTATGTATACTCGTGAGTATGTCTATCGTTGTCTAGTACTTATAGTACAAGTCTGGAGTTTAGTTTTGGACTAGGTTAATTTGTGTGAGATTGACACCTGACATAAAAAAGCTAAACAATGTGGTTTCAACAAATGGAAAAAACCAAGTTTGTACACTACCTTAATTAATAAAATAATTCTAAGCGTATCGTTTGTTTATTTTTTGAACATTAGTTTATAGAACTATACATAGTATGCTATTAGGTATTGTGGTTTATGATGCATTTTTGTTAGTTTTAAGCTCCTTAACGTTTCAAATAATCAAGGTTTAACGAAACCAATCATGGGAAGAGCTTGTCCTAAATTATTAAATAAGATCTCTTAAGATGAGCATTTTTCACAGGCGAAATAAACAATGTCTATAATGTTATAAAAGTATGTACAAAAATTAAAATAATATAATTATATAATGAATTATTTATTGTCTAGAAAACGTATCACTAACATAGTTTTTTAAGGATAATCTCTTTGTTACTAACCAAATTCGAAATACACTATTTGAATTAGAATTAGAATTTGAAAAAAAAATTTAATAACATGAAAAGGATCAATCTAAGAAAAAATAACACAAACGGCATGGGCTCAAGAACATGGAAATTAAGGAAAAAAAATCTAAAAATAAAAATATACGAAACATACTGGTACCTCAGGCAAAAAGTACACAGTAAAGCTTTTCTTTTGCTAAATTTCCATGTGAATTCAAGATTTATTTTAAACAGACGTACATTTATAACAATTATGAACCAAAACCCCAAATACTAAAATAAGGGATTTCATATCGTATCGTGTAAAATGTCTTGTGAAAAGCACGTGTTAGCTTTGTGTGACAAGGTTACCAATTTTACGCATTTAACTGTGCTAAGTGACCTTGTCTAATTTGCGCGTTGATAATATTTTAAACACTCAACTCTCAGTGCCAAGTTAACGTATTTCCCATATAACATTGACTCGATTAGGAGTCACCGTGAATTATGGTGTCACCTTAAGTAAATAAACAAGTAATTTTACTAGTGTACACGGCATATTTTCGGTATTTGCACCTTGTTTTAAACGTTTGGTTTATGTGTAATAGATACTGTTTAATAATAATCAGTAGTTATTTATAAGAAATTCGAAACGTGATCGGTGCTCGCTTTTACTTTCACAATTCCACGCTGATGTTGGGAATGTTATATTAAATAACAATAAACGTAACTCTTTGCGGGTTAGAGTAGTGCCACTCCGTCTTCCCGAGGGTGGATGTCGTAAGAGGCAACTAAGGGAATAAGGGCTTGAAGTACTGCTAGGCGATGAACTTGCAACCTGACTCTAATGCACTTGTTGTTTTATCTTGCCCTGATTGTGCAAAATGTGGTTATAAAGTTATCAATTACTCTTTTTAGAGTTGTTGGCATTTCTGAAGCCCTTCCTACCCCATTTTGGGAAAGAAGGCGTGATGTTATGTATGTGTATGTAATTCTTTGCAAAATTGAAATAAAAACCGGGCATAAGCACGTCGGACATGTCGGTTAAGTGTTAACAAACATAAAAATCAACAAGTAATAACAAATTTTCTATTTAAATTAATTTGGTGCCGTTTTAGATGATTTTATAAACCTATAATCGCCTGTATCTCAAGAACCAATGACGTCTACTTAGTCGTGATAGTTTTCCTTTTAAATTCGTTACATGCGCTTTCATTTGAGTTTTTTGTAGTTTATGGCTGTATGGGTGGGGGGGATACTTAACTCTAACACAAATTAGCCCTTTAAAGATTAATATTTCATAATCGGATCCTGTAATCGTTTTTTTTTTAAGATTTTACATTACCACTTTTTTGGCGTGACTAACGTGACTAATATGTATACTCCCACGTTACGTTTAGGGGAGGTACACTAAATAATGTTTTTTTTTATACAAATAATGTTTGTTGGCGTGACTAACTGACTAATGTATGCGTGTATATTCAAGTCAAATTACAGCTTTCTAGTAGGTACTAATAGTCTCTGAGCTAGGCTGCGGACGGCAGACGGACGGACGTGGCGAAACTATAAGGGTTCCTAGTTTGACTACGGAACCCAAAAACCGTATAATTAGAAAGGCCTTTGTGCATACAAACAACACGAGTGTTGTTAAAATTCACCAGCAAAGTTTTTAAGTTACACAGGACATTTTATAACGTTACGGAAACTTTGCGTAGGTATTAATTAAATATTGTTTCACTGGACTACTTCGTCCTTGTGTAGAGTCCATTATTTCCCTTAATCCCGCTTTAACCCGCCGTTAACACATCTCAGCGCCTGGTCCCCTGATTTATATATTAAGTTGACTCAAGATGAAGTTCTCGGCGTTGAACGTTTTAACAAATACCTTGCCCTTGTCCCCACAGTGCGTCATGAACACGTACAAATAAAGATTACGGGCGCCGATTTCGTGAAAAAGGGTTACCGCAAGTTCGGAGTTAACTTTGCTGGGGTTGCCAGGATGAGTGTAAAATCGTTATTTAAATGAATTATTGAGATGATCCGTTTGATTAATGTTGCGTGCGTCAACCGCCAGTCGCGGTTCAGCGGAATGATCCAGAAAAATGGAGGTAATGTAGCGTAAATGAAGCGACGTTCTTTTTATCAGACTTTGAAAAATAAAAAGGGATTAATTCGTCGCATTTGTATCAGTGTTTTGAAATTATGTCATGTTAGAAAAATATAAAGATGAGGTATATTTTTTTTACAAAATAAACTTATAATTACTACTAAAAAACGAGATCAAATTATATCGGAGATTTATCAGTTGCCTCCTGTAAGCTTATTTATTCACTGTCATTTATTTGTATAAAGCAACATGGGTTAAAACAAAGTGAAGTGGGCTCAGACTATATAAAATACCGTGTAGATTAGAATTTAGCTCCTAGCTACATTTTTGTTTACTCTGTCAGTTCGTTTGTGGCGCATGCAGCCGCGAGAACCGTCAAAACCGGGAACACAAAAATACCGCTCATTTCTAGCTTTTAGCCCGCGGCTCTCCCTGCGTCGAATCCATGCATTGGTCATGCAGTTTTTTTATTTAGGCCTCAGGCTAAAGGTGTATTCACACGGTTCACACCGTCACCGATCTAGAATTGAATCTGTCTTTTGCTTTGATGTGGTCGTTTTAAATTAAGGCCGAGTTGTTTAATCAGTAGTTTTGCTGTAAAAATCTGGTAAAATTCGATAAAATAATCGAAAAATTGACACACTTCCTAGAGATTTAACCATTGCTGAAGATTTTTAACAATTAGTTAGTTTAACTACTTATCAAACAACAGGCCCTTAGTGTCATCGAACGACAGACTTTACTAACAACGTAACTCTCCTAACGGTCTTCCTAGCTTAAGGTAAGATTCCCACTTTAGCGACGTGGAATGATCCGGTGGGCTGACCTTTGACTTGACCTTACTACGGCTGCGTTACTACGGTGGTTTTTTTACTCGCACTGCTTAGCATCGTACAGCTGTATTGGAAATGTAGCCTTACTGCTAGGAAACTTTTTACTGCCCTGACTATCGTGTCGTAATTATTTCTGAGTGTTATTTTAGGAAACAGACATGTTTATGCCACCGTCTCCTGTGTGGTTTATAAAGTATTGCTACTAATGTGTATAAGAACTTGGTAGAAATAGTAGGCATAGTATTACGCATTTAGATACAAGTCGATGTATTCAATTGCTTTAAGCGAATCGTTTTAATGCTTACAGCCATAACACTTTATTGATTAACTACACGTTAATCGATTCAATCAGTTAACTGGTTTGAGCGATTAAGCCAATACGAGCACACGTTTAATGGAGGTTTAAACGATTCAAGGTCTCATTTGTTTAATTTACTGTATCAATTTTAAATGGGTTATTCAAAATCAACGAACTAGGAACTTCAAGTGGAATAGGCGAGGTGATTGTTTTTTTACCGTCATTTAACGCAAACAAACAAACGCTAATACGAATGTGCTGAAGTGAATCAGTAGCGCAATCCACTGGCGCACAAGAATTTGGAATAATCTTCCTGCTGAGATTTTCCCAATGTGCTACTAAATGGGGCTTTTTAAAAATTTACTTTAAATTTCTTCGATATCGGCGGTACATTTGTCCGTACGCGGCCGCATGCAATAAAAAAATAATGTACCTATGTATGTATGTATGTAAACACTTTATTGTACAAAATAAAACAGAAACAATACAATAAAAATATAAGAAAACAATGTACAAAGGCGAACTTATCCCTTTAAGGGGTCTCTTCTAGCTAATCCTTGAGTCACCTGACTGCTGTTTGTTTTGTAAAATAGGGGGTACCTGACGATACTGTGCTATGGCCTATGAACCCCTTTTAAGATGGAATGCCTGTATGCCCTTTCACTGGCTGTCTTAACCCTAACAGAAGGAGGAATACCTACTGGAGCTGCTGCGGTAGGTTTGTGGTTAAGATGGTGCTAGTGATCCTGACGAACCCTAAAATTTTGGGTCACAAATACAGTATACATTTTTTTTTGCCAAATTGTAAATTTTTAGTTTAGACACTTTTAGAATGAATACAACTATTATTCGAAGGCGCAAAAAAAACAACATAGGTGAAACCGAGGGTCTCAGAGGGCAATACAAGGTTAGGACCGACCCGTGTCCGCAAAAACGCCTTAATAAATTTGTATCCCAAAAACTGAAGTAGCTAGTAATTTTATTAAACGTTATTTGTGTCGTTAGTTACATTTGCAAAATAATCCGTATATCTAGCACCCCTGAACCAAATTAGTTTCCATAACGTTAATCCAATATGTCCACTACCCGACCGTTAACAATGGCTTAAAACACCATACCCTCATTATCTCTCACCAAACTCGCGTTAGGCAACTGTCCCTCTCGCACTTGTGTCGCTAAAGCTGGTAGAGCGAGATGCTTTTAGACATATCAGATTACGCAATGTGTAAAAACCACAATCCTCTGAAAGATGGCGCCGGAAATTAAACTGTTAGATTATGGAAACTTATTAGTTAGGTTCTAAAAACAACGTTATTACTATAATTAGCAATACTGAACTGTCATAGCATTTTTTGAACTCTCTACACTGAATGCGAAGCTTCTAACAAGATTATGATAATTATGAATAAGCATATTTTTTCTATACGAGCCTAATAAGACGTTAGACACATCAACTAACGTAACTGTTTTGTTCATTGAATGTGAAATCGTTTTAACTTTGCGTTTGTATGTCTACTAAGTCTTGGTAATTACAATTTCAGAACACTAACAGGGCCTCTATTCAGTGGGGCTAGACGAGTTGCATTCGACAATCGTTAGCGTTTATGTTTCGATTGAAAAATGTTTGAAATTGACGTAAGCCACCGAGATAGTACCACGTGACAATCTCGGTGGCTTACGTCAATTCTATACATTTGTCTATCGAAACATAATCTCTAACATTTGTCGAATGCAACTCGTCTAGCCCCACAGGTGCGTTAAAACGATATCGTGTTTGACACGTTTAAGAATCGTTTATGTCACAGTCGCCATTATTTTAAATGACATAAGAGTTATCAAAACGTTGACAATACGGAAACACGTCAAATACGATAACGTTATTACCGTGTAGAATCCCAGCCCAGAAGTTTTGACTGAACCTTACGGTATTAGGTATTAAACAGGATGCTCTATGCCCACACTGTGGCAAAGAGGAGACAAGCCAACACGTCCTAGCCTTGTGTCACGTACTCGTCACTGAGATACCGGCGATACCGCACATTTGGGGACGACAAGTTATGAAGCACACTTCTGTAAGAAAACAAGAAGTTGGACTCCATGCTGGACGGTTGCGAGAGTAGCCGGGAAGTAACCAATGGCTCACCCAAGGGGAACGTCGCCATCTCCACACACCATCATCATGGGTGAGTGTGTGTAAGCACAACAGCGAGTTCGCGACTACTTTCCATCTCAAATAAGCACCGTGACGTGTACGATATCATAACCCCCCTTTTTGCTTCGCCGTAGTCGGGTAATAACGTTACAATTTCACACAAATTGACCAAGTCCCAAACCAAGCTATGGTCCTATCGGTTTAAAATACAAGACCACGATAAACATACTTATACGTCAAGAAATATAACGAAACAAATCCAAGACTCAAAAACAAATGCGTTCATCACATAAATATTTACACAAACCGGGAATTTAACCGGTTATCACTAACTTCATCGGCAGGGTCACTACAAACTTGGCTCACCGCCTCGTTATAATCATTTCTGAATAATTGCTATGTTGGTTTTATTACTAAACCTAGTCTAGACGTAAAGATTATGCTATATGTTATGCCCACTCAAATCCATACTCGTAAACTACCTACACATATACAATGCGCAGTTTCACGTGTGGTTGCCGGGTTAGAATAGTGCCACTACATCTCTTCCCGTGGCCTGTAGTACTGTTAGGCGATGGGCTTGCAACCTGTCACTAATACACTGATAAACCTCTTGGCCTGTTTGGGCAAAACGTGGTTACAGAATTATCAAGAAGTATTTTTAGAGTTGTTGGTATTTTTGTAACTCTGCCTACCCCACTCTGGGAATTGAAGGCGTAATGTTATGTATGTATGTATGTACATAAACACTCTGGTCACTAGCTACATACTCAAAGCGTAATGATAGATAGATAGAGATATTAACTATATATAAAAGTAATGTGTGGACAATGCAACGACAAGTATGTTTATCTACCTATCTATCTATCTACAAGTTTTTTTTACGTTTCTTTTACAAGGGTAAATATTTCTGACATCTTTTCGCTCGAGGCAATAGTCACCTTTGCATATTTGAATACTACACGGCACCCTAGCTTTGAAAATGAAAATAGATAAATAAATATCATGGGACCATTCCAAACAAATTGACCTAGTCCCTAACTAAGCTCTAGGCTTGTACTATGGGTACAAGATTAAATAGAGAAATATATACTTACTTAAATACATAGAAAACATTCAAGATTCAGGAACAAATATTCGCGCTCATCAGACAAATATCTGCCCTTACCAGGATTTGAACCCAGGAGCGCTGGCTTCGGAGGCAGAATCACTCCCAACTAGGCCAACGTATCGTCAAAAAATGTTTATTGCATATATGAAACATTTCAAGGGAAAAAACACGACCCTGCATCTTAAGCTAGGAAACGCTGCATCATGAGGACGCAGAAGAATTAATGAAACCTAACAAACGCAGTTTCGTTCGGAATCACATAAAAAAACATTGAGCATATTTAACAAGTAGCATTTAGTGCTCTTTAGTTTAGATTGGCTGAAGTACGAAACTATATAAATGTAGACTAAGCTACCAAAACAGCCACTGTACCGTCCTACACTGTTCTTCCCGCTTGAAAGATGTTAATCGAAATGTGGAACTAGTGCCATCCCATTTGGCAACAGCAAGCTTCACAACGCAGAGTAACGACGACTGCGGATCCGAATTTGCATGACAAACTACAGCAGAATTCACCGTTACTAGCACAATACTCTCAAAATCACATATCGAAGTACCGTAGACCGTCTCTTGTTTTAGAAGCTGTTTCTTATAACAAGAAACATTTTTTTTTTATGACATTATTCTTTAAAGACTTCAGTGTCTAAACTACGGTACTATTATGTACTCACAATTTATTCTAATAGGTATGCCTATAGTAAATGGGAGATAAGAGGCCAATCTTGACACCTGTCATTCTAGTACATATTATAACCTCAAACCCAAAAGTAGCTTATAATTTGTACTGCCCTGACAGGTGTCAGGATTGATTTCCCATCGTCCTTACATGCATGAACTTCTTATTAAAACAAGTATTTACAATATGTATAAGATTCGTGAAATCCAACCTTAGGAAACTAGGGGGTTTCACAGCAAAATGTTACTTATAGTTTAAGAAATATAGTACGGTACTATGGCATAAAGTTTTAGATTGTTTGATGTAAACACAGCGATCCAAGATCAAAGGGATGTGCCAGAACTGATTGCGGTAGCATATTTGCTTCGAACCGCTCCTCTTATGTGGGCAATGTAATTTGCGCTCAAAGCATCTCGCCTTTCCATAACTTACTTGTATTAATCTTATCCTGGCCTGGTAATGAGGAGAATTAATAATGGCGTTTATAGTGGTGTCTAGTGCAGTACTTGGCTACTATAGTATTATGTCAGTTAATCGTCAGCTATTTGATTCTTTATACAACAATTTTTTAGGGTTCCACAGTCAACAAGGAACCTTTATAGTTTCGCAATGTACATTTTTATCTCAGATATCCTTGGCACCACAAAGCTGTTTGGTACAGTAATACATTAAATGGCGACACTCAAGTTAAAGTGTGTTGCGTTGAGGAAAAGATTTGTGTGGTTATACTTATTTATTTGTGTGGTTTTTATGCTTATTTATCCGCTTTTATACAATACGTAATTAATAGACGCTCTTTGATACATTGTTTGTTGGACGTTTATGTGAGTCTAGTTTACACGTAGGTTACAATGCCTCAAAACAGGGGCTATATGTATATATTTACTCGTATAACCTAGGGCCTGTTTTATAAAAGCTTGTAACTCCGTATAATACATATTGTTGGGAAAAGATATCCAATTATAATTTTATGTACAAATTATGCAATAGGCCCCTGACTCGGTAAAACTTTATTTTTTAACTCGGCCGCCATTTCTGTCTAGTAAATAAGAGCTATCGTAATTTTAACAACACATGTCAAAAGCAAAATGTATTTACGAAAATAAAGCTCCAGTTGTCAGTTGGGTAGGTAATTTTTTACGGGAGGACAACCTTAATTAATGAGCGACTACGTAAGTGTTTCCCAAGAAAAGCTTCCTGAAATATATTCTTATAATAATGGATTAGTTTGCTTCAAATACCACTATCTTGTGTCATAAAAACCCAGTAAAGTTTGCTAGAGCTTATGTATGTATGTAAACACTTTATTGTACAAAAGAAAAACCAAAACAATACAAAAAATAAAAATAAAAAGATGTACAAAGGCGAACTTATCCCTTTAAGGGATCTCTTCCAGCTAACCCTTGAGAGATTGAGAGAAGTGAAAGGTTGTGCATCGAGTAAACAGGTGTACAAATTTATTTAGAGCACCCAAAAAACAAAAACTAACCAAAAAGACTAGAAAAACAAAAAAAAGAACCATAGAATAAAAACAAAACTAATACATTCAAATACTTACATAAATAGATAGAAAGATAAACATATACATAAATAAACATACTTAAACTTACATATACTAAATATATGTATATATCAACATTTGGATAATTGATACAATATTTAGGAAATAGAGTCAAGCCAGAACTTTTTTAATTTGCCTTTCAGGGAATCTACCGATTGTGATTGCCTAATACCCGCTGGTAGCCGATTCCACAACCTGACAGAGTGCACAGAAAAGGATTTGGAATAGGATTTAGATTTGTGAGACGGGAAAGCGAGGGTGAGATTGGCCTTTGAGCGCAAACGGTTTTGGGAGCCGGTGGCCATGAAGCTAAAACGCTCAGAAAGGTAGGAGGGAGAACGAGGATTAAAAATAGTGTTAAAAAGCAGCGACAGGACGTGAACATTTCGGCGAAAACGAATTGGTAACCAGTTTAGCTGTGCACGGAAGTGGGAGACATGATCATATTTCCGCAGACCGAAAATGTACCGAATACACACGTTCTGGAGGCGCTCAAGTTTATCGAGCAGCCGTTCTGAGAGGTCCATATATGCAACGTCAGCGTAGTCTATGAGAGGGAGGAGAAGACATTGCGCTAAAGTTATCTTGGTTTGCTGAGGAAGAAAATTCTGCAGGCGCCTTAGAGAATGAAGTGAAGCGAAGAGCTTGCGGCTGACATCGGTAACCTGAGTTGACCAGGAAAGAGTCTGATCCATTGTGACACCCAAATTTTTAACTGTGGAGGAAAAAGGAATTATGGCACCGTCAAACATCAAATTGGGAATCACAAGGTCAAGACAGCCTCGAGATGTAGTGCGGGCTTCCAACAACAATTGCCTGCGATTTCTTTGCATTGACCTTTAATCCAAAATTAGTGGCCCACTTCTGGATCGTGGCAAGATCGTCATTGATAAGGTCAATCAGGGAAGGGAAGTCATCAAAACTAGCACCCGCATAAATCTGCAAATCGTCAGCGTATAAATGGTAAGAAGAGAGAAGAGAGGTCGTTATTTATTTATTATTATTATTTATTTATTTATTATTAAATTAAATTTCACAGCATAACAGTTTAACCAAAGCACTATGAAACTAAAATACAATTTAATACACCGAATACAGGTTAGGAAAAAGGTATTTAAAATATCACAGAAGAAGGCCGTACATCCATCTTCTCGCAGAACTTCAGACATTCGTCACACACGTTAGACCATCTACTTGCAAACACATCACAGCTTGTGGCTGATTCGAGGAGCGAGTTTATCAGATGCAAAGCCCGTACTAGCGGAGATTTTCGGCGGGACACAGTACGCGCAACCGGCGCTGCTAACAGATGGCGACAACGCGGTCGAAAAACAAATCTAGTTGGAGAGGGAACATACAGACGCAGCAACTGAGCTACCAATTCAGGACAGTCGGAATCCCCACGCAACACACTGCTAGCTACAGAAAGCAGTCTGTAATCTCGCCTCACCTCAAGTGAGTTAAAACCCAAGACGCCTAACAAGAATTTAGTTGGATATAAAAAAGGGTAATACCCATGCATTTTTTTGTACAGAAAACGGAGAAACACTTTTTGTGCTCTTTCCAGAAGCAAGATATAGGTCGTTTCGTGGGGGTTCCAAACAACACTGGCTGCTTCGAGTTTACTCCTGACTAGAGCGGTGTAAACCAGCCTTATAGACCCGGCATCAACAAAATCCCTAGTGTTCCGAATGACAAACCCCAGCCGTCTATAACAATTAAGAGCCAGCGCGTTCATATGCTCGTGAAAGTTAAGGTTCGCGTCCAGAATAACTCCCAAATTTCGAATAGAGTCCACCCTGGCAATTGATTCAGAGCCCAGGAGGTAATTATTAAATAAAGGATTACGGGCCCTACAAAACGTTATGAGCGCACACTTCTCAGTATTAAAAAGAAGCCTATTATTAATGCTCCACTGGTATACTCGATCAATATCGTTCTGCAGTGACACGCAATCCGACATATCCTGCACGCCATAAATTAGCTTCAGGTCATCGGCATAAAGCAAGCATCTGGCGCACTTAGGAACGGAAGCCAGATCATTGACCATGACTCCAAAGAGCAACGGGCCCAATATCGAACCCTGGCTGACTCCAGAACGTGTATGGTAAGCTTTATTTTATTTTATTTTTATTTTATTTATTAAAAAAGATACACTAATAGCATTTACACAATTAAAATATAAAAATCATTCACATAATATTATAAGTCTGTGTGCAATACCGGAGCAAGTGTATACAGCACTCTCACAAATAATTATCGCTAAAAAGATAACTCATGTACAATTAAACATTAAACATTACAATTAAATTAAATTAAGATAACAAACTATTAAAAAAATATATAAAATTATTCGATTGCTCTCAACCTGTTCCTAAAGACCTGCAACGAGTCACCGAAGATGTCGATATCATTTTCACTTTTTTGCAACTCATTGTATGTCCTCATGAACCGATTCACTGGAGAGAACTTGCCAAGATTGGTTCTGTAAGCTATTGAAAATATATTATCAATGGGATATCTGGGCATGTTACGCGGCACTCTAATGTGTATTGTATTAAGGGTGTCTGGAGAATTAAACAAACCATGGACTATTTTGTATAATGCCAATAAATCTGTAACCTTCCTACGCTTTTGCAACGATGGAAGTCTAAAATGAACGAGTCTCGATTCGTAGCTAGCTCTGTATGGACATTGAGGGTCTTTAAATGCCAAAAATCGAGTAAAATTACGCTGGATACGCTCCAGTCTATCAATGTGAACCTTATAACATGGATTCCAAACCGCGACGGCATACTCCAAGATGCTACGAATTAAACTATTGTATAAATATAGCATAGCACGAGTGCTTGTAAAGTGTTTACATAGTCTTTTTACTAGCCCGACCATTCTCCAGCTCCTCTTAACTACATGATCAACGTGATTCACCAATCTCAATTTAGCGTCCAAAACAACACCTAAATCACGTGTTTTATCCACCTCCAGTACCGCGAAGGTATTATATTTTTATTCCTAGTGAATTTGATGTGCAGGCACTTATTGGGGTTCAGGGTCATTTTATTGATAGTGCACCAGGCTCGAATAGAATTGACATCATCCTGTAAAAGCTTCACATCGTGTTGACTGGTGATTTTTCTGTACAGTTTTAAATCATCAGCGAATATTGAGCAATTACTGTGGTGAACATAATCTGGAATATCATTAATGAAAAGAAGAAATAGGACTGGGCCGAGATGTGATCCTTGTGGCACTCCAGAACTGGTTGTATACGGTTCTGATTTATGTCCATTTGTCACCACTCTTTGTGTCCTATTTTCCAAGTAAGATTTGAACCATAACAATAGATATCCGTGAATACCATAGCGTCTGAGCTTTGAAATTAAAATATTGTGGTTTACCTTGTCAAATGCGCTGGTAAAGTCGGTATAGATAGCATCCATTTGTACTCCACGGTCCACTGCTTGAGACAAATGCGTGACGTAGTTAATTAAGTTTGTAACTGTAGACTTATTCTTACAGAAACCGTGTTGCGAGTCTGATATTAGATTTTTTGAATAGGTTGATATAATTGGGCAGACCATACTCTCAAATATTTTGGAAAACTGGCTCAGAATGGAAACGGGTCGGTAATTTTTAACCAAGTTCTTCGCGCCTTTTTTATAAATGGGAACAACATGAGCCTCTTTCCATTTTGTAGGAAATGTTGAAGTAAGAAGGGAATTTTCGAAAATTAGTTTTAAAGTCAAAGTTAGATGTTTACAAGTTTTTTTTATAAAGTAAGGAGGAATCCCATCCGGCCCAGCACCTTTATTTGCATCAATAGATCTTAAAGCTTTAGATATAGCACGTTCACTAATATGAATAGCCGCAAGGGAATGTTGTGGAAAAGCATCCTCGAGGACGGAAGCGTGCAAAGCATCAGCATCCGAGAACACAGATCCAAACTGATTTGCAAAAAGATCACAGATGGCGTCCCCAGTGTTGGCGCTTTTGTTAACGGAAAACATTTCACGAGGCATACTCGTATCTGATGATTTACCCCGACGCTCCTTTACAAATGACCAGAATCTTTTAGGGTTACGAGTTACATCTTTTTCAATATTTCTAATATAATCTATGTAGCAAGCTCTGGTCAATTGATCGACCCGGTTATTTAAAAGCTTGAGTTCCACTTGATCTCTGGGGTTTCCATAAATGTTAAACTTTTTCCTGACTTTTTCCCTTTCTGACATTAATTGAATCAATGAACGTGAGAACCACAATGGATACTTTAAATTACGGGGTTTTGTTTTTGGGATTGTGGAGTTAATAACTGAATACAGCACACTATAGAACTTATGCATCATAACATTGACATCTTCGCAATATTTCAGTTCCAGATCCCAGTCTATTTTGCTTAGCTCAAAATTAACTTTACAGTAGTCAGCTTTTTTAAAGTTATGTGTTGCAAATACATTACTTTTTAGAATAGCAGGTTTACATACTGTTACGTCAATCTCTAATACAGGGTGATGAGGGTCTATTTTACTTAAGGGGTCACTCCCCTGCCTTACCACGATGTCCGTAAAGTTACAAAGTACAAGGTCCAGTATTCTTTGATTAACATTTTGAACGTGATTAAATTGAAATAAGTGATTGAGAGACAAGAAATCAATCAAGGAATAGCCTAAGCTGTTGTCATAATTAATTGGCGATAAATAGCTATTGCTGGGGTCGGGACGCCACTTTATGGAACCCAGATTAAAGTCTCCGAATACAAGTGTTTCCATTGGACTAGATTGCATAACAAAGCTTATATTGTCTAATAAGGGACGCAATGAACTGTGAGTCACAGGAGGGGGCAGGTATAGTGCACAGATTAGAATTTCTCTAGTTTTACTATCACTTTCCATTCGTACGGTAACCCACAAGTCTTCGTTATTGCTTTCGTAGTGCTCAATTCTTGCTGACTGAAGTAGTCTGGAAACAGCAATTGCAACTCCTCCGCCATTTTTTCCTGCCGAGGAGGTAGTACAACGATCTCTTCTGTACACAGTGTATTCGTTATTAAATAGTTCGCTGTTGTTTATCGAATCGTCCAGCCACGTCTCAGTTCCTATTATCAAATCGTATTTATTTCTCAGTGACGTTAAATAAATATCATTTAGTTTTGTTTTCATACCTCTAAAATTCTGATAATAAACTGTGAATTTTAAAGATAAACTAAGGTGTTTGATACTTCCTTATAGTAATAAGATTACCTATAAACTAGACAGGGATTCATAGCATTTTATTTGCTTGGCCTGTGATGAGTCATCCTTACGAATGAATATGCGGCCGTTTCTTACCCATACATACTTAAATCCTTTTTCACTTGCAACTTTCCTGGTCTGCGCGTGCAACGACTTATGATACGGTGACAGGTGTTCGGACACAAATACTGCTGACCTGCTTCCTCCGTAACCGAGATGGCTGCTGTTTATTTTGTCTTGTGGGTTTTTTATATTCCTGTTGAATTTAAGCACTGATGCTAGGATATTGTCCCTGATTCTCATACTAGGCAATTTGACAATGATTGCACGAGGCCTCTGGTTGGTTTCGTTCATTTTTCGGACTCTGGAGCATGACAAAATGTCATTATCTTTTATTGGGCATGAGACAATATCACCCAGTTGCTTCACGATTGTCACCAGATTTTCTGACTTATTTTCTGGAACTCCATTTATCTCCAGGTTGTTTTCCCTCGCATGCTGTTCCATAAGGGTCAGTCTGGTAGATAGGCCCTCAACGGTGGCTGATAGTTTCGTATTATCTTTTGTCAACAGTTTAACTCTTTCTTCAGACGACAGCAGGTCTGCTTTCACACGGTCATAGTCGGCGCTTAAGAAATCTAAAGCCGTCCTCATTTCTTTCAAGGTACCCAGTTCCTTTCTTATTAAATCGAACTCCTTGGTAAAATATGACTCTATGGCTGACTTCACTGATTCTCTAACTGCCGAGTTAATTTCGGTTTTAATTGTTGACATTAACGAGGGATCAATATCCGTTTGGGTCGTTGTGACTGAATGATTTTTTGATAGTTCTTTCTTACGGTACGTCACGTTATTCCTTTCCGAGTTTTCGACAGCCGAAGGTCCAGCAGATAAGCTGGGGCTTTGTAATGTAGCACGAACCGGTGTATTGGAGTTGTCCCCTTTCGGTTGTTTATTTTTACATCCGTCACACTTCCAGTTGCGCTTCATATCGTTCGTCAACTGCTTAAATTTTGTTTGCAAAACATTGGCGCAAAGAAGGTCAAATACTTGATTACATTGTACACATTTCATGTATTCATTGTTCTTGATAATACTAGGGCACCCCGCGCAATGCCTTGAGGACATTATTTTGATATAATAATTCCGTATTTAGAAATAGCAATAATAAATTTTGTTGTATAAACAAACACCACAACTTCAAGCCACTGAGCACTCAGCGCTGCAACGCGCGATAAATTAGATGCGTCTGACACTATAGCCCGCAGACGCAGCGATGCAAGCGCAGGGCGGGTGAGGCACACCTCGATAGCGCGAGTTGCGCAGCTCAGGGTCGCGCCGGTAGATATTAAAATATGAAATTGTAATGCTTGTATTCACTTAACCGTGGCACTGTTACAAATACTGATATTTTCACCGTATAGCATTTTTTTTGCAGCACAAAACAAGTCCAAACACCGCACTAAACAACAACTTTCAACCACTATTCAGATTTAATTATCGACTGAGTTAACTAACGTACAAGTTATCTTCGCGACGTCGAGCGGGTAGTTTTTTTTCTAAGCTTTAGAAATAAAGCATCCGTGCTGCACGTACTGCTGCCTATCACGTAGATAGCTAGCAAAGAACCTTAGCAGTTTTGGTGAAAGACCAACTTGACACAACTTACTCAAAAGGACATCGTTATCTACGCGATCAAAGGCTTTTTTAAAGTCAAAGTACAGCACATCTACCTGAATTCCATTATCCAAATGATCCGAAATGGAATCAACCAGGGTTAAAAGGTTTGTCTCCACTGAACGCTGATACCTAAAACCATGCTGAGCATCACTAAGTAACGGTTTTAATTGTGGAGCCACAATTTTATTTATAATAGACTCGAAAAGTTTGGCTATCGAGGATAAGATTGCTATAGGCCGATGTTCTTCCACTTTACCGGTATTGGCAGATTTGGGAATAGACCTCACCCGGGTAACTTTCCATTGGTAAGGGTACTCGCCAGTATCGAGGGCTAGGTTAAAAATATGGAGAAGTGGTGGTAATAGCCACTCCTTGCATCCTTTCAAAACAAATGCCGGAAAGCTGTCAGGACCTACAGAACTTCTAGCTTTCAGACAGTTTATACCAGATACTATATCCATGGATGTTATATGTTGAATATGGACACAGTTAGCATTACTAGTGGAATCTTCACGAATGGTCTTTTTATAATCTAAGAGAGGTTCGTTCGGCAGAAATACCGATGAGAAGAAATCAGCGAACACCTGGGCTGACTCACTACCCTCATATTCCTTTCCTTCATAGGTAACACAAGATTCGAAACCACCTTTAGATTTCAAGCCGCCGAAGTGTTGCCAAAAAGCGCGAGGGTTACATTTGAGTTCATGTTGAATATTTGTTATATAGATGTCATAGGCAAGCGATATTCGAGCTTTAATGCTTGTTCTGAGGCTAGCAAAGGCAGCGTACATTGCACGGTCTCCAGAGCGTTTCCAGCTCCGATGTGCTTTAACTTTCCGCGAAATATCATTTATAATGTCAGATGTAAACCAGACTGGGTAACGTCTGCTTGGAGAATTAGGCCTCATTTTCCTGGGTACACATTCGTCAAAAATACTATAGACTACCCGATAAAACATGCCTACAGCAGTGCTGACATCGCGGGACTGAAGGACAGCAGTTATACCATTAATAAAAATAGAAAAAAGAAGAGGAGAGAGCACACCTCCCTGAGGGACACCAGCAGTGAGAGCATTCCAATCTGAATGATTATCATCCATCTTAACGCGCTGGCGCCTTCCAAGGAGGTATGACTGAAACCACATAAGGGCCGATGACGAAAAATTTAAATTTTTGAGTATGCCGAGAAGAATATTGAAATCAACTGTATTGAAGGCACTACTGAAGTCCAACAAAACCAGGACAGTCAGATGTTTATTTTCTATATTTAAACGAATGTCATCGGTGACCTTGACCAAAGCAGTGACGGTACTGTACCCGGGGCGGAAACCGGATTGGAAGGGATTAAAGAGATTGTGCGTATTTAGAAAACGAGACAGCCTTTGATTGACAAAGTGCTCTATTATTTTGGAAAGTACAGGAAGAATAGAAATTAGACGATAATCGGAAAAGGATGCAGGTTTTGAAAATTTTGGGAGAGGGAGCACATGTGCAAGTTTCCACAATGTAGGAAAACAGCTAGATGAGAAGGAAAAGTTAATGATGTCTGAAAGGATAGGAGCAATGAAATCCGCCACCATCTTGAGCATGTCTAAGCTTAGGCCATCTTCACCGACGGCCTTCGTTTTAATAGATTTCAGAAAGTCTGTGGTCTCCTTTGGAGTAATAAAACCTAATTCAAAAGCGGGAAAGTCGGGGTTCGGGGCATTAGCAAGAAGAGATAGTGTATGATTCTTTACGGCAGGGTCTAAAGCGACCGGAGAAGTACTAAAATGCTTATTCAGGGCGTTGAGGTCCATTTTTTGGTTAGAAGAATGAGTTTGAGATTTGCCTACCCCTAATGACTTTAAGAATTTCCATAATTTATGTGGAGGACAATTATGTATAGACTCATGAATATAACGACGTCTTGCTTCCCGACACTTCTTGTTGCAACGATTTCGCAGGATGACATAGTTACGCTGACGATCCTCAGAAGGGCTGTGACGCAGCCGCACGCGGGCGCGGTTCCTCTTCGCCATCAGGGCTTTGATATCCTCGGTCAGCCACGGCGCAGGATAATGTTTCACGCGCGTAGGCTTCAGAGGGGCGTGTCGGTCGTAAATTGCAAGCAATCTGCTGTTAAAATCTCAAGTTTAAGGTCGATGTCAGTGCAAGTTTCGATAGACTGCCAATCAGCACTGTGAAGATCGGAGAGCAGGGCCTGCAGATTTATGTCGCCAAGATTACGACGAAGAACGAATTTGTGTCTAAATTTTGGGGGGCGAATTTTGAAAGAAGCGTAAATAAGGTCGTGGTTGGAAAAGGCAGCAGCATTAAACTGGCCGTGAAAGGAGACAAAATCAGGGGATGAGTTTATATTATTATAAACTCATCCCCATCTTATGATCTAAAAGAGAAGGGGGACCATTATGAGCGAAATGAGTGGGATCGAGAGGGAGAATACTAAGATTCAAAGAATTTACTATTGACAGAAGTTTAGAAGAGCGACTGTCGTTTTTAATGAGGCAAGTATTAAAATCTCCCATGAGCACACAATGTTCGAACTGTGGACAGAGGTCAGATAATATATTCTCAAAAGCATCGAAATAGCTTATATTGGAGGATGGACTGTAATAAACCCCGAGAAGTATCTTAGCATGGTTTAAGGAAACGCTGAGAAATAAGTACTCCGGTGACTTTGAATAAATGGATGGGGACTCAGCCACAATTTCGCAAACGATGTCATTTTTTAAATAAATAGCAACACCACCCCCGCGAACAATGCCTAAACCGCCATCTTTGAACCCAGTCCTGTCGTTACGAATTAATTGGTATCCGGGTATAGGATAGAGGGTAGATGACAATGATGGCTTAAGCCAAGTCTCAGAAATGAGAATAGCATGAATGTTCTTATCAGAAAAGGTTGAGAGTAGGTCAGGAAAATGAGCTGGTACACTCTGTACATTAATGTGGATAACGTTAAAGTGTTTTGAAGAAGCGGAAAAAGTGGTGTGTAAACGGTCACCAAGATCAGGCATATCAGATAAATCACTTAGCGAGTCGTAAAGGCTTGACGACGACAAAGAAAAAAATTCGCTATCATGGCTAGCGCTAAAAACGTCAGACATGTGAGCATAAATATAATAAATTATATGTAATAAATATAAATATATATAGATATATAAATAATACGATTAAAATATAAAAACTACCTGTTTAAAAACAGCAACAAACACTCAGATTTTAACTCAATCGCTCGCCATCAGCTGTTAATTGATACAAAACAAAGTTTGGCTTCGATAAATCGCAACATATTGTAAACAAGATTATATATGTAAAAAAAAAAAACTATTAAAATTTTAAATTACCGCATACAATTATGAATAAAATTAATCAAAGTATATTTTATAAAAAGATAATTTCCTGCGTTCTACAAATTTCGACAAAGACAGCATAAACAAAACGCAATAGCGCACACAGATGCGGTACCGCGAACAGCCCATCTATGCAGGTGTCAACCAAACGTCAACGTCTATAAGTGCGAATGAAAATAATGAAGAAGTAGGGCCATTTGCAACGTTAAAAGATGGCGGACGTGTGATTTGTTTTAGACTTTAATTTTTGGGTAATTAGGTGTTCAAAGTTCTTTTCTGATAGTGATTTGTACTTTTTATGCCTTTGTGTCGCACAGTGATTGAAGACTTGGACTTATTTCGTGTATCTGGCATCTTTCTTCTCGTTTCAAGTGGACTCGCAGTGGTACAGAGGTTAAAACTATCTTGACCTCTGACCTACAAATCACCGTACAACGTTGCCCCCAATCTTCCTAGAGAAGATTGGATTGTATTTTATTGCTATATTGATTTATAATTATATATACTTACTTGACACTGGCGAAATCACTTCACGTGGAAACGCCATATCCCCGCGGTAGTAGCTGTTCAAGTCGCCGCGGGGGCAAAGAAAGAAGAAGAAGAAGAATGAAGAAGTAAATAAAAGTGAAGGTAGGAATATACAGAAAGGAAAATGGCGAAAGTTACGTAAACACTTCACAAATAACTAATCCTTAGTTAAACAAAGCTAACATGGAAGCCGCAACCTCAAAATATAAGAGAAAGTCAAAGAGGCCAACAACATACTACTTAGGCTTGGCTACAGTCGCTGTCCGTTTGGGGGGCTTGACACGCTGAGCAGGCGGCTTGGCTGGCTGCTGCACTGAAGTTGATGATGATGGGGGCGCTCCGCTACCCGACGATGAAACCGGAACATGTAGCGCTCGGAGCTCAGCCATGGTCGTGACTCGTCGCCGAGAGCCGTCGCCGCCTAGCACGATAATCCGCCCATCGCTCGTCCAGCTGTTCTTGACCCCGTGTATTCGCCGCGCCTCCATGAACACCGAGTGCCTAGTACCGGTCAGGAACTCTGACACAGTTATACCAGAGCCCTTAAGCTTGGTCTTTGAGGACCATACTAGGTTCCGCTGCTCAAGGGAAGCAAACCGCAAAAGGAGGGGTCTAGGCTTTCCATGATCTTTTAGCCTTCCGAGGCGATGACATACCTGAAGTGACTGTGCTGAGACACCTTGGAGCTGCAGATTTTGGTTGCATATGGCAACGGCAATCTCCTTTGCACTTTCATTAGCCACTTCAGGAATGCCATGCAGCAGCAGCACCTTCACCCGGGACCTCATCTCTAAGTCCTCCAAAGATCGAGCGACAATTTCCATCTGCGCCTGCAGGCTGGATACTGCCTTCCAAATGAGAGATTTAAATACCTTGAACTCATCAAATGGGGCTAGGTCAGTGTTGGTGAGAGAAGCGGTGCTCTCAAATGAAGTCATCCTTGCTGTGAAGAACTCCTTCATTTCCTCCATGCTCTTCTTGAGTTGACTCAGAGTGTCCATAGTTCCAAGTGATTTGAGAGAAACCGAAGTGAAGTGAAGTGCAGGTGGTGACTAATCTCAACTGGGTGAGTTGATAAGTATTTTGCAAGGAAATTAGCTGAAGGCAGCAATTAGAGCTAAATTAAGTCATTAAGTAATTGAAAAGTGTTATTATTTATTGTAAATAATTAATATACTATTATAAATATGAGTGCAAAAATTTTTGGTCTACTTTATTTGCCTACCCGATTTTTTCAAATCAATAACACCTTTACCTGGCAGATGTAGTTTGATTTTAGTTTTTTTTTTCAATCACAATTTGCGTTTAGTAATCAGAATTGAAAACTATAAAAGGTCTAAATGATAGCCACATGCATCCTGGGATTCTGAACGACTCAGTTAAAGGAAATCTGAGACGTATCCTATCTTCTCAATAAATCGAGTCGATTAAACAAGCCTATAGTGACATTCTCGTTGTTTTCGATTCGAAGGCTTGATGTATTCTTGGCTTTGAATTGGGAAAAGTGAAATATAAATGTCGATAAATTGTTTTTAGAAATTTGCGTGGATTTATATCCTCATTTGTGGCTGAAAAATAACTTGACGTATGCAGCCTTCGGTATTGGTGCAGCTACTCGTAACGTAACAAGGTAACAGAACAAAATTAGCACACATTCATTAAAAATTAAACGAGGGAAATAAAACACATACATTGTAAGTTGTATGTGAAGAGGACGTAATACTATGATGAACAGGAGACCTGCCATATTCCAGGCGGTTTAAATGGACAAAAAACTTGCTAGAATTTGACACTTTATAATACGACCTCAGTTGTGATTGTAAACTAAGCTTACACACATATAGTACGAGAGCCCACGACCAAAACCATGTCTCATAGCAATACGGCAAAAACCCTATAAAATCGTTAGATTGTATGATTCTGAACCCGACTAGGTGTGTAGTAACGGTCGAAAGTGTAGCAACTGCGTGGGAGGCCATTTCTGCTGTGTCAAAAAAAAAAGACAGTCGGTATTATAGCAATACGTCTGATAGTGAAAATGTACATAGATTTTATAATTGTATTACGAAAAAGTTTGTTTTCAGACATTTTGCGCGTAGCATATAGCCTGAGCGCATTTTTGAAAATGTCAACAAATTTAGCCGACCTGTATCATAGCAATACGGATAAATTTTTTTTTCAACTTTTCGTATTGCTGCCATGATTACCAAAAACCTGTTTTCAGACACTTTAAGTGTAGCATATACTCCCAAAAACGAAAATAACGTTTCGGAGTCGCCTGGCCGACGCCTCTGTTAAATGTTTTTTTTAAATTTACAGCCTTCATAGATATTCAAGAATCTCCCTTGTCAACTTCATCCCAGTTTCCTTTTGTGCGATTTATTTCAGTCCTTCAACTTCAATGTTACGGTTTCGGGTAAATTCTTTGTTAACTATCATCTAATAAATTCAGGATCGCAACGTATTCATTGGTTTGTAACAGAAAATTCAAGATGCCTCAATACGATTTTTAAATAATATCTGAGTATCGAAAAGTTGTCTGATAGAGAAGGTGCTACACTTAATTTGTCTGATATAAATTTTTTGCACATGTGGACAACTTATTTTATCATGTCCAACAATTTTCAGACATATTGCTATGATACCGATCGGTAAAATTTGTTAACATTTTCAAAACGGTCTCAAAATTTAATGCGTTCACATTTCCGTCTGAAAATTGTTTTGTTCGCATCAAATAACCAAAATTTACTAATAAAAAAGATTTTCAGACGTATTGCTATGAGACATTTTTTTTGTCTCATTTTTAATTTTTTTTAAGTGATTTTACGGGTTTGCGCTACACCACTAACGTCTGAAAAATATGTTTCCGGTATCTCAGAACTATCATTCAACTACAGTCAGATCAAACGCTACGCGGAAAATGTCTGATATTGGTATTTTCGAGTTCAGGATAATCGTATCTATCGATTTGATGCGGTTTTGGCCGTATTGCTATGAGACAAAAATTTTGGTCGTGGGCTCTCGTACTAATTTGTTTTTGGAACCCCCTCGGTGGTCATTGGCTAGACCGAACACTGCGGCATGAATAGAGTTTCTAGTCCGAGCGTGTTTTCAGCCCTGCCCGCCATGAATACAGTTTGGAAAAGGCCTTTTGACGTGGGCCAAACGTAAACAAATAGTCATGCGCTCAAGTAGAACGAAGTGATGGCTACGTTGTAGCGGGAACTACGATCGGCTACTTTCTTGAATGCCGCAGTGGAAAAACCCCGAATTTCTAGACCATAGTCGCTGTCACAAGTTAACCCTTTAACGCATAGCATATCGAAAGTGAAACGCTGTCTTTAAAGTACATTTCCAAATTTGAATTATGACAAAGCTATAAATCGTACTGCATAAATTATAATTTTGATACTCGTATTTCCTGAAAATGTATGCTTGAAAATTAACTTTAAAGACATTGCATCGTTTTTCTTCTTCTTTATCATAGTTTTAATCGTCAATAAGGTTCCATTTCAAAATATAAAACATGCATGAAATCATATATGGCTTTCTATGCAATAAAGGGCAGAAGCACGTTTAGTATCCGTTGTGGTACTTGAAGTAATAAGGTAGCCAGTACAAGACTACGGACCAGTACATAATTGTTAAAGATTCTTCCTAAAAGAAACCAATTCCAAAAACAGCTTATAGGATGTACAGAAGCGGTACTAAATTCAACGTCTTACTCTATCTCCCGGCAAAAAACTTGGCTCCCCGGTAAAGACAGGATTTATTGGGCTCGGTGCGAGTCTTTTCATTACACCGGAGATATTATCTTTATGAGTCCTTTAACAATACGGCCAGAAAATAATGTCGCGAGGTGAAAAAGTCGGCGAGATTGTTTTTCGAGAAACAAACCTTCAGTCAAATTGCACGGAACGTTAGTTTCTGCGTGCTTTATTTGCTTAGATAAATTTACTATTATCTAGGCTAGTAGGATCTGTTGCGTTTAAACTTTAATACGTTAAAGGAGCGCGTGTAATGATTGTGAAATACTTTATCAAATCTTGCAAAGCTTTTACGATTTTGAGGAGGATCAAGGGAGGATAAAGGAGGTCTGCAATATATGCGGGTCTAAAACAGACTATAAATTACTTATACTTTCACGATATGAAAAGACGGTTCTTAATAGAGAAAGCGAATAGAATATTTTTATGACAAAGAAACTTATTACTACGTTAAGCCTGCCCGTTACGGGATAGTGGTCGGGTACGGGAACGTTACGATTTTATTGGACCCGCGGGATTGTTTCTATATTGCGGAGGATTTCTGAGAAATATGAGGAAAAAGTAATATAATTTAATTGAGTTTCTGCCATATCGAGGTAACCAAATACTCTTCATAAAGGTTGCGTACGTGTGTGGGAATGTACATACATTACGAACTGACTGACACGAGTACGACAAGAGCTATCGATTAGGGATTATAACGAACTAAGAGGTATTCTCATTCGGCTTTTCGTAATTATTATTCCATTAAATACCACTAGTATGGTCAATGTAATAAGAACTCTGTCGCAATGGTAAAAAGTATTAAACGTAACACTCTTGAGCTCGAGTGATGTGACTTGACTTTGTGACAGTGTTAGTTTCTACATTGGTACCTACGCGAATACATTTCCTTGACCTTACATAATTATTATGATTTATGACAAGGCCAAAGGTTACTTAAGTATTATTAATATGTATGTATCAGTATACGTATGTTCTTTGCCCCGTGTGGTTGCCGGGTTAGAATAATGCCACTCCATGTCTTCCCGTGGATGTCGTAAGAGGCGACTAAGGGAATAAAGGCTTGTAGTACTGTTAGGCGATGGGCATGCAACCTGTCACTAATACACTAGTAAACTTTTTGGCCTGATTGTACAAAATGTGGTTAAAGAATTATAGACAAGTTTTTTAGAGTTGTTGATATTTTTGTTGCTCTGCCTACCCCACTCTGGAAATGAAGGCGTGATGTTAAATGTGTATTTATATATTAAAGTATATTGTATCGAATTTATACAAGATCAAAATAATTTACAAGTGGAGGTGGTGGCAAGTGGTGGGTTGTCTTTCTTTTATGATCCAAATAAGTGTATTAGACTCTAGCTCCTTGAAAAATAATTCGTTTGACAGGACCCATAATTCGTTCGTTTTTATTATTTCTGGGGAAGTCTCAGCGCTGTAGAACAACAACAAAGGATAAAGTCCGAGTATTACCTTCTCTGCATACATCGTTATCGCGGGAGCAAATACGATTTGACAGTACTCAAAGATCGAACAAGTAGGCAATAACAGAAGCGACACTCCTTAAAAAATACAAAGTTTATATTTTTAAATACTGAGTATCATCATCCTCAATAAAAAAGTGAAAAACGGGTTTTAAAATCTTTTAAGAATCATCTAGTATGTCCATAAGCTAAGCTGTACTATCTACAGCATTAGGATTAAAAGATCGAAGGTATCGTAATTCTGCATGGTCACGGGGTTTCAATACGTATATGTTAAATCGATTGCAAGATTTGAAGCTAACAGCCACTAACAAACAAACATAAACGGTGAAGCTAAATGAAACCGTTTAAAAAAAACACATTGTTGGCTTATTATTACATTTTCTTTGACCAACTATGTCTATCCATAGAAAACGTCGAGTAAGATATGAAGAACTTCTTAGAGGTTTAGAATGCGAAGGCATAATATTCCTTTATTACCAAACAATCAATCTGTTATATGTGTCCTATAACAGATTTGTTTTTGCTCCCGCGATAACGATCTATGCTTCTCTGTGGAAATGTGACAGTTTAGTAAACAAATAGAAAGTGCGGCGACAGCAAGTTCTTCTGTTGGATTTCAATGTCTGAGATTCGATTATGTAAAGTCTGTGTCAATTGAATTTTCAATGTAAACAAAACCAAACGAACCAATTCACCATGATTACTCGATAATCTCGTACTTTTAAAGATCAAGTGATGTCTTTGCCAATATTTATACACTAGATCATTATATTAAGTTTAAGATGAAATAAATAAATATCGGGGGACAATCTCACACACAAATTGACTTAGTCCCAAACTAAGCTCTAGGCTTACTTGTACTATGGGTACTAAACAACGATAAACATACTTTATAGAGAAATACATACTTAAATACATAGAAAACATCCAAGACTCAGAAACAAATATTCGCGCTTATCACACAAATGTCCTTACCGGGATTTGAACCCAGGACCACTGGCTTCAGAGGCAGGGCCACTTCCAACTAGGCCAACGTGTCGTCAACTATTCATTACACGTTATTTAAATAAAAACACGCTTGTTGAATATTTGAGGTTGTGTTTCAAACAGTACTAATATGTGTAAATCTTTTGCAAGTTCAATTTACACAGGCTTTAAATATGTACTAGCCTATTTGGACATAAAACTATGTACCTTCCCGTACTCTTATGGTCCCGTAGGAGTCCTTAAATTTATAATCGGTGAAAATATGAAAATATTTTAAACTAGCAACCCACCCTTTCTTCGCTACGGGTTTAAAGTGTTATACATTATAAACCTTCCTCTTGAATCACTCTATCTATTAAAAAAAAAACACATCAAAATCCGATGCGTAGTTTTAAAGATCTAAGCGACATAGTATAACTATGTAGTGAAACAATAATTTAACATAGCGATTTTAGCGATATTTCGCTTATAGCAACTACGATTACAATCTGGTGCTATGCCGAGTCAACGTTTAGTATTTACGTAAGTGATAATAATAAATAATTACTAATGAGTAGGTAAATACGATATAAAAGCCGAATAACACATTATATTTAACGAACCCGTTTACCTACTTTTAAGTTTTTTCCAAGAACTCACTATCCTCAATACGTATTTTACAGCTTTATAAAACTCTTACCCCAAACAGAGAACATTAACATTAACCTACCTACGTTTCACGTTATGTTTAACAGTTCTTCGAATCCCCTGTTAATATTTTTCATGTAGATTAAAGGTCAATCTAATTCGGTGGTCGCACCTTTTACTGCGTAATCGCGTGACTCCAACCAACTCTATTTACTTCTCTAAGGTATCAAGTCCCAGATAATACTAATTGGATTGGATTACGAGCAATCTCTAAGGCTTAATGAACTGTGTTTTATCACGTACATACATTGTATAGTGAAAGTATTGACGACTTCGGCGACTCAATACATATTTCAGTTTTCCAAAAGTCGCTATTTATGTTAACGTTTAACTTTTGTCTAGGGCCCGGGATTAGATAAAAAGTACATTGTTTTAAAACATGGTTTCAACAGAGGACCAGCGTTGACTTTAATGCCAGCATTATGCTGAGTTGGTGAAATTTCGTGACTAAATTATTTTTGTGCGTATTTTAGTGTCCTTTGTAGTTGTTTGATACGAACAAATATTTTTCTTTATTTTTACATTCAATCTCAAGAAAGAAAAGTTCGTGTAGATATTCTGACCAACTTTTTTGCTCAGGTGATATATTAGTAATATTTGTAGTGGCAGATGCACAGTGGATGCATATTACGGATTGAAAACGTCATACAAAAAAATCCGACCCTATTTTCTTGGATGCGGTGCGGAAACATCTTTACGCTTTCAGATGAAGCTAAACTTGGATGCAACAGTTATTTTACTCCAAGGAAGGGTCGCCTTGTTTTACAAAGTACTTTCAACTTATTAATTATGCTACTTTGTTTCTTGGTTCTAAGTGCCCCTGTAAGAACGTTGCAAGAGAGCACTTGAAAGAGAAATAAAACGGAGATATAGCACCAAAATATTACATTTAAAACTCAGCTGTCGTGTTAATTTAAAGTGCTCAGAGGAACTCATCATAAGATTAATCTAGACTCTCGCTATTTTAAATCAGTCTATCTATGTAGACACCTAAACAATTAAACATTTCTACTATACATACAAACCACGTAAAAAAGGGCCGTCTCTAATGCCTTATCTACACATCGACAGATGCATCAGCCCGTGGATCAGCAAACGTTTCCGCTGATAAATTCGCGATCTTTCCACGAGTCGGATGTGTGGCCAGACGCCCTGCCAGGCGCGCTGGCATGTCACCCTTCGATCCGTGTTGCAAAACCGACGGCAAGCGGATAAGTGGTACACGCTCGTCGGCCGACGTCAACTACCTAACACAGACAAGGTTAAACCCCCTCTTTTCGTGTCGGCGAATGCTTCACTGCTGATGCGTCCGTGCTGTGTAGAAGAAACATCATAGGTACAAAAGATACTATTCATAAACACTTTGAATTATGGAGTGTCCCAAAATGTACGGATATATATTTTGAAGTTATGGTCTACTTAATTCCAACATTACTACGTTTTTTATGATTAAATAGATATCAAGTTTTTTGAGTTACACATTATAGCAATTTTTAGCCAAGGGAGTCACAGGTGTATTGGTGACAGGTTGCAAGCTCATCGCCTCATAGACCACAAGCCCTTATTCCCCTAGTCGCTGTTTACGACATCCACGGGAAGACATGGAGTGGCACTATTCTAACCCGGGAAAACCATTTGAATCATCGAAGGATTTATTAAGGATTTATTTATTAAGGCTGGTGCGGCAGCTGAAGCGGCTGAAAGCATTAAGGTTGGCAAGTATAGTGGTCTCGGTCCACAGTATGCTTTTACTCTATTCGGCGTCAAGACCCTCGGTCCGTGGAGTCCTAGCACTCTAAACCTCTTCAAAGAAATTTCTTAAAGGCTCATTGACGTCACTGGGGACCGAAAAGCTGTCAGTTTCCTCGGCCAATGTATTTGTTTAACTATTCAGCGAGGGAATGCCCAGGGCTCTTTTTAGGGTTCCGCAGTCAAACTAGGAAAATAGTTTTGCCATGTCCGTCCGTCCATCCGTCCGCAGCCTAGCTCAGAGACTCTTAGTACTAGAAAGCTGTAATTTAGCATGAATATACATATTAGTCACGCCAACAAAGTGGTAATATAAAATCTTGAAAAAAAAAATTCAGTGCACATCCCCTACACTTAACTTAGAGATGTTTTTTTTTCCTTTACCCCATAGCGTAAGGTGTCGTGATAGGTCTTTCAAAAATATTACGGGTTAAGGGACCCGTTTATGAAATATTAAGCTTTAAAGCGTCAATTTTTCTTATCCTAATAAGGGATAAGAAAGGCCATTTTTTGACGTCGAGTTCTGAGACAACCAAATCGAGCATTCGGCACAACATTCAAGATAACAAAAACATACACGATTCAGATTTCTCTGACTGCCACACTGCATACATTATATGTATAATGAATGAAGAAAAGTGTGGTAGATGTGAGTTACGTATTAAAAGGCCTTGCCTCTTCAGTAATTAATTTCGCTAAGAGTATTGTCTGAGCGTAATTAACGCGAGTAACTCGCTTATTGTTGCTTGTAATATTTCACCCCGAGGTACCTACTTTTCATTATTGTTAAGGAATTTAAATCTCAACTCGTTAAGGTAAGTATGCAAAACACCGTTTATTTTAGTCCTTCGTTCTATTAGTTTTACTGCTTAGTAATCATTTCTGAAATGATGTCAAACACTCTTCTGTCCTTATTTCAGTTGTTTAAAGAAGCAAAAGACAAATCCTGTTTTAACTGGAGTACTATGCTATCACAAAAAAATACGCTAGTTGTTTATAAACGCTTAATTGGTGTGGTATTAATTGCTTAATATTTTTATTTTCGCAAATTTACGTAATTAACTCAAAATAGTAAGAATTTGTAAGTCTTCTCGAACATAAATTTCGTATGACCCAAGCTCTGAAGTTATCGCAAAAGCAAATCAAAATGGCGTGCTTTGATGACCGTCAAAGTATACCAGGGAAAAAGGCCAATCAAGGCTTCAGAGCCGCAGGATCCGAGGTAATCCCACCTGTCTACGCCGGGGATTTAGCGCAGATTAAAAACAGACAAAACGTTGCAGTTCAGCTTATCCTGGTCAAAATTACCTGTTAATTGGAGCGATTGTAATGTGGGATTAACGTGCGATTACGAGCTAAAGGGATTTGTGTTAAACGAATTCTTTTGTCGAGCATTAGCGTCCGGGGCGCTATTATTGTAAAGGAAAATGTGTAACATTCTTATTCGAACACGTCGGTAGAAGTTAGTGGCTTTTGCCCGCGACTTTGTCTGCGCAGAGGTGTTTTATGGCTCGTCCTGTCTGATTTTTTCGTCTGCATAAACACTTTTTGTAGGTATCATATCGTACATGATCATTTAAGGCGTTGAATCATGAAGCCGGAACAAGCAAACACACATTTTACCATGTGAATTATAATTATTAAGGAAGTAAAGATTAATGAATTACCCGTGAAATAACATTTTAGATAGTATCTTAATTGAATAAAGGCAATCAAGAATTAATGACTAATAATAGAAAGGGATAGGTGTTCATTGAAACGACCGGAAAGCAAGCTTTGTTCTTTTATTCATAACCTATCAGTTTGCATTTGCGAGATCAGTTAATTCCCATCGACCAGGGTCTGATTTATGACGCACGCTCGAAATTGAGTTAACTCTGGATCCGCTATGGCTTAATGAAAGTTTGGCATCAGGGATTTACGAGGCTCAATTTGTTGCCTGGGAACACTCAAGCTACTAGAATATTAAGAACGACTAAATGATAAGTCTCTGCCAGTCAATATTAGGCTACCTTACCGAAAACGTTAGAAATAAAACATATTGTTCCGCTTGCGACCGAAATATAATGCAAACAAGGCATAAATAACATCGCCTAAGTGTTGCTGACATATTATATATCGCTTCCCTCCCACTGCGGCGGGAATTCGGCTCAGCGGTTTCCTAAACGAAAGATATATGGTGTTAGCTTATAAAAACGATATTGTCATCCGCATTTACAAGTCGCGTGAAATTTTCGACATTTTCTTATGAAATGATAAAGGTGACTTCGATCAAGTGAATTGATGAGCAACGTCGCCTCGCCGGCCAGGGCCGATGCGTGACAGAGTGGATTTGAACGTGAGATAGCGCGAGGTGATTTCCCCTGACGATAGATGGCGATGCTACCCGACCGGTCCCACGCTGGGCGCCAAATAAGATATTATCGTACATTGTGGCCCTTTACAATGTTATTGTATCTGGTTATAACCCAAAAAGTTTAATAATGCTTCTGTGTTCACTCATTTTTAATATTCAAATATGTAATGTTGATAAAACCAATTAAAAACAAGTTATTTTGAGTAAAAAGTCTTCTAAGTGATCTTTGGCCAGAGATGTGTTTTATAAAAAAAATGAGTTTGGTGTTATCGCGAGATAAAGTGCCACATCAGGGCACGGGGGCCAAAGGCTGCACTTGATGGGATAAAACGTCGGCAGCGCTCACGTAAATCTCCGGACATTAGAGCAATTCTGCCGTAAGCCGAATAAGCTAAAATATTTCCTCCTCTTCGGATGATATATTTTGTTCGCTTGGACATGCACGACTATTTTACGTCGAAGCGTATTTCCTGCGATTTATTTACTGCCTAGGATAAATAGGGATAATGACGGAGGAACACACAACTTTTAAAAAGAAACTGAAAACCGGAATTGACACAATTTTAGATAGATTTGCTGCAGGATCTATCAAATAATAAATCATAACCATGTACGCAGTAGATGTTACCTCTAATCAGGCTCGCCTCAAGTCTCAAGTTTATCAACTCCATACTATATTATT
The DNA here is from genome assembly GCA_949316455.1 of Acleris holmiana. Classification (NCBI taxonomy): domain Eukaryota; kingdom Metazoa; phylum Arthropoda; class Insecta; order Lepidoptera; family Tortricidae; genus Acleris; species Acleris holmiana. The sequence continues at coordinate 7,382,669 of OX438777.1, read as the reverse complement.
AATTTGTATGACTTTTATTTTCGATACATATCAGGCAACATGACCTTACAGATTAAGGCGGGCGAAAAAGGCACCGTAAATACTCATAGCCTAACTTTAATCCAAGGTGTCACAGACCTAATAAAGAAATAAGGAATCCCGTTTAGCCAGCAACAAAGAAAATTGAACCGTGTCGTAATTTCCTAATTTAAATAGAATTATTGTGCGCAAAAAAGTTGAATTGGTCGGCGAGAGTTTGAAATGAGGGCGAAAAAATAATGTGGAAACTTTTGAGCGGCACTTTGGCTTAACTTGGCTTTGGTGCGGGAATTAACCGCGTCTGGACGCAGGTAAGCATTTAACAAAGGCTTTAAATGTCGAGCGGACATTTCGTTCACTGGCCGTATTTGCCGTTCTGCGAGGCGAGGATCCGGCCGCCGGCGGTAACGCTCCCAACCCTAAGCTAAGCTAAGCCAAATTACCAGCTAATTCGCGCCATTAAGCAAATTGTTCGCCACGCATGAGTATGTCACGTATGTAATAAGACGTAATGGAGACATTCATATTTCGCGAAATATTACCCGTTAGTCGTCGACATTTACATGTACATTTATTTTATGGAAAAGTAAGGTGCGATGTGAGACCGTTTTTCAAACGTATGTCAGCAGTTATAGAACGTGTTATTTTCGATGCATTTTTATTAAATATCGCCAGTAAGGGGAAGGCGGTAAGTTTTGAAACAGCTTGAATCTTATAATGCGTAGTCTTTTTATAATTGAGTAGCTGCCTCGATTTATCGAATTGGTCAGTGAAAGTATTAGTGTCTGTAAAACAAATATAGGTTTAGAGTTTGAAATTTGGCCTTGCAGCCCTTTAAAACATACAGTAATACACAGGTGACTTTGGTTTCATTTATTCCGTTCATCTAAGCTCTTATGATAATGCCTATGATAGTAGTTACCTGAACTAATGACCTAAATTAAGATATAGAATCGAAAATGTGACACATTGGTTCGGATTTTTAACCTTTAGTTTAATCAATAATTATCAAAAAATCAGCTCTTTCTTTTTCTTCCATTGTTTGATCCGTCGTTAACTGAACTGAACTAATGGTTAAAATCGCAACCAATTATTAAATCTGAACTAAATGTGTCGCATTTTCTATTCTATTTTCGATTTTTTACCATCCGTTTCGTTAACTAATGATCCAACAATCGACCCTATGTAGTCCGCTATTCGACTTAGCTACGTCACCAACAGTTAATAATGGCCACTAAAACAGACGTGATCACCGAATTCACACATTTTCGTACGAGTCGCACGACGCGTACAAATTCGTTGCGTGGGCGAAATGAGCATGTACTCCTACGCTAACCATGTTAAATTGCAGGGCGCCAGTGCGCACACAAAGGGTTTAATTAAAACTATCTATCTAGCGGCACATAGCAGCCGATCTACATACAATAGTATACACGATGTACGACCGAAACAATAATGTACAACCGCTTAGTAAGTTGAGGTATGTATAAACAGGTAGGTGTTCAAAAATGTGTGTTATGCTGGTAAACTAAGATTATATTGAAGTGGTTCCGAAAAAAACTGAACCCCACGGTAAGTTAAGCGCTGGTAGAAGTTCGACGTGTAAAAGTGCCCGTGTGGCTTACTTACTGAATAAACTACTTTTATCTTTTAAGTGGCATAGATTTACTGAGATCACATGGTAGAATCACATACATAGGTACGGTCAGTAAATTGTTGTTAGTCACCTTATAAGAGGGTTAAATCACGAGAAAGAAATAACGTCAAAATTAGTCCTTAAATTTTTTTTTAAGGTTCTATAGAGACTCAACAATTAAAGGTTAGATTATACAATGAATAATGTATGAATACTTAAGGGATCCTGTCACGTCACCTCAATGGATATCGCGCACGAGTTAATTTTCACAAAAAACTTACAATGTAACAAAGTTGCTTCTGTTTTAGTCGTGCTAAGAAAGTATCGAACCACACAAATGAATACATAAAGAAGTTCACGCTCCAACTAACTCAAACACTTTAAGGCAAATACAATAAATTATAATAAGAGTAACAGGCGTGTTAAAGTGTAACCTATACACCTATTTAAAACATGTGCGCTACTCGTACGTGTACCTATATTATTATCTCAGCTCTTGTATGTGACCTTGCGTGAGCCGAATGTTTTCTGTTTGTTTATGACGGGGTCAAATTTGATAATGCCGTAATAATATCGTTGTTTTATCTCTTTCCTCGTCAATATTCTTGACATCAAGAACAGGGCTTTTATAGGTATACTACATGGTAAAACCACATAGCTTTTGACACGTTATCGTGCTGGAGCTCTATTCTACCCGGTAAAACCATATGGTTTTTGACATGTTATCGTGTTGTCATCGTTATAAATGAATCCTTATTTTCCTTGGTCACGGCATCACGGATTAACAGCTGGACCGATTTCGCTAATTCTTTTTTTGTTGTGTTCGTTATCGTCAGGAGAAGGTTCATATGAAAGAAAAAAAATGAAAAATGAAAATGAAAGTCAAAAATTGGCAGCGAGGCGAAGCCGCTGACGGGTAGCTAGTTTATCACTACATAGTATAAAACAAAGTCGCTTTTTCTGTCCCTATATCCCTATGTATGCTTAAATCTTTAAAACTACGCAACGGATTTTGATGCGGATTTTTTTAATAGATAGAGTGATTGAAGAGGAAGGTTTATATGTTTAATACTTTAATCCGGAGCGAAGCGAGGGCGGGTCGCTAGTATATTTATAAAAATGAATCCCTATTTCCCCTAGTTACGGCATCACGCGTGAACGGCTGGACCGATTTCGCTAATTCTTTTGTTGTGTTTGTTATCGTCAGGAGAAGGTTCTGATGATAGATCTCGTAGTTATGTTTTAGAATAATTATATTTTTTTGAGACGAGACAACGTCTACCAGGTCAGCTAGTGTACAATAAATAACGAAATGAATACTTGAGGGACCCTGTCACCTGACGTCAATGGACATCACGCACGAGTTTCACAAATGACTTACAAAATTCCAAAATTGCTCGTATTGTCAACCCACGATAGCTCTTATTTACTTAATAGTAACTTAATGTTGGTCGAGTTGAAAACAATACGATAATAACGTCGTCGAATATAATACGTCAAAGGCAATATGGTTTTACCTATTACAATAGAGGCCTAAAACGAAACATAGTTTTGCAAAAAGTTCGGAAACAAAGTGACATTGTAGTCAATGACAATGCCGAATAATGCTCTAGGTCCGACCCCAAACATATCCAAATGATTCATGTGGATTACTTATTCAAATCTAGATTGATGCCATGTCTACCTGTCAGCTAGGAAGCTAGTCGTTACAAATCAGCGTTATGAAATGCATAACGCCGAGCCACTGAAATGACATTGATGCAGCATTTCCGACGGATTGGAATTAAATTGATAATGTCAGCGTTGTCCGAGCTTTGTAAATTAAATAATTATAATTATAATTTTGTAAACTTGGTGTAGGTTGTAAATTATACGTACGCATTTAAATACACACATCAAAAATATGTAAGAATTAAAAATATCCTATAATTACTTTGATATTTTTCAATGCACGTTGCTAAATATCAAAATAATGAAGGGATATTTTAACAAGCCAAGCCCGCAGTTTACATATAAATTTATACATTGATTTTAATTGGATCGAATAAATAATAAAACACGACGGAATCATGATGGAAAACTCCGGTTAGCGGCAGATTTACTGAATACAATTTTAGTTTTCAATTTAGTCGTGTCATTATCAACGTATTCAAATATCCAAATAACAACGAATTCAAACAGAAATGATGTAACGTGTGTGATCTATAATTGAATTCAATTGCTTGATAATACAAATATAATTATGTCATCATTTTATTACAAAAACGAAAGCCGTTATCATTTTAAAACAAGGAAAAGTTCAGGTATTAACATCTCCGGTTCAAACGCACTCAAGTACTTCCACTAATCTTTAAACCCCCTCGGAGTCAAAGTAACAATCAGTCTCCCGAAGAATTCAATTAATAATGCAAACTTTACCGAATATCAATTCAGACCATTCATCAAAAGTCGCAACTCGTCTCATCTAAGATTCATTTACATTACATGAAGGCCGGATTGTCGAAGTGCGCTCGCCATGAAATCACGCGATACCCTGGAGGCTGCCATTGTAGCCACAAATCACGGGAACAAATTCAAATAGAATGAACCTTGATGAGACCTGGATCCCTTGGTAGAACCTTTTTGGAGCTTTGTTAATGACATGACATTGGAGGATGTTGGGTGATAAAAAGTTTTTTTTTTATGTCGAGGAAACAATTAACAATTATTAATTAAGACGTTAGAATGATGTATTAAAGATATTAATTATAAAAATAGAATTAGTTATTTAAAATGAATTGTTAAATTTTTAAAAGTATCTTCTTGTGTTTGCTTGTGTCTCTCATGCGCCTATGAGTATCCAAACGCTGGAGTCTCGGAGTCAGAGTAAACAATTTTAAATCAAAGCAAACAAGAGACAATGGCGAGCATAAAATAAATTACGTTTCGATTCTGTTTCCTCAAAGACAATTTCGCGGCTTCCACGCTTTATTTAATCCTGTCAAATGATTTATTTCCATTTGAAAATATCTTTATTGCGGTGGAATTTTATTTCAAGGAAAAGGTGCCGCCGCCGTTATATTGTTCGAAATATATATATTTATCATTTAACGAATACTCGTGGGCTTAAGCAGAGAAACGCCGGAATGTTCTATGTAATTAAACAAAGCCAGATTTGCAAAGCAAACTCACACGTACCCGCTGTACTAAGCTGGTAAGTACCACGGCTATACCTCCATATGTATTTATCTGGGTTGCTTTTTCTATAGACGTTCTTTATTTGAATTTCAAACGAAGTAGAATCCAACACTCTGTATTGTACCTACATACTCGTATGCGTGGCTCTAGCGACCGTAGAATCGTAAATTCGATTAAAGTTGTATGTGCTACGTACGTAATTACAATGTGCAAGCTCTTGTTAATTCGACGAATTACGAGTGTTTCGTTATACAGACATCCTTGTTTAAGTAAGTTTTCCGAGAGCAAATACGATCTTAATTCATTAATTTGCCCGGGGCAAAACCAGTCTAGAGCTAACTTAAGTAGACAGGTGTGATGGAAGTCCTCAACACTCGCCTATTAAAAATTCGAAAGGATTAACTCGCAAAGTTTGCGTTCCTTTCGAACCGAAAAGTTATTAAGTTGCTTGTCCCGAATTCCATTTCAAGTTTCCAATCGGATTTTCTGTCGATTACAGACAAAGTAATATTCGCAAAGTGTCGGAGTTATCCCTAAAAAGTCGGATATTAAAATGCCGTTCTATATTTGAATTGGAAGAGAATTTGAAGACGATTTTACATTGGCGTGTGTTTTTACCAGCCGGTATTTTAGATCGTCATTTTAATGTGGAAGTATGGTAAGTAAGCAGCCTAATTCCGATCCGTGTCATCCAAGTTTACGTAACTCGGCTTATCACGGATCGGATCCGGGGACAATGTCACACATTGATCTAGTCCCAAACTAAGGTAGAGACTTCTACTATCCTGACGTAGTTAACGAACATACAAATCATGTAAGAAAGATATATTTTTAAAGTTTTCTTAGGAGCAATGTACGAAGTGTGCGAGCGTCCATTGGTCGTCAATGTATTGCCTGTATAAAAGTGCAAGGACTAAAATGTAGAAAATAAGTACCTATGTCAGGCGAGTAAACCGCCTACATTAATGATCTTTATTTTTGACATTTATTGGTGAAGTAAACAAATGACGAACCATAATAATTCATGAGTCATGACAGAACCATTATGTAGATGCTTTAATTTAATTGGCGCAATGTGTGATGCATTGCTTGCTGAATTAATTAGTAAGAAAAAAAACACAACTAATGTTGCTGTTACACACGTTTTTACGTGAATTACTGTACATATTAACTGATGTTAAAATATATGCCCGTATGAAATTTACACGCTGTTTATACATTGAAAACATCCAAGACATGAACAAATACCCGCGCTCATCACACAAATATCTGCCCTTACCGCTTTGAACCCGGGACCGCTAGCTTCGTAGGCAGAGACACTACCAACTAGTCTAACGTGTCGTCTATAATATGTCAATACAGAGGAGCTCTGAAGGTTCTTGCTTCGTTGACAAAGTCCAATGTCGAATCTAGCTGATTGAAACCACAATCTATCTAGACCTATGATTTCAATGGTTCACAAACGGATGTAAATATCTCGAAGGCAGCTAACGCATTGCAGGTAATCTGACAAAGCGCACACACAGCGAGAGCAGACTGGCGGTTCTCGTGAACAATTGTCTTTTGTATGGAGCTCGAGTACACATGGCGAAATTACTTAAGTGCTATTGTTTCGCTTGTAACGATACAGCAGACTCAAATAATTGTAAGTGTAACTATACATTTGATCGTAAAGTAACATTACCTTCTATTATGTTTATGACATTATCGCAGGGATATGGCAGTCATCAGATTGTATTAAAAATGTAGGAAGGGTTTTATCTTGTTTCAACATAATAGTGTTTCGTCAACCATTCATATTTTTACCAGGTCTTATAAATGTATGGTGTCAATTCTAAATCTAGTAGTAGTTTAGTAACTGGTAGTTTTATTTTAGTTTTTTTTTGACGTCACGTTGGCCTAGTTGAGAATGACCCTGCCTCCGAAGCCAGCGGTCCTGGGTTCAAATCCCGGTAAGGGCAGATATTTGTGTGATGAGTGCGAATATTTGTTCCTGAGTTCTGGATGTTTTCTATTTATTTCTCTATATATTTAAGTATGTTTATCGTTGTCTAGTAACCATAGTACAAGCCTAGAGTTTAGTTTGGGCCTTGGTCAATTTGGGCGAGATTGTCCCGTGATATTTATTTATTTATTTACAAAAAATCTATCTAATCTAAAATCTTAACTTATCGCTTTTTAACTTAAAAAAAAAAACTCTAACTTTACTTTTAATTGACAACATTTATGTTTCAGTACTCTCAAAGTTTGCGCAAACATAACAGCTGTGTTAATTGATAGTTAAATTATGCACCGCTCCGTTAAACAAAACCCTGTGTATCGACGTAGGTATGGGCATGCAGGCAGCATGTGTTGGGATTAGTTTTGGCAGCCCTCCAGGCCCAGGTGCGTGGTGCAATCTGCCGCATGACATTATGTCATATATACACAGACCACTAACTATAGGTTAGTGTTATTAATACCGTGTTAAAATAGAAATTTTCGTGACTAAATTTAAACTATTCTCATTTCAGGAGCACAATCGTAGTCACGTTATTATTTTAAAGAGATTGTTGATTCATACTGGAACTATACCATTATTAAGAAATTAACAAGCCTTATCATGACCTTAAAATTGCTGTTAGTATTATTTTAATTATTTGTATCTATTATAAAATATACTATTTCTCGTTACAATATAATTTAGTCATTCCTTTGCAATTGAGATTTTTTTTTACTACAAATTCTGACACGTCGTATAAAAAACAAAGTCACCTATACTGGCGTCTCTTAAAACGCCACTAACCACTTTGTTCTTTTGAACTTAACTACAAACACAACCCCGTGTGGTTGCCGGGTTAGAATAGTGCCACTAATCAAGAGGCGACTAAGGGAATAAGAGCTTGTAGTACTGTTAGGCGATGGGCTTGCAACCTGACACTAATACACTGGTAAACATCTTAGCCTACTGGTGCAAAATGTGGTTACAGAATTATTAACAAGACTTTTTAGAGTTGTTGGTATTTCTGTAGCTCTGTCTACCCCACTCTGGGAATAAAGGCGTGATTCTATATTATGTATGTACAAACACAAAATTATCTTAATTTAAGACTAAAATTTGCCAGATTTTAGATTTTAAATATAATGTTACAGTATTTTTTTCTATTCTATTCTACAATATAAATTACACGGCAAGTCAAATAATAATCAATTTCAGGAATAAGCAAACTTCCTTTGCATAAAACGAACACTCAAAACGGTTTTGACAAGTAATCGAATACTGCTGAAACCAAGTTGGCTGAATCCTATACAAACTCGTCGCCAGTGTCCGTGTCAAAGCGAAGCTAACCAAAGATTGAGTGCCCATAAGGTTAAAAGCTATTTATTGATTGTACGATGCTGCTAGAGCTATCTAGTGGTCACTTCTTAGACTAATTGTAAATAGATGATGAAATTATTTAATCCCGGATGTTTACAGAATACCCTAATCGACATTTGGTTTATTTGGTATATATAATACATTATCATTAATAGTAAACACCAAAGGGGGTTTTGTTTTGCTATAGTACTTAGGTAAACTTTAGTTTTTTTTAACCTATATGTAGAATTCGCGTACTGTTAAAAATACGTACCATTTGAAGAAGTTTGTATGGGGTGTATATGTATTGTCTGCCATAGTTACTTTTAGGAATAATGTGTTTTCATATATGTCATAATTATCGCAAGTCACGTATTTTTTAGAAAAGTATGTTTGTCAGGACTTTTATAAAACATTCTTAATTTAGCTTATTGTGTAACACGTGAGATATTTAATAAATTCTGTAAAGTACCAGTATCAGCGATAAAAAAGAAAAATCTCTTAATAATTATGACAGCAAAAACATTATGACCAAAAAAATTATAGGAAACAACGGGCTTCCGCTTGTATAATCTCTCACAAGATCAACTTGAAACTTTGGATGCTGTATGTACTTCTTTTAAAGTCAGGCGCATTGCAGATATCGTCAGCTGGCTCTTTGAGAAATCACCACAGCCTCTATAACTAGGACGCAGTTCTAAGAAAGTTTTCGATGTTCCTGAACTCTACCGATCCATTGAGTCTGTCGATAACCTTTTCACAGCTCAATCGGCTTCCAATAAACAGGTTGATTCGTAAAATTCTCCGTTTTTTAAAAAACATTTAAGATATTTCATTCCTGAGACGTAAAGCGAAATTTTAAGCACGCTTCAATGCTTCCGAAGTCCTCAGGTATAGTCAAGAGTACAAATATGGGACCGAACTCTCTCGAAAATATGTTTGTACAAGACTCTATAAAGAGCTTAAGCGTTTTTCAGCAATGCACTCGAAAGAGGGCACCTAATGTTTTTTTTTTTCGTTATTTCCTCTGACACACACGTACATATTATACATGTTATATTTATACATTTGCTTTTTTATTTTTTATTCAAAGTTTCATGATACAACCATTACAATGTAAATAATAATCATCCTTTTTTTATGCCTTGCTTGCGAGAATCATTAGTGCTTAAAATAACGAAATACGGTCTCAGGATCATACTATACTCGTACATTGACCGATTGATTATAAATAGTTTTAGGGATTTTAAAGAGAGCTGTCGTTTAATTCATTCTCGTAACATCACGCCTTCATTCCCAGAGTGGAGTAGGCAGAGCTACTATATCCACATTTTGCATAACCAGGCTAAGATGTTTACCAGTGTATTATTAGTGACAGGTTGCAAACCCATCGCCTAACAGTACTACAAGCCCTTATTCCCTTAGGTGCCTCTTACGACATCCACGGGAAGACATGGAGTGGCACTATTCTAACCCAGCAACCACACATGTTTTATTTTAAGTAGGTAAACAATATTTAGATGCGATGAGTACCTTAGTTTATTTTTCTGTTTGTACTGGTTGATTGGTAGAGAATGCCACTTTGTACCAGGGATTGCAAAACCGGTTTTATTCAATACCTGTATTTAAATTGTCAAATTATTACCGCTAAAAAAATAATACCTATATTCGAATTAGAGGTATTGTTGTTATTCCGCTTTTGTTTTTATCGCTATGTATACACTATTTACAATATTAAATACCGGTATTCAATACCGCTATTCAATGCACCTGATAAAAAGACGTCAATTTGACATTTTTAATAAAGCATACCAAGTGTACGTACGTCACGCGATGACATTATTGTGCATGGCTGGTTAACTAGTGTCTACTAGAACCTGGATAAGTAAATTGATTGTGTGTATTTTGATTTACATAATAAATTTAAAAACTATTACGAAAAAAAATAAACAAGTATATTGACACTGACAGGTATTACCGGTAATGGTTTTTATGGGTAAAGTATCAAATAGAGGTATTGTTGTCAGTTGGCTAAACCGATCATGTACTCGAATACCGGTATTGATTATACCGCTAATCAGAGCTTTAGCGGTAAAAATAGTGAAATGCAATTATAACCGGTTATACCTCATTTTAAACCGGTACTCAGAATACCGGTAACGATCCCTGCTTTGTACTTTATTGTGTTTAGTGCAAATAAGTTTAAATACCCCGTATTTTTTTTGACACGTTATGTTAATAAAAAAACACTTCAAATCTATAGAGTAGGCCTTTTTGTTATCTGTGTGTTTGTGTGGTCATCGGTGTGACTCGAAGCGTCGGGAGTGTCATCAGGATTATTCAGCGTTAAATGTTAATAGCGGAGTTGCGCGGCGGCGAGAACGGGGGCTTAGAGGATGCATAACGCCAACGATAGCGATATTCGAAAACTGACATACTTATGTATAGATTAACGTAAGCTCTCTGACGTAATCTATCGTGTCAGCCGCTTATGTCAATCACGTATAATTCATCAGTTTTATAAATCGCTAACGTTAGCGTCATGCATGATGATTAGCGTCATGAATAACCTTCTGCTGGAGTTTCTAGCGGCGCTTCTTCTCTTTTCCAAACGCTAGTAGATTCACTCCACAGGGTGGCTCATTAAGACCGGTCAGTAAGGGAAAGTTTAAAACTATAAGACAAACCTATGAAGATCTGTTCTTAGGAACTTCCTCTGATCGAATAAAACGCAATAGTTGCACTACTTCAAGAAGTTGAAATGCGTCCCTAATGCAGAGTAGAGAGTTTTCTAACATTGAGAATTTCGTAACAATGACTAAGTTTATAAAGCTAAAATTCAGCCAATTTGTATCCAGCTCGGTGTAAACAACTAGCTTGCTTGTTTCAGCTTAAAAATGTTAACTCTTTTACGCGAAGCCGAGTAGACGTTGGCTTAATGGAACATTCGAGAAGTGGAGTGTTACCTACTCGGAACAAAATTACTTACAGTGATATAAAGTTCGCAACCCGTGTGCCACTATCAACGAAACATGTAATTTTTCGCCTGACGTATATTTTTCGCTATAGACTTATACTCTGTCCGGCGAAACGAGTAAATGTTTGGTTATCTCTATTGTTACATAACTTTTGAGAGATTTTGGTAAATACATAACGCACGCGAGATGTTAATGCACCCTTAATTAGGAAAGAAACGCGTTCGCAGTCTACGAAAGACAGGATGTTGACTAAACTTATGCTACGGCTTTTATGCGTCTTCACTACCCAATGGCGTGCTTAGTCACTTTTTCTAGTTTTTACTGGTTTCACTGGATAGAGAGTACTTGCGTATAGGGGTATTAACAAGATAAACAAGAGGGCAAGTCGTGCTAGCCATGACTCGGGGGAGATGCTTATGCCCCACACCATCAGGGGGTCAGGGCAAACACAGCTTGGCGGTAGGTTAAAGTGTAAGACACTGGTATACAGTTCTATTGTCACTTTGAATACACCGTTCACGCTTAGCTCGTAGTTAGCGGATGATTGCGTTTATTTACAGAAAACGTAGGTAGGTATGTATCTAGTTCATATTGTTAATTTGGATACATTAGCATTACTGCATTAGCTCACACGCAGATACCTTCGAGCAAATGTCGTGTCTAATACGTATAGCACACACAAACTAACAAGCCATAGAGTCGCGTTAATTGATTGTCTCCATTGGCTTTCCTAACATTTCATTAAAACAAATCAACTTGAAGACGAAGGGTGGGGCTATTCCGACACACCTGTGTTAACGTTTTATGTGATATTCTGTAGGTGACGTCATTTCCTATTATTTTAATGGGGGGTATACACATAGGGCTTATTTTCACAAGTCTGCTATAGGTAATTACCTTTTGGTTTCGCATTGAGCTCCAGGATATTTGACATAGTTAAAAACGGTTAGTCAAGGGCGCTATGAATCAAATAAGTTTGATTGATATAATTATATGCATATCAATACATTTGCTGTCAAAAATAATAAAATAAACAGCTATGAAAGTGTGTATATAAATCTAAGATTCTATTTAAGTTATAGCAATAAAACAGATCATTATTAAATTGCAAATAATATGGATAAAAAAAAAGAAAAAAAAATGTCTAGAACCATAAAATTAAATGATCTGTCGCATGATTTCATGTTTATGTTTGTTACGATGAGGGTCATCAGATATTCGACTTTAAACTCAATTGAAACCCTCGTAACCGTTCACAAGCGTCATCCAACCGGCGGAGCAGAAAGTTCACCGCGGGGAGTGCGCGCACTGGAACCATACACGGCGAAATAATGTCGGATCAAAACACCATTACCGCGTCACCGCACCCTTGCCAAACAAACTATTGTTTAGGTGACTCACTCGAGGGCTGCGGTCTTTCAGTGTAGTCGTTACCCCAACACAACTGTGATTCAGAACTACGAGTACAACGCACATACCCATCCTACTCAAATTTCAGCTACGATTGTCAACTATTTGTAAATGGTCACACACGTGTAAAACGCAGAGCTAAATCGATTTTTAAAACAGGAAAAACTCCTGCGTAAGACATAGAATTATTGAATTTAAAAGCCTGCTATTGTGTTTTTTTGGGTTGATAGTCCGCACTCGTATGTCACAATCGGGATTTTGTTTGAATTGAGCGCGGTTCGAGCGCGATCACAGTTTATTTTTTATTTGATGTGTTACACGAGAGAGGATTTGGGAAGTTGGATAGATTATGCTTGTTTACGATGTTTTTTTCATTGCGATTTTACGTTTAATTACTAATTACACTGATTACGTACTCGAAGCACCCTATATTTGTAATAATTATTTCACATAATATGTATACTAGGAAATTAATTAATACCAATGTTGAATATGGAATTTAGCGCTAATGATCCAGAATTTCGAGCTTATTAGTAAAAGCTGAATTAGTATCATATCGAATAACCCATTATTACAAAAGACGCGCGTTAATTGGATTAGAATTAATTGGCAAAAGGCGACAGATATCATAATTAGATATTGCCTCTTCAGCACGTCAGGTGAAAAGGTTTGAGACTTAACAAGTACTCTTTCCTGGCACTTCAGAGACAGGATTTTATTGCCCGGGAGTGGCGCGAGGGCGGGAAACTTGTGCGAAGCACGCACGCTGATAGTGCGGGAAGTGTTTTATTCAAGAGGTAGAATGAAAGCAATTTCCGACGTTATCACAAAACAATTTTCTCGAACAAAACGCTTCGGCTAAAGAGCATACTTATATATTTTGACATTGTACAATTTTCCATAATGATATATTCCATCGTTTTAAAAACAGCTTATTCTGTTATACTTTTGCTTTGTGCGAATGAAAGAATGAGACAGTAATATAGAACAGGATCGGTAATGTTATAGGCAATGTTCGGTTTGGCAAGTGATAGGCGGAATTATGCAAAGCTGACTGGCAACCTCGGATACTCTGAAAATCGAAGTTCGTAGTTGTGTTAGCTTCGTTTATTTCTCTCTATATAGCAACGAATGACAACTAAAAGGAAAGGGGCATCGCACGTTTAAAATTTAGTGTTGCGTAATTGCCGTCCAGGCTCTATTCTGCTGGGTTAAAATGATATTGCCTTTTACGTGTTTTAGTATTGCTTTTAACTCGGCCGCCATTACTGTCAAGTACATAAGAGTTATCAAGACGTTGACAATACGGAAATACGTCATAGGCGATATCGTTTTTACCGTGTAGAATTTTAGCCCTGGGCTTCTATTCTACTGCGTTACAACGATATCGCGTTTGACGTGTTTTAGAATCGTTTATGTCACAGTCGTCATTATTGTAAATGACGTAAGAGTTATCAAAACGTTGACAATACAGAAACACGTCATCGGCGATATCGTTTTTAGCGTGTAGAATCTCAGCCCTGGGCCTCAATTCAACTGCGATTTAACGATATCGTTTATGACCTGGGCCTCTATTCAACTGCGTTATAACGATATCGTGTTTGACGTGTTTTAGAATCGTTTATGTCACAGTCGCCATTATTGTAAATGACATAAGAGTTATAAAAACGTTGACAATACGGAAACAGGTCCAATACGATATCGTTATTACCGTGTAGAATCCCAGCCCTGTTTCCGTATTGTCAATGTTTTTGATAACTCTTATGTCATTTACAATAATGGCGACTGTGACATAAACGATTCTTAAACGTGTCAAAAACGATATCGTTATTACCTTGTAGAATTCCAGCCCTGGGCTTCTATTCTTCTGCGTTACAACGATATCGCGTTTGACGTGTTTTAGAATCGTTTATGTCACAGTCGTCATTATTGTAAATGACATAAGAGTTATCAAAACCTTGACAATACGGAAACACGCCAAAGACGAAATCGTTATTATCGTGTAGAATCCCAGCCCCGTACGTACTGAGGTAAAACTTCAAAATGAGAATGATTGACGCGAATTGATATCGTGGCACAAAATTGCATTAAATTGTAATTTGTCACACACAGTTTAAAAAAACACGTACACATGTAGGCAGCATGCGGCAGGTAATGTTACATTTTGAACGCTACGCTCCATGGTATGTTAATTGAGTACTGTACCTATGTTAAATTGGAAAACTACAATGCATTGTAAATATGAACGGTACGAGTTAACTGACTTAACTTTAATTGCTGTTATAAATTGAACGAATCTGAGGTTTTAAAGTTAACAGAGCCAGTATTTATATGTTTGTATGTTTATATGTTTGTTCCACGGTATCTTGGAAGAGTTGCTGAGGTAAGTACAACTTTTAAGCTCGGACGGAAGCAAGATCGGTTAGGGGTAACAAGTTATTATGAAGTAAGTATAGATGAATAAATTATATTAGCTTAGCACCGATGAATGTTATCTATTGGACTAACTTATCTATTTAAATAAAGTGATAAAACCATTAACACCTGTAGGGACGCTTTAATTTTTTTTTTACATAGTTAAGGGCTTTAATAAAAACAAAAGTTAATTGATTCCTTTGTGTAACCAAAGTTACCCATATAATTTGTATGACTAACTTTCGTTACACAAAGGACGCGATCGTGATTTTGTTTTCATTAAGCCCTTAACAATGTAAAATATTTTTGAAAACGACCCTGTATTAATATTGAGCGTTAAGACGAATCGGTGCAAATTATATTTCGTCAACTATATTTTTTTTTCCTCTCTGATAAAAATGTAACAGAGCATTCCATTACTTTCCTTATATTGCCTGAAATATAATTAAAACCGCGTAGGTACAAAAATTGTCAAAGTTCCTCCCGCAGTTATATCCACGAGCAACCTTTGTAATTTGTCACACACAGTTTAAAAAAACACGTACACATGTAGGCAGAATGCGGCAGGTAATGTTACATTTTGAACGCTACAGTTTGTTCACAATCCTTGGATGAGCCTTCAATGCAGGGGGTGCGAGAATGCCCGGGGCCCTTGTGAACGGGATGCCAAATCCCGCATGTATTAAACACGATTGTAAACGCCTACATAATCATACGGAAAAAACTTTGTGTATTGGTAAGATTGCGTCTAAATTTCGCATTTTATTATTTGCAAATGAAGTGAATAATCGAACGACATCGTATTTTCCGGATAAGATCGTATAATCTTGCTTTCGTATCGATCGTATTAAGTTTGTTGATCGATGGCTTACTAAAGCTTACTGAGAAAGTAAGATTAAGGCGAACTCATGCGACAAATATAATGTGGTTTAATTATTCACTATATTTGTAGCTTATTTTATATAGGAGTTCGATATATTTCCAGGCACATGTAGCCTTTATAGGATTAAACTAGATATCCTCGAGCAAAAGACATTCAAATCCCTTGTCTTTGCTGGGCCTCTATTCAGATGCGTTAAAACGATATCGTGTTTGACACGTCTAAGAATCGTTTATGTCACAGTCGCCATTATTGCAAATGACATAAGAGTTATCAGTTTAGGGCCTCTATTCAACTGCGTTACAACGATATCGTTTTTGACCTGTTTCCGTATTGTCAACGTTTTGATAACACTTATGTCATTTACAATAATGGCGACTGTGACATAAACGATTCTTAAACGTGTCAAACACGATATCGTTTTAACGCACCTGAATAGAGGCCCAGTTGACAATACGGAAACAGGTCAAAAACGATATCGTTATTACCTTGTAGAATTCCAGCTCAGGTCCTCTATTCAACAGCGTTTAAACGATATTCCGAATGACATGTTTTAGTATCGTTTTTAACTCGGCCGCTAGCTCAAGTACATGAGAGTTATGAAAACGATGACAATACGGAAACATGTCACAAGCAATATCGTTTTTACCGTGTAGAATCTCAGCCCAGATTTGTTTTTTTTTATGATAAGGAGAAGGCCCTCGGAATCTGAGACCCATAGACATTTGAATCCTCAAGATTATAATCGTAAGACTACAATCCTAAGACCTCAAATGCGTTGCCAACCCTGAGAACTAAGATGGAATGCCTCTATGATAGTCATTTCACTAGTGATCGTATCCCCACACCGGAACAAAACAATGCGAACACTGTTGCTTGGCGGTAGGTTAATGGATAGGATGGTGGTAGCGAATCGGACGGATCCTGAACAGGGTCCTACCACCACTAAAAACTTTAATGTGTAACCAGGACTAACGAACTTTCAAATTCATGTAATGAGGCGTTTTTCAAAAAAAAGTGTACATCGTTAAGGACAAAATTAAGGAAATGTAACTTTTTCCATTTCGTCACTAAAATTAGCCATACATTTACATACGTTAATTTGCGTGACGAAATGGAAAAGTTACACACATAACATCACGCCTTCATTCCCTGAGTGGGGTAGGCAGAGCTGCAGAGATACCTACCAACAACTGCAAAAAGACTTAATTTGATGATTCTGTAACCACATTTTGCACAAGTAGGCTAAGATGTTAACCAGTGTAGTGACAGGTTGCAAGCCCATCGCCTGACAGTACTACAAGCCCTTATTCCCTTAGTCGCCTCTTACGACATCCACGGGAAGACATGGAGTGGCACTATTCTAACCCGGCAACCACACAGGGTTATAGGGAAATGGAAAAGTTAGCTTTTTAATTTTTGTCCTTAACGATGTACACTTTTTTTTAAAACCGCCCACATGTATGTTCATTTAAAACAGGTTAGTAAATACCACCTGCTTTTACCGAAAGGCTACATAGCTATACTCACCCTGTATTTTCTGTGTATGATCGGCGCGTTGCTACCGGTACAATAACCAGCCGCACAATGTTGTTAAATTATATGCACCATTTAATTTAAATGGCCTAATTAGAGAAGCCAATTTCGATAATTATATATGGCGGGAATATACAGCATATCGTTATTCGATTCGAATAATAATAATATGGTGATAAAGGGTATGGCGTGATGAAAACGTCATTGTGGAAATTCCCCATACGTTAGGTAACTGGTTTTTAGCTCACTACCGTTTCCCGCAATATCATTCAGCGTAAAACCCATTTATTTTATCATTTTCCCGTTTGCGGCTTAATTTCAAGAAATCCCTCGTATTTAGATATTCATGTTTCAAAACACAAAAGCTTTCTTCTAAATTTATTGTTAGTAGCTTCAGGGGTGAGGAGTGTGCGCTGATTTCTACAATGACCTGATATTAAAGAAAGAGACAAATATAATTAAGAACTGTTAAGAGTAAAGCGAATAGAGAACCTGAGGGCTTATTGCCTAACGCACTCGCAATCACGATCGTTTTCATTTTGAAAATCGAACGCTTGTCTGCATACAATATGAAAACAATTGCTCCACTTTGAAGCCGGTTGCGATTGCGAGTGCGTTAGACAATAGCCCCTCTGGTTGCATTGAGTTTAACACGAACGCGGTGAGCTCGCTGCCATACGGCGACGCGGACGCCGCGCCGTGGTGGATGTATGTTGTATTTCCATTACGATTACGTCGATTACTGTAAGTTAACCACTGACAGAGTTTGCCTTCATTTAATTTTCAACTTTAACTTGTTACAAATAAAGTAATTTTCAGAATATGTTACCTACGTCTACCGATTTAGTAATAACTATTTTATTTGTATGAGCTTAAAGCTGAAAATTAAATGAAGGCAATTCATCTGTCAGTGGTTTTTTTTTGGTTTGATTATTCCCTATGAGAAAGGCTTAGGGATCTATGCCCATACTGCCATGTCTTATCTTGTAAGTTCTTAACTGTCAGTGGTACACTCAAAGTAATTTTATTGTATCGCGTGCTCGTTGTACACACGCGGTTTCCTCGCTACGCAATGCAAATCGCCAGTGCGTTAACGCCCTAAATATAAAGGTGCATTTACACGGGCAATTTTTTGAGCAATAATTCGCAGTCAACAGTATGGACGTCTTATTCTATTACACAAGAGTAAGAAAGCTATGACGGGAGATTATTTCTCTAAGAAATTACAGTGTAAGTGCACTTTAAGGCGCGCCGCTTACTGGGTCTGTTGTTCGTAGCAGCGTAGTGCTACGCTCGTAGCGCGTAACAATCAAAGCGGACAAACCTACTTTCCAAAGTACAATATGGATGTTAACCCTCTTGTTCATAAACGCACAATAATTAGTGTGCTTAAAATATGTTGTCATTAATTCACTGGTAAACATCTTAGCCTACTTGTGCAACATGTGATTACAAAATTATCAACAAGTCTTTTTAGAGTTGTTGGTATTTTAAAAGCTCTGCCTATCCCACTCTGGGAATGAAGACGTGATGTTATGTATTACGTAAAATATGATTTGTCCTTATTTTAATTGTAGAATTTAGTTTTGCCAGAAATCAACCACATACTTTAACTAAAATAGACTTATTGTACGTTTATGATAAAAAAGAAGGAGAGTAAAATAAAAAACTTTATGATTAAAATTAATAATTATAAGCTGAAAACCTAAATTATTTTTCAGTAACCTACCTAAGTACTCGGGTGTGCGCCGATGTACAAGTCTTGTCGTGCTTTTATGACCAGCTTTCGTAGTCATCGTAATTGGTTCTTAAAATCCGCCATGAAACTTTGTTATGGTTCGTTACGTTCGCTCCGATGATGGCTCGAAATCACGATGAAAGTAATCGATGTCGAAGATATTCATCATTACATAGTATAAAACAAAGTCGCTACGCAACGGATTTTGATGCGGTCTTTTTAATAGATAGAGTGATTGAAGAGGAAGGTTTATATGTATAATACTTTAATCCGGAGCAAAGCGAGGGCGCGTCGCTATTACTACTAAATGTACTTCTTGAAGGACTCTAAGTAGGACCGTTATGGTTTAGTATGATTTACCAATTACTATCAAAATAGCGGTTAAGTGTTTATAATAGGGAACATACATTATATTGTTTCTTACGCTCTCTGGAAAGTGCTATGAAAGAGAGGAATAACTGTACACGAGAAATAGTCGTTGTGTAACTTTTTATAAGATATGAAGCTTTAAAAAGTCACAGTTCAGACCCCCTCCAAAAACACTCTATACAAAATCGACGACAGGAATGACGTCACAGCGCTGTTGTTCCATGTTTAAAATAAAAGGACCTTATAAATAAATCTTCATTTATTCCGTAAATGTTTAAACGAATGTCGTCAAATTAAAAAAATACGTAAATAAAATAAGGATGCCGTAAAAGACAATCTAAACATTAAACTAAGTTTAAAAAATTTAACAAGTTTCGATTTTATATAAAATCTTAATAAACGGGTCAAAACTTAGTGTAGTTTCTGCTATATCGTATCAATGAAACTCAATTCCGGTTTTCATGCATGTTCTCTATTGTATTAAAATAATTTGTTTTGCTGCAATTTTTCCTCCCTAGCCACGTAAAAAATACACTTAATTAAAGTTACAAATAGTAATGTTATGTTGATGTTATTCGCCCCTTTTATATTCCAAAACAGTACCATTATTAATCCTTCGTTCTATTCACTTCTATTAATTAATGTTATAATAATCCATAGATTCTTATTACATCGTTCTAATAAACATTATTATCTCATAAGGTAATAATGTTTATTAGATACCGAGGCAAATATCGTCTATGCCAAATTAATTGGTTGCGTATAGAATTCTCGGCAAACACTACGCGACCGTCGCGTCTCCCATCATGTCAGCAGACTAATCAATCCAATCGTGGGATAGTGTACGTATACGCACAAACGGACAAAATTTTACTAAACATTCGTCAGACTGATCATCGCGAGTCTTGGGAGAGGCTAATAACACCCACCAAAAATGTCTAAGGATCAAAGATACTCGTAGATTATCTTGATACTATTCTTGCCTCGACTTCGTTACTCCCTCGGGAACTTTTTAATTTTTCGTGATAAACAGTAGCCTGTGTTAATCCAAGGTATAAGCTATGCCCATTCCAAACTTCACGCTTTTATGAGAACACACTGTGATGTTTCTCGCCGGACAGCTGTTTGACGCAAAATTACTTCTATGTTGTCCGGCAGCTTGAGCAAGTCATGCTCGCTTAAAGGTCTTTGCTTACGGCGGCGTCGTTGATCGGGTCGCCACTTTCCCGAACACATGGTTGAGAGAGGTGATGGCTGAGATACGCTTCATACTCGTGTACGGGTGCTGTTTGTGGGGTCCGGTCTGTTCACGTTTGCAAGGACTGGTTCTTCAGTTTATTATTCTAGATATGGCTTTTGACGTAGAGACCTCGTCGTGTTGTTCTCCTAGACTTATTATTTTTAGTTTAATGTTATTAGCCTTACATTTGTATTGATTTTATTTGTTCAAGCTTTAATCATTATTATTTATTACTTTATTAAGTACTTGTAATGTAACTTACTTTTAAGTATTTCTGTACTATATGTTTGAAAAAATGACCTTCTGCTGGAGTTTCTTGGCGCTTCTTCTCCGCAATGATGGTCTTATCTGAAGCGCTAGTAAATTCACTTCATATTACCGACGTGTAAAAGAGCCCCATGGGGGCCTATTTACTGAATAAACATTTTGATTTTGATTTCATCCAGCCGTTGCAGCGTAAAAAAGTAACAAACATCCACACGTCCATCCATCCATACAAACTTTCGCGTTTATAATATTATTGTTTATTGTTTTTATGTTAAGCAGAAGGCACACGAGCACTCAGGCCACCTGATGGTAAGTGGAATCTGAGACCCATAGACATTTGAATTCTCAAGACTATAATCCTGAGACCTCAAATGCGTTGCCAACCCTGAGGACTAAGATGGAATGCCTCTATGCTAGTAAATTTCACCGGTTGTCCCCACACTGGACGACAACAATGCGAACACTGTTGCTTGGCGGGTGGTTAATGGATAAGATGGTGGTAGCGATCCGGACGGATTAGTAGGAAGTAGTATTTTGATGTGTTGCGTTGCGAATACTAGCGAAACATTGTAACATATCAAAATACTGGAAGGATATCTTTGATTTAGTTCCATTTCCACGTTTCAACGAGTCAACAGATCGACATGAAAGCCTAGAGATGAACATAGCAGATGGAACAAGTTATTATTATTATCCTCTGTGTGTAATTTATATTTTCACTAAGTTCGATTTGATTTGAGTTATGATTGCCGTTGAGTACGTAAGTATCGAGCGAGCGGATTATAAAAAAACCTCCATGACAGAAGCAAAAGTAACCTTATGAGGGTTCCTTTTAAGGTACGGAACCCTTAAAACTAGCATTTGCCAGCGACATGTCATCAAAAATACATTTATAAATAACTTTTACCACTGGAATATAAAAAAAATATGGGATAACAATTATTTTGTGTCAATTCAGATATTCAATAGGGATAAACTTAAAATGGATGACGTACTTGGTTAAGTTGATAATTTCAATTATTCTGTGTTTTACGAGTACAGTAAATAGTTAGTTCTATTTACGAGGATATTCCATTGAATGAGGAAAAACTTATACAAATACCAATCACGTGTATTTACGCAGATCAAAATATGTCGATATGATATTTAGATCCTAATTAGGTTGAAATAATGTGCAAAAATGTAAACATATATTTGACGTTGACCTTTATTTAGTTTCATATATCGCTGCTTTAATACAAAAGCGCCACAAATCAAAAACAAATACAATTAGATTTAAAACTTTAAGTAAATAGCGTTCTGAATTTAAATGCAACAAAGATTAATTTTGATTTGTGGCGCTTTTGTATTAAAGCAACGATATATACATATATGTGTACTATAAGGTTTATATTTTTAGTTATAGTTATGAACTAAGTACTATAAAATATGTGCTTACATTTTTTTTCAATGACTGCGTTGCATAAAACCTAAAAATAAAAAGATATCTTTAATGTGTATACAAATTTATTTATTACAAAAAAAACTAGAATCGCGGCAGCGTGTTCGGACAAGTTCGACAAAAAAGCCGTGTGTCGATTTACACGAACCCATTCAGCCCCTACTTCTCACCCTCATAAATGTTCCCCAGTGCAGCTAGGAATAGTAATAACAAAAACTTAATTTAGTTGAAACACAAAGGCAAAAAAAGAAAAAAGAATCTCTTCCAGAAGAAGGTTTACATGTTGTAATAGCGGTTCTAAAAAGAGAGGCCAAGCCTCCCAAGACCGAGAAATTGTTCCACAGGAAACCAAAGTAAGGGCAGATTAACAGTGTACCATTTAGTACAAAAAAAGTGGCAGAATATTCCCCTTTTATCATAAACTAGCTGCCCGCCAACGGCTTCGACCCAGCTGCAAATTTTCGACCTTCCCGGTAGTTTAAACATGTTCCTATTTTAAATATTAAAACTTTGCTACGTGTTAAGTAAAACAAATTGCACCAACCATTAAATTCCTAAATAACTTTTAATAACCATGAAACCCTCCCTTCAGAAGGGTCAACACGAATGCCAGTTACATTCCACGGAAACAACCCTCAAAGTCAACAGCATTAAACTTGCAAGATCCCTTAATTTGGCCCTTCGAGCCGGATAAATCACATCCAACATGGCGGCTAACAGAGACGTGTGATCAGGAGTTTACGACGAGCACGGCTCATAAACGCTGCTCGTATAAACAAAACTGCGCTGTAAAGCAGGCTCGAGTAGGTTTGTGGGCTTATGGGCTAGGTTTGCGTCTAAGATTAACCCTACCTACATGAGAATGTACCTCAACTATGTACGTCCACTGCTGGATAGGTACATGCCCTTCGTCTTGGACTAAGAAAATGTCTGTGGAGGTTTCAATATTTGTTAATTGACAAATTATATATCCTTATTAAACAAACCGAAAGTATCGTGCAACCTTCATCATGATAGCAGTGACCTTGGTGTAGGCAATGTATAAAAAGTACAAACATCCTGAAAAACTCAGAATTTCCAGCCAGATTTAAACTGCACGCGTCAAGACCGCAAGGCCAACAGTTTAAGATCACACACGAACGGCAGTATTTACATACTACTAAAACTGAAATAAACTCTACAAACGAGAATGGTGATAACCGAGGCGAAATAATTAGCAAAAAAACAAGGTCTACTTCAGGCGGAATCGCCGCATCACATGATCGCTATTCTTGAGTTTATTTTAAGAGAGTTTAGTATAACTAATAGGGTCGTATTAATAGACTGATCTTGGGTGAGATGCCCGTCTCAATACTCGTCAGAAAATTACAGTCTTCTATGACCTGAAGTTTAATAAATTGATCTCAGCTGAAATAACCATCTCAAGATACGTCAAAGTGAACGTCGTCATAGAAAACTGCCATTTTTGACTATCTTGTGACGTGCATCTTAAGCCGAGTAGTAGTTATCTGAACTAGTGGTTAGAATTCGAACAAATAATCGAAAATTTGACACATTTCCTTGAAATTTAACCATTAGTTACGGTTTTTAAAAATTAGTTAGTTTAACTACTGATCAAACAACTCAGCCCTAGTCAAGAGTAGTATAATTATACGGCCCTTAATAAACATATCTTGAGTAAGATGCCCGTCCCGAGATGCGTCAAAATGAACGTCAAGAAAACTGTTATATCTGACGCGACTTGTCACGGGCATTTGAGCATCTGACTCAATGATCAGTAGTTCAATAATACGGCCCCTAAAGGGTAAGGACCAAAAAGTTGGCCACGCTAACTCACTCAATATAATTTTCTATGAAACTTTTCCGTTGTGACACGAAAATTAGCCATACATTCGTAGGCATAACTTTCGTGTCACAACGGAACTTTTTTCACTTTTGTTGTTTGTATGGTTAACTACGCTTAGCTATGGTCCAACTATTTGGTCCTTACCCTAAAACGTTTAAGGTTTTCCATAATTTAACCTGTTAATAATTTTCCATAATTTTAATGCGATTCTCTTTTAAAAGCTTGTACTCCGGTGGTGGGTCTGGTTTATTCAATATCGATTGTGCCAATCAAAAGTCTGGCTTGGCTTGTGTAACGAGTCGTCGGAGGTCTGTTAAGTTTAGATTTACACGACAAACAGCAACCAAACCCCTTTTAGGGATAATCTTATATTAGTACTTAACGAAGACAGTCTAACCACAAGGCGATACTTCAATTATCATAGCGTAGAATATTGAACTGTCCCCTGCTCATGCAGTAAAAATTGTACCTAATACTTGTGATCAGTAAAATATCTATAGATGCACCATTGGACTAATTAGACAGATGATAGAGGGAGAATTTGCTATCGCGTGAAAAACATTTTTTTTATGTTTAGGAGAACACACGAGCACTCAGGCCACCTGATGGTAAGTGGAGTCTGAGACCCATAGACATTTGAATTCTCAAGACTATAATCCTAAAACCTCAAATGCGTTGCCAACCCTGAGGACTAAGATGGAATGCCTCTATGCTAGTAATTAATAAAAGTAAATAAATTGTGTTATGTTAAAACAACACACAGTCACGCGCGGTCACGTAGAAATATGGATAAAGTTTTTCATTTAGATAAATTACACGTTTTAAAATAATTAAACAACACAAATCAAGTGCTGGAGGACCATTAAATGCGCAATTGCATATTCGATAAAGTTGGAAGCCGCGTCTTAAAGTCTCTGCTAAGTTTGACAATTAATCAACATTAAATAAGTTTCTAAACTTTCCGTCACTTTGCAAATTTCTTGTCACTCAAGTTTACTTTAGTTGTGGTCACTGGGCTGATATTTTTACCTCGAAAAAACATTAAGATCGCGACGTCAAATGAAGATAATATATTTATTAATGCGATAATTGAGTTTCAATAAAACATATCCTGATAATAAAACGAACTTATAAACTTATACTCATTTGTAAACAACCAACTACATACCTACCAAATTAATTAATTGGAAACCATCGTTAAAACACATACCATTATCCGTGGTCACTGTTTCAATAGGCCCGCTTTCATAATATTACAGTCTCGTTCAATATTGTGCTGAACGAAAATATTTTTACACATTCAGTTATTCCACGTCACAAATCTTTGGGTCACTTGTTCAAATTTCACTAACACGTTAGCAAAAAGACAAATGAAATCTTAGGTTAACAGAAGCAGAATTTCGTTGAAAAATCACTTCACACTGGAAATATGTTATCACAGGCCGAATGAAAAATATATTGATATTATTAAACTGGACATTTAGTTTTTTATGCCACTACACAAATTCACTTCATTAGCAAGAGATAAATAAAAAAGTTATTTTCATAAAAGGAACTCCGATAATTCTAGGATTATTCGAGCCTTCGTCGCGCGGGGAGCTACCACGGCGGCGCAGCGCGAGTGCCCGCTGCGGCTTTCGGGCGACTACTGCTCCTGACCTGCCGCGCAAACATATAAACTGCGTTATCAAGTATCTCTTTATTCAAAACAATGAATCAATCCGACTATAAGTAAATGTTATTGCACCAAATTGATATTTAGAATTCCGAGAGTTCAAGATAATTGCAGCAATGACTGAGTCTGATTTAATAGGCGTGTTTGTTTGTCTGTCATCTGATCGTTTAATTAAAAACAATATTGGCCCTCCAGGCTGCCAGGGGCTTGTGGATAATCTAATTTCATACAAGAGCGCAGCGCCGTGTAAAACGGCTGCCGGTTTGATTAAATTTTCTGGAAACACATGTAACTTGGTAATAGGAGGCGTCTATAGTGACACTAACGTCGGATGTCGGAAATTGGAATGAAGGGTTGTTGCTAGTTTCAAATTCGTGTTCTATGTCAGTTTAAAGTTTGTTGTAGCGTATTATAAAGTCCTGCAACCTGCCCAATTCCAGACAGGGAAAGAGACTGCACTGACTGGAACATCGCAGGTTTATAAGGCCGGCCTTTGGATTGTTCGGGACACGTCAACAGCTGTAGGTTTAGGTAAGTGAAAAGGAAGTGTAGTTATATTAATGTCAAGATTTGTAAAGTAAATTGCTTCTTCAAGATAGCTTATCAACAAAGAACTTATTAACTAATGTGACGCAATAGCACCCACTTATTATGGAAGCGTTGCTATGGCATTGAGAGTTAACTACTAGCATGCCTGTAGTTTTGTTATGAATATGGCTTCTACGAATACGAAGCACAGATTTAGATGCCAAAAATATCCAATACACATTTTAGTGTAGCAAAATATTTTGAGTAGTTGCAGATGCGCAAGTTAAATACCTTGCTATAATAATATATATCACACTAGCTGTTTCCCGCAGTTCCGTGCACGTAGTCGTTTATCGAGAGGACTCGTCCAGTTTTTCGGGACAAAAAGTATCCTACGTTCTTCTCCGGGACTCAAACTATCTCCATACCCATGTAAATCAGTTCAGCGGTTTATCCGTGAAAGCGTAACAAACAGACAGACAGACAGAGTTACTTTCACATGTATTATATTAGTATGGATATGGATTATTCATAAAACAGCTGCTGCTCGCGACTCCGTCCGCATAGAAGTACTCGGAAACTGGGCTGGAATTCTACAAGGTAATAACGATATCGTTTTTGACCGGTTTCCGTATTGTCAACGTTTTGATAACTCTTATGTCATTTACAATAATGGCGACTGTGACATAAACGATTCTTAAACGTGTCAAACACGATATCGTTTTAACGCACCTGAATTCTATTCAGGCCCTGACCAGTTTTTTAGAATTAAGCTTAGTCTGACTCAGTATTTAAAAGACACTAGAACATTTTTACCTTCTGTAGACTTGATAGAGTAACGGACAACTTTTGTACCCACTTATTGTTTTCGTTTAACTGATCCTTGTCAGGAAAATCTTAAAGAGAATTCGATAGGTAGAAATGTACTTACCAAGGTACATGGCCTGCGTGTATGATAAATAAGTAAAGACGAGCAACAGTTAACACTACTTATATATCACAGGTTTCAACGTAAGTATTTGTGGAAACTCTTGCGAAAACATAAAACAAATCGCCCACACTCGAACGCTTCTAAATTTCGCGCGTAAATGTATACTTACGTCTTTTTCACCAGTGTTGCCACTCACGCGGGGACAAACGACGCGGTAGTGCGCGACCTTTGGCGTTAATTTATCGTTCGGTGTTGCCATAAACCGGCATGTTTCGGCCACTTTAATTATATATACTGTATCCAAGCAAATAAATTAACTTAATTTGCAACACAAGTTTTAATCTTAGCGCATTAATAAACTGTGCTACGGGATTTAGTTGAGATCGCATTTGTGTTCTTTTTAAGAATTATGCAATATTGAAATTACCCTCCTTCTTTGGCAGTTTAGTATAAAGTAACTAAATAATTTAGTTACTTTATACTTAATAGCTTTGGCAAATTAATGTTGCATTGCCGTCTAAATAACTATTTTGCGTTTATCGTTATTAAATAGATCGTTTTAGAAGATAAACCCGCTATGGTACCCGCAGGGGAACAAATAAGATTACAACTTGATAAGTATTCATTGAAACTTTATATTTCACTCAACTAGGTTTTAACGCAACTATTGCCACTAAATAATTGGGTAAACAATATATTTTTAACATTTTGTTTGTAAAAGAAATGCTTTCGTTACTTCATTTCCTCTGGTTTATTTTCTAAGCAATCAGGCGAATACATTTGCGCTCTAAACGATAAATTTTCAAGCACCTTTCACCGGCTCGCTCGGTCGGTCCGTGAAGTTGCCTCAACCAGCCTTAACTAGGGCCGTGGAAGTTCGCTATCAGCGCGGCGAAGCACCTGTCGTCTGTAACTTCAGCGCTTGCCCTAATTTAATTTATTGGCCAACCGGCCAACTTGCAGTCACCACCAACTTTGTTTGTATAATGTTCTCTATTAGATATCAATTTTGGACGGACATATTTTGTATAATATAATAGTAGCGGAAACTTCTCACGCAACATAACCGCGAGTATGCATTCGTTGAATTTATTTTCCGCTAACTAAAACAGTTTTTTACGTATAGATACTGTCAGCAGCAGAAGAAGTTACGCAACCGTCGTGTCTACGAGTAGATCATTTTGAGCATGTTATTCTGCTTAGCTACTTTTGATGCTGACTGTACATACGAGTATACAAATAATTCGATTCAATTCGAAGCAAAGGATTTCACGGCACCGCTATTGCATTTCACCACTCGCTTCCTGGAAGGGGTTAAGGTAGCCATGGACTGAGTGTTACAAGAGTGGCAATTACACAAAATATTTCCCGGGTCGAAATGTATCTGACTGAACCCCACCAATAGGACAAGATAAGATAATTATAGATGTATTAAACCAGGTACAGTCAAGAACTCTAATTGTTATGCCACTATGGAACCCTGTCATAATGACAGCGTCAAACCACATGAAAGAAAGCTAAAATTTAATGATTAACGCTGTCATTATGACAAGGTTCCATAGTGGCATAGAATGAAAGTCCTTGACCTTACTTAGGTACTTTATAACGCGGTACCTACTTTCGGTTCAGGAAAAGCTCGACTTTATCGATTTAGTTATAAGATATAGAAATAATACCAAAGATAATCACCAAAGCTTACTAAATTACGAAGACGGCGAAAAAAGCTTAGCGTTATAAAATTGCCCGTAATACAGCGCGCTGAAAAAGAAAAGTCGTGGTGTACCTACTCATTTCAAGCCCACGGGTCCTAAGACAATATTAGATTTTCCCGGGTTTCTCGAGCCACTGTCTTCCTGCCTTAATTGGCCAACGGACAGCGTGGGAATATTATGAGTACACCTTGAAGGTAATTGATAAAGTAAAAAAAGATGTTAGTGACATTGAGTGCACGAAACATATATCTTTAGTTTCTTGTTAAACCTAAACATCAAATAAGATTAAGAGTCCTTAGTTCATTACCAGACATAGAAGTTTTTGTGGCATGAATAACGTTGTCCTAAGGAGTTCCAAACGATGTTAATTTATCGATAAATTGTACTTTATTTCTTATGACAGTTATGACTATGAGATAACGTATAATATGAACATGAAATTTCTATACACCGTAACTCAAAACTTACAAGTGGCATGAACGTAACGATAAAAATAAGTGATTATCTACCTATAATTTTTTTTAAGTTCGAGTCCTTTCCATACATTTTCCAAAAACTGAGTAGGTAAGGATTATAATAGTATACCTACTATTATGTTACACAATGTCAAACAATTTACCTAAATAAGCCTTTTTTATTTGGTTTCAGCTAATTTTGTATGAAAATCGATCGAATAGCATTAAAAGAAGTTTGTGTGTAAGAAACCCATCGATGGTTAGTGATCAGCATTTTAATTACTCTCTAATTATCCGGTGATAGATACCTACTCGTGTCTACTATGAAATGTCACATTGAAATAAGTATTTGAAACAATTATCGATAATCTTAATATCGGAAGGAAGTCCCTAGTTAATTGACGTTCCTACCACAAAAACTTCTCTGTCTGTTCATTACTAAGAACGCAAGGAGACATTACAAGTCTTACCAGTTGAAAGCAGATAGCCTACATAACTCTAATAGAGTTAATAAACAAATGACAAATAGTAATCTAAAGCCATATTGATACGTGCTGATGCAATTGCATTCATGCAAACGTGAAAGGATAATCGGGAAATTCCGATGCCTCATATCTTTACAATGGCGGCGGCGTCTGGCCCAAGAGCAAAGGCGAGTCAAACGGACAGCTCAAAGCGAGCCGGATTCCGAAAATAGACGTCGGTCGTGAGACGTGTTTCGGATTTTTATGCACGAATCTCGTGTGCAGCGTGCATGGCATTCTCTTTTGCAATCACTATTGAGGGTGTCTGTGGTTTTATTATTGACTATTTCTAGTAGCGCGTCAAATGCATTCCAATTTTAGGACCGTGGGAATAAAATGTCTGATACTTGTATTGTACATCTCGCAAGTTTTTCAAATTGTCATTCGTTTGTTTGATTTTGACTTCTAATTTGTAATCTCGGAATTCATTTTTATTTTTTTATGTGTAAGAAATACTAAAACACATCGAGGCAAGTACAAAAACTTGCTTTTTGGTTTTTAAACGAAACAAACTAACTAAAAAAACATAAAATGAACCTCTATATGCAATGCAAATCCAATGTTTAATAAACGCCCATGGACGTTTCTGAGCGTTAAAATGACGCCTCAAATTCAGATGTTGCCAGTATTTTTAATCTATTGCTGCGAGAAGCGATATACGAACGAACAACTTGCGCTAACGCTTGTGAACTCCCGGCTTCGCAGTTGACTCCAATGTGTAGTTTCGAACTAGAGTTAGAAACTATTAGAATTGCTAAAATTAAAAAAATATGTAGGTATGTAGGGATGTTGATTCAGTGTTTTTAACTATTAAAAAATTTGCAAATAGCGTATCATACATATATAAATCACACATGCATCGTGCGTGATATGTGTACGTCATGTTAGTCCAGGATCAATATGCGTCAGCCATAAGCATCTGTCTTATTATTTTGTGAAGGATAAATAATTTAATCTAAAAAAAATAATTAAGTACAAAAGAAAATAATACGCATCACTAATCTTGACTAAGTACCTTGAGTTAGGTATTTTCTTTCTGCTTTCCAAATTAATAACTCCTAACATTGCAATTTCTACTGTTCTAAAATCTAAAGTGAAATGTGCATGCGGGTTACCTGATGGGAAGTAATCACCACCGCCCATGAACACCGGCAACTCAAGTAGAGTTGTCAGTCCGTTTTTTTTTTATGTTAAGGAGAAGGCACACGAGCACTCAGGCCACCTGATAGTAAGTGGAATCTGAGACACATAGATAATTGAATTCTCAAGACTATAATCCTAAGACCTCAAATGCGTTGCCAACCCTGAGGACTACAATGAAATGCCTCTATGCTAGTAATTTCACCGGTTGCCGGCCTTTAAGGAGACTAAAAGCTATTTTCTTGAAGTTACCATGTCATAACTGGCTGGAAATACCACCGAAGGGAGTTCGTTCCACAGTCTCATCGTACGAGGTAAGAAGTGCCTAGTAAAATGCACGGTGGAAGAACGCCGTTCACTAAGCTCAACGGTATCAGTTTAAGTACCAATTTCACCATACGATGTTAACCACTTAACAGACGATTAAAGCGTTAACAGTTGTCAAAATGTATGAACTAACAGTCGATTAACATTGATTACATTTAACGTGTGGTGAAATCGGTACTTAGTTTGCTAGTGAGTAGCCGGCTTTAAAACACGTATAGCCACACGCTGTAAAAACAGTGAAAACTGTGCGGTATCTCGTGACACCGGGCCGCCGCGTCAAAGTTATATTAAAACCCAACTGTCGCCCTCAGCACACTCGCACGGGGGCGGAATAGTTGATGCGTTCCACTTGCGCCCGAGTCAATTGTCTAAATAGAAATACGGAGGCTAAGGGATCTTTTGGAAGATACCGTGGATAAATCAAAACAGATTCAAGGGGCTTTTTTGGTTTTACAATGTTCTAAAAAGGGTTAATTTAATTCCCAGTGTGAAAAAAGAAGCTAAGAAAAAGTTAATGCAGTACGTAATTGTGTTCTTCTACAAAGAGATCAGATGTTAGTGTTTGTTATATACTTGCTAATAGAAAAGAAACAGATTAACGTTATCAAGAAGCGGACTTATATTTTTCATAATTCCGTATCATTTAGAATAAATTATTTATGGTCATGACTTTTACTTAAAGCCAAAAAAACTAATTATGATATATATTAAAGGCTTCGGCACACCAGATGCGTGCGCCTGACACGCACGTGCACGTTCGCGTTCCACTACGTTGTATAGTTCGCATGTTGTATGAGGATTCATACTATACAAAGCAGTGGAACGCGAAAGCGCTGGTGCACGTCACGCGCACGCATCCGGTGTGGTTCGGCCTTGACTAAACAGTTTCACAATTTCTGACTTCCAAGTGCTAAGCGTAAGCGCAGAGAAAGTATGCAGGAAATCCCTCACTGCAGTGTCTCTACGATATATTGTGCTACGATATCTGGATTTGCCCAAAGCTGGCGCTACGGCAGCTACGAGCGTGAGGCGTAGCACTCGGTGCATTGTCGGTGGATATTGTTTATCGTCCGCGTAGCAAATTCGATTTATAGCTAATATTTTTACAATCATTTCCATATACTCAACTAACGTTGCATATAAAATTAGCGTTATTGTAAATAAAAGTCAGGTTTTATTTGTTGCATAGGTACCTAATAATTTTTTGACTATATTTTGTTTAATAAGAAGATTTTTGGAAAGAAACGTAAGGAAAAAGACAAAACAGCGATATATCCGCATAAACTGAATGTTCGGTTATTTTTTTTTATAAATATGTATTTATCATCATTTTTTAGTCATGTCAAACATACTCGTATGCAAAACATAAACTTATTAACTGTTTATATTAGGAAAAATGAATGAATGAAATAGACTGTGGATCCGTTACATAAACCACAACACAGCTGCTTTACTCTATAAAATAAATATCCAGCCTTTGTAAAACCCAAAGCCTCTCATAACAATATCTCACAGAGGTTAAAAATGGCTATTCTTTTTATATAACGTCAAATGATGGCATAACTTTCCTTACAAAACTTCTCTATATTCAGGATAACACTCCCATTTCGGGTAAAGTCGTAGAGGCGAGGAAAGACGTCTCGACGAGTTTCTCGTATCACTTATTTGAAGAAAATTTTGGAAATTTTGGAAGTACATTTTGTACTTCAATAGAAGGTAAGGACCACGTTAAAATTATAAAGGTGTAGAACTTATTGGTCTTACATGGGGAAGTTACTTTGCTTAACTTGAACTTTGTCCCGTTTTTGTTTTATTATATGCATACATACATAAGACCACGCCTTCATTCTCAGAGTGGGGTAGCCAGAGTTACAGAAACATCAACAAGTTTAATGTAGAAAAAAATTTATAATAAATCTAAGTTATTCTTATGTAAAGCATTAAACACATTAGCTCCGAAAAAAAAAAAAAAAATGTACAACTTTTGTCAGCTCTAAGCACGTTTTATTATTTCATTAGCACAAGCACAAGGCACCGTTCGCCACCTCACGCGAAATTGACGTCGTTTGTCATCTCTTTTCTCAATATTTCTTGGAGAATAATGACTAATGACAGCTTAACATTACATAACATAACCTTTAATAATATCGTAGTACTGATTATCTACATTTTAGATTAGAAATATTATTAAGTCACTTAAGTACAAAAATAATTTGTGTAAAAACGTATAATACACAATACGGTACAAAGCTTTATTATAAACCAAACAAAAAGACGCGGTCTATGGGGACAGGGATATGGTGACGAATTTTTTAAAATTTTACACGGAAAGTGGTGCACACTAATCGCGAACAATAACAAGAAACTATGTTAGTTATAAAAGATAATATACGCTAATCAAAGTAAAAAAAAGGAATAAAATGACTTACATAAATAAATGGCTAGTTATAAATAAATATCAACACACACATGTACATCCACATCTGGAAAAGAATCGGAAAGACAACCAGACACGGTTGTATTAGTTTTGAACAAATTTGTAAAGGTTAAATATATTTTGTCTTTTTAAAACACACACTAGTGTACAAATGTAGTGACTATGTGTATTAGTTTTAAAATTACTACATAAAAAATACTCAATATCCTTCTCATTATTTTATAACGGTCAAAACGTAACATAATTATTTTCAATCTTAAACTAATCCCCAACAGCGAGCAGCGCCCGCAAATAATTAATAGCTACGAACGCTGTCCCTGGTCCACTTACAAAACTCTAGAATGTGTAATGAGTACGCAAAAACTTATTTTCCTCGAACAAAAACAAGCAACATACACACATAAACGTCAAAAGTACATTAATAAATGTATAAAGGATATGACGGCGGTCTTAAATAGGTACATCATGCTCAGATCCCGGATTAAATACCTTTCGTAAAAGCTTTGTTTTTTTCCCGGTGTCTGCCGGAGTTTGAAAGTTTTTTCATATTAGAAAAGTTGTAACAAACAGCGTTGCTGGTAGTACCTGAAACAAAATAAATATGTGAGCTTTCTCTGGTGTCAACATAATCACAGTGCCTATGTTTTATTTTTTTATTTGGGAATTTGAGAAAGATAGACATCGTTTGTAATCGTTTTGAATTACGAAAATTGTAATAGACTACGTAAAGATACATTTTGAAATGTACCTACTTCAAGTTTTGCTGACCTAGAATTTTATACCAATTCAAGTAAGCTGCTCGGGTGTCGGGCGACTTAGTTGTCGGTTAATACGTTTCTATTTAACCAGTATTCGACGAAAGTGAGGCGTGAGAGAATCCTAGTTGCGGTGGATGTTCAGATACTAAAATTCTACTGAACGAATTTTACGTGCTCGCCAGTGTATTGCCGCGAGTCTCGTTTTATTGGCCTTTAATATCAAGTGTATGTACACTCAATTTAGAACTGTAGATAAGTTGTAAAGGTATCATTCCTTGCTCAACCTTAATGCGACTCCGCGAGCAGTCGACCGTTGACACTACTGGATTGTATGATCCCTACGAAATACGAGTAACTTCTGATCGCGGCGACAGCGAGCGTGAAATGATCCCTTGAAATCTGCATAATGTTTCGGAAGCGTAATAAAAATATGCTAAATATTATGTAATGAGAGATATAACTTCACAATTGAAATCGGCACGGCGGCGGTTTACGAATCGTTCAAACGGTTTCCAGTTTAACAAAGCCTTTTTTCGTTTAAAAACAAATAAACAGTCAACTTTATTATTTATGATATCGTAATGGTAACTAGGAATGCGCTCTACTTTAGGTTTAATACCATCCCTTCATAGTTCAATTTGGCGCGGGATTTTTTCAATTTAGGTCGGTTTGGTTCTAAGGGTGGAATTGGCTGGGACGGAAGGTAGGATGTTTACCAGCCCGCCATTATACAATAAGCCTGGAAAAACACCCCTAAAACAAATGAACGGTTGATATTTGCACAAAACATAATTTGTGAATGTGCGATAAACATTCTGGAAAATGAATATCGTATTTAAGGTGCTAAGTCTACATTCGACGGTGTGGAATTGTACATATAACCTGCGTGCTATAAAACGAGTTAAATAAATACCTACTTGTTAAAATGCCAGGAAAAGTAGGTAATAACCTGTAGTATATTCCAATTTATCAATAACTAGCTGCTGCCCGTGAGTTCGTCAGAAAATTTTAACATAGCCTATGTTTATCTGGAATAATGTAGCATACAAATGGTGAAAGAATTATTGAAATCGGCTTTTTCGTTTTTGAGTTTATTCGCTACAAACATAAAAATCTTTCTTCTTTATAATATAAGTATATAAAACGCACGAATATAGTAAATTATTTATTATTGTAACTTGCAAATTGGTAATACTTTAAAACTATTTCACATAAGCTATTCAAAGCCCTCATTTAAACGTATATTTCCAATCACGTCCAAACATTACGCGGAATAACAGAGACAAAATTCCATTAATGCTACCTACGAGTACTAACAATAACCATCCATCATTGGAACAATACGCCTCGGAATAATTCCCAAATAAATAACCAACAAAGCCGGAACAAATCAATGGCATGCCGAGATTAAGATACCTCCATTTTATTGGGAATGTTTGCGGAGAACGGAAAAAGGGCAATGTGTTTTTCTTTGACTTTGTAACTCTATTACTAGATAAGGACATCTATATACATGTACAAGAAATTTGTTTTTAATAGTAGGTTTCGAATACGTATGTCAAACAAAGAAGAGTTTTCATTACTTTCCGATGACGCAATAATTATTCGAAAACGGACCATATACGGCTTTTATCATGCTTGCTATAAATGGTAGAACCGTTGTAATGTATTTTTAATTTAATTTAATTTTAATACGTGTCGTAAACGCCATCAACGAGTATCTATTTTATTTATACACTGTGTGAACGAGAAATCCGACAAACTTAAACCATTAATTGTGATGCCTAAGAGGAGAAAAAAAAAATTGTACTAATATTGTTGGATACAATTAAACTTTTGAAATATTCTTAATTTTGGGCAATTTACAAACTGAAACATCTGGTAATATAGAAGCCACTTTGTACGCGAACGCGGTAATGGTTACGGAATTGTTCGCAAAGAAATACCGTAGTTAATTGATTATTTTATTTCATAAGTTAAAGAGGTTAAAATATTATTAACATTATTTACTCATAATACTATCAGAAATACGTAATTAAAATCGGTCAGGTTTCTCGTTCCCACAGTGTACATCTAATACTCATAGAGTACCGGCTTTCTCAATTCAAAAGCCCCATCGGATGACCAGCGCCTGAGCTGGGGCCATTTTCACGTATTATGGCACTTGCTTTATGTTCTGATTAACTTTGCTGTTGTTCTTTTGTCAGAAGTCGGTTTTTTTTTATAAATTTTAGATCCAATTCTTACTCTTCTCTTCTTCGTCTTTTTCTTTACTGGTTGAAGCTTTAATGAATGTCGTCAGGATGTATAATTATCAGGGGTCGGATAGCTATGCTTATTAACCCTGTCTTGATGTACGTTCATTAAATAACGTATTCCCATCTCACTCACGCATTAATGAACAGGCGTCAAGTTAAGGTTAATATCTTGCTTGTATGATTGTGTGTGTTGTTTACGTTGATGTAATGATGTATTATGGGAGGGTGGCACCGCTGACATAGGCGAAAAAGTTGAACAGATGCCTTATTATCCGCTGTTGAAACCTACCAAAACTTTGTTTATATCATCGTTATTGGAAAAAGTATGATTTTGAGTATTGGAAGACTTGAACCCGCCATGCTCTACCAAGAGAAGAGTCGTACAACCCTGTCCCTTTCACTTCCTGGTGTTTGAAGTTTAGATTTCCGTTAATAATACAATCTCAGAGCTGCAGCGTTGAGCGGGCGGTTGTAAGTAGTTGGGGGCAGCGGTGAAGACGGGGGGGGGAGGAGCAGAGAGACTGTCTTGAACTAACGTCACGTGACGGCAGTTGAGGGCAGTTAGTGCCTATTTTAATCCCCGTCGCAGACAGAGGTTTTTAGGTGTTATTGAGTCGTTATAGTTATAACTAAGCTTTGAGTGTGGGTCGCATTATATTAAGAATATTTTATTTTTTATTGGTGTAGTGTTATTGATATTTCATACACACATTCACACATGAACCAACTCACTAGAATAGGTATGTTTAAGTGCTTATTTTAGTTAAGTATGTAAAAAGGCTGTGTTAAATCTACTATTTTATAAAGAGTGTTACTTTTAAATTGTGTAGGTACTACTAGGTAAAGTAACACAGGGCTTCCTAGCTCGAGATCAAGGAATAAAGGTAAATTTATATATTCATTGCAAACAAATTTATATATTTATCACCAATAAATACTTTTATTTTTCATGAGTTACAATATCCTTTACAATCCTTTTTATTTTCCTGAATTATCTTAACTAGAACGTGAATCGGATGCATAACATAAGTACATCAAACATTATCCTAAAATTACATTTGAACTTGTGATAAAACTTATAAAGGATATTTAAGAAGATATTTCAAATTATGTTTCTTGACTGGCAAAGTGCCGGGGGAATAATAAGCCGTCAGACGTCATAATAGTAAGATTGATGTCGCCTAATAATGTCGCGGAAGTTAATCTTATTCCGGTCGCGATAGGTTATTTATCCCTAGGGCGTTACGGGTGAGTTAATTAGCTACTGTTTTGCGATACGACACTGCGTCCATTTTGTATCGATATCAGACAAGGTGGCCGTGAATAGGTAAAAATTTACGGTAGTGGAATATTTGATGATACTTGGAAATGTTAAATAGGTATATTTCACGCGTCGAAAACAGTTTGATACTTGAGACCATTATATTTTACATTATGTGGAGAGTCAGTTTCGTTTTTGCGGTAGAAATCTACTTGATTATAGGTGTACAGTCAAGGTTATAAATATGTATACACTTTAGTACCTCGTCATGTTTAAACTGCCATATGAAGTTGTCACAGCGATTAAAATGACAAGGTACTAAAGTGTATACATATTTATAACCTTGACTGTACGACTTAATTGAGAGCCGGGTGAGGGCAATGGCGACTAGCCGAGTTTTTTTTCTCAATTGGTGTGTTATAGTGGAGGTAGGACCCTGTTCACGATCCGTCCGGATCGCTAGCACCATCTTATCCATTAACCACCCGCCAAGCAACAGTATTCGCGTTGTCGTGTTCCGTCGTGGGGATAAGGCAACTGGTGAAATTACTAACATAGAGGCATTCCATCTTAGTCCTCAGGGTTGGCAACGCATTTGAGATCTCAGAGGGTCTCAGATTCCACTTACCTGTGCCTGGTGGCCTGAGTGCTCGTGTGCCTTCTCCTTAACATAAAAAAGTAGTAATTAATCAGTTATACTAACCCGCTCAACTTATTAAGTATCAATTTCACCATACGATGTTCAATTTAATCAATGTTAATCGACTGTTAGTTCATACATTTTGACAACTGTTAACGCTCTAATCGTCTGTTAAGTGGGCAACATCGTATGGTGCAATTGGTACTCAGAGTTTTAATAGTAAACCGCACTCAGGTACATTTTTGGGACACTTGACTCTAACATAACTTTATCAAATATTTTTTTTATAAACCCGCAATACTTTTGAAAGACCTATCCAACGACACCCCACACTATAGAAACAGAAAGAAAAATTAATAAAGACCTGTCTTGTGCCTTCCAATGCCAAATTATTAGATGCCCCGAAATTAAACAATGAGGTAACGGCCATCTTAAATTCCAGTACAAAAACTAGGGATAAGCTGCTAGAAGGAAGACAGCAGGAGCTTGGCTTAGCAACGGCAGGTGTTCTATTTGCTATTGATAGCTTAACTAAAAATGACTTTAATCGACTGAATATCATTAAGTCATTAGGTGAGGCATCTCGTTTACTGTGCAACTTACATTGCGAGTACACCAATATGAGGAAGAAACTGATATCCCCATACTTAGATAAAAGTCTTAGTTTTAATCTGAGAGATAATACACGTTCAGAATTTTTGTACACAAGACTAGAAGACACAGTCAAAACTGTTTCAGTCATGAAAAGGGCCAGCAATATGATAAAACCCAAGAACACACCTTCAACATCTCATGCAAAAAACTTTTATCAACCTCCTCGACGCCCTTTCCAAGCACCTCAAACGCGTGCTCCAGCTCGAGGAGGTTATCATCATCAACCCCGGTACCAGCCCACTCCTGCTTACCGCCCACCTCCCAGGGGTCTGCCGCGCCGCCCGCCGCCGTCTGCAGCTCCAACTCTCGTTGGCAGAGGCCGTGCCAAGTACCCATAGAGGTAAAGTTTAGTGGTAGGCTTAAGTATTTCTATCACTGCTGGACAAAGATAACAAATGACCCAATAATTCTACAGTGGGTACAGGGTTACATGATACCACTCACAGCTAAACCACATCAAATTAATATCCCACATAATATTTTTAGTAAAAATGAAAGTAGAATAATCTTTATGGAGATTCAGAAGCTTATAAAATTAGGTGCTATATCTCAATGTAAATATGACCCTCAACAATTTTTATCCAGTATTTTTACTGTTCCTAAAAATGATGGATCATACAGATTTATATTGAATTTAAAATCTTTTAACAAATTTATAGAAGTGACACATTTTAAATTAGAGGACATAAGAACTTTGTGCAAACTACTATGTAAAGGGGATTATAGGTGCACAATTGATTTAAAGAATGCATATTATCTTTTAGGTATACATCAAGTTCATAAAAAATATTTGAGGTTCATTTTTGAAGATGAGACATATGAATTTAACTGTTTACCTTTTGGTTTAGCTACTGCACCTTGTGTTTTTACTAAACTTCTCAAACCAGTTGTTGAAGCACTTCGAAGTCAGGGTATAAGATTAGTAATATACTTAGATGATTTAATATGCCTAGGTGCAACTGCAAATGAGTGTCTTACTAATACAATGGTTGTGAGAGGTCTGTTAGAATGCTTAGGTTTTATAGTAAATACTGACAAGAGTTGTCTTACACCTACCAACATAACGGAATACTTAGGATTTAATGTTGATTCAATAAATATGTCACTAAGTCCTACTAGTCAGAAAAAAGAAAAAATCTTTTCAATGATATGT
Source organism: Acleris holmiana (assembly GCA_949316455.1). Classification (NCBI taxonomy): domain Eukaryota; kingdom Metazoa; phylum Arthropoda; class Insecta; order Lepidoptera; family Tortricidae; genus Acleris; species Acleris holmiana. Next base: position 7,341,928 of record OX438777.1, on the reverse strand, counting down.
AAATATATGAAAACAAATAATTGTTCAATTAGAGAATTTGCCCAACTTTTAGGAAATTTAATTTCTGTATGCATGGCTGTCTCCTATGGGTTTGTGTATACAAAGACCTTAGAAAGAGCAAAATTTTTAGCCTTAGAAAAGACTGATGGGAATTTTGAAAGTAATATGGTTATTGATTTAAATGTTAAAGATGATTTGAGATGGTGGAAACAAAACATCAGCCACGCTACTAATGCAATAAAACAGTACAAATTTAGTCTCGAAATTTTCAGTGATGCAAGCCTTTCAGGCTGGGGTTGTTTTAGTGATGGCAAGAGTGCAAGGGACAGTTGGTCCCTGGAAGAAAGAGATTATCATATTAACTATTTAGAATTACTAGCTGCTTTGCATTAAAGTGCTTTGCAAAAGACTTTAACAATTGTGAAATATTACTACGTATTGACAATACTACGGCAATATCGTACATTAACCGGATGGGAGGAGTCCAAATTCCGTTGTTGAGTAGTTTAGCAAAGCGTATCTGGCAGTGGTGTGAAGCCCGTAGCCTATGGATTTATGCGTCTTACATAAAATCCAAAGAAAACACTGATGCTGATTATCAATCACGCCATTCTAGTTTAGACACAGAATGGGAGCTGTCTCCAGACGCTTTTAGTGAAATATGTAAGAAACTAGGCTATCCCCAGATTGACCTTTTTGCATCTCGGCTAAATGCAAAATGTAAAAAATATATCTCTTGGCATAGGGATCCCTATGCTTTGAATGTTGATGCTTTTACTGTAACTTGGAGTAATTGGAATTTTTTCGCTTTCCCTCCATTTTGTTTATTACTAAGAGTAGTTAGGAAAATTATCATTGATAAAGCATCAGAAATAATAGTTTTCCCCATATGGCCATCACAACCCTGGTACCCCCTTTTAAAATCATTGGTTATTTCTGATATCATCATATTTGAACCTTCTCCCAGCCTTTTAATTTCTCCTTTCAGAACGCCACACCCATTGAATGCGCAGCTTACCCTGGAGGCGTGTATCTCTAATAAAACAATCACGTTGTGATACAGAAAAAGAACTAACTTTATTACTTTTAATTTACACAGATAACATAAACAAGAGTTTACCACAGAGGAACTATACCTGTCACTTTAGTAGTAACCGGTGACATGGTGTTGATTACATAGATATAATTCAACACTCCCACTATATCTAATAATCACATACACTTTAACAAATTTACACAATCATCACACCTAGTAGATCCATAAAGTCATAATGTTTTTTTTTACATAAACCTTTTGTAAGCAAATCAGCGGGCATATTAGCTGTTGGCAAATAGTAAAGTTTCACTATGTTATTTGAAACACACTCTCTAGCAAAATGATATTTCACATCAATATGTTTAGATTTCTTGTGAAATACCGGGTTTGTTGACAGTTTCTGTGCACTCTGATTGTCATTGAATAAGCTTATAGTATACATTTTATTAGTAATCTCAAACTGCAAAGCTCTTAAATAAATAGCTTCTTTACATGCCTCTGAAATGCCCATATATTCTGCTTCGCAGCTTGAAAGTGCCACAGTTTTTTGCTTCCTACATTCCCAAGATATTATACCATTTGACAGCAAGAAACAAAAACCAGTGTATGAATGTCTGTCTAATGTATTATTTGCCCAATCAGCATCGACAAATCCTTTAATTTCTGAATTTCCATTCTTACAATATTTGATACCAAAGGATTTAGTCTTTTTCAAATATTTCAAGATTCTCTTTGCATAACACCAATGCTCATCTGTGTAACAATTATTAAACTGACTTATATAACTCACAGCGTAAGTTATATCTGGTCTGGTTAAGACAGACAAATACATCAAACTGCCTACAAGCTGTTGAAAAGGAATTTGCTTATTTACATTTTGACCCATGTTCAATTTTAATTTAGCCTCCATTGGAGTCTCAGATGTCTTACAGTCTGTCATGTGAAATCTTTGTAACAAAGAATCAATATAATTTTCTTGATTTAACGTGACAGATCCTTCCAATTGATTGAACTTCACATTCATACCTAGACATTGCTTTACTTGTCCTAGATCTTTGATTTTAAATTGACTTGACAACACTTCCTTTAAATGTTTACTTTCACCTTTATCATTTGAGAAGATAAAGAAATCATCGACATAGACTGTCACAATAGTTGTAAGTTTTTCAACAGTTTTTGTATACATACAAGGTTCTAACTTCGATTTTATATATCCATTTTCAAGTAAACAACAATCTACCTTTTTGTTCCAGGCCCTTGATGCCTGTTTTAAGCCATAAATGGCCTTCCTAAGTTTTAACACTTTATTAGAGCTGTCTGGAGAATCATAACAATCTGGTTTCTGCATATATAAGGTTTCTTCCAGGTCACCATTTAAGAAAGCAGTTTTAACATCCAAGTGGGTAACATCGAGACCTAATTGAACTGATAATGAAAACAATAGCCGTAGGGTCGTGTGTCTAACAACAGGAGAAAAAGTCTCTGTGTAATCTATTCCTGGTTTCTGCGAGAAACCTTTGGCTACAAGTCTAGCACGATACCTTACATTGTTTTCACTATCATACTTCTTACGCAATACCCATCTACATTGGACTATAGTACTGTTTTTAGGGATCTCAGTAAGTTCCCACGCATTGTTATCATCAAAACACTTCAACTCATCCCGCACAGCCTCTAACCACTGTTCTCTCTCGGGTCCTTTCAGTGCCTCTTCAAGTGAAAGTTCACAAGTATCTTTGACACTATCACTATTTACACAAACATTAGAAAAACCATACCTGTCCGGCTGCTTTCTTTGCCTACGGGAACCACACTTTCTGTCCACATTCACAACACTTTCAAAACTGCTATCAGAAGAGTCTTCACCTGGGAGATAAGTTTCATCGCCATCATGAAACTCTGCACTTTCAAAATCATCTGATCTGTCTCCCACTGAATCTTCAGGGGAATCATTCTGTGATTGTGTTTCCTCAATCTGGACTGCACTTTCTATTGGTTTAGATCTTTCTATTATAATTACATCACGGCTGGTTGTGATCTCTTTTGTTTTTGGATTGTAAACACGATACCCTTTCACATCCTCTGGATACCCAACTAGAACGCCTTCTTATCCCATTTGAGTCTCTTTTCTTTTGGTATGTGCATCATAACTACACTACCAAAAATCCTCAAATGGCTTACAACTGGTTTTGCTCCTGTCCATAACTCAAAAGGTGTTTTTCCATTTAAAGCTGTCGCTATGGTCCTGTTTTGTAAATATACAGCGGTATTGGCTGCTTCAGCCCAAAAGTTTTCATCTAATTCAGCGTCGAATAACAAACATCTGGCCTTCTCTACCACAGTTCGATTAAAGCGTTCAGCTAAACCGTTCTGTTCCGGTGTGTATGGATTGCTTTTCTGATGAGTTATTCCTGCTTTGCTGAGATAATTATCAAATTCTTTATTGACAAACTCCTTCCCATTATCACTTCGCAAAACTTTTATTTTCCTGTTCAACTGGTTTTCTACAACTGCTTTGTAGTGTTGAAAATGGCCAAAAGCTTCACTTTTGTTTTTCATAAAATAAATGTAGATCATGCGGCTATAATCATCCACAAATAATATGAAATATCTGGAACCACCAATTGAAACATTATTGAATGGGCCACATACATCTGTATGTATTATCTGCAGGAGATCAACACTTCTGTTGCTAACCTGTGGAAATGGTAAACGACTCTGTTTGCCTTCACAGCACACTACACATGACGACTTTGATATATCTGCCTTTCTGTCAAGTGTGAGACCTTCCACGGCATCCTGCATTCTGTTAAATAATTGCTGTTGACATGACCAAGCCTGCGATGCCAAACCTCGCTTGAGGTCATCACTGCAGCTACCAACCCTTCAGGTATTCTCAACTTGTAAACTCCATTCATTAAGCAAGCTGTGGCAACTAACTGATTAGCCTTATTAAATATTTGACAGCCATCATTTGTGAACAGTACTCTGTTGCCTTTCCTGATCAGTTGACTCACTGATATGAGATTTGTGGTCAAACTCGGCACGCATAAAACCCCTTCGACAACTACATTATACTCACAGTTATCCGTCAATGTCGTAATTTGTACGTCACCAGAGCACTTAACGGGCACTTTTTCTTTATTTGCAACAACTATTTCTTTGACGGGATGGTCGATCGACACATTTTCAATCCAATGTTCATTCGCGGTAAGGTGAGCACTCGCTCCAGAGTCAATGTACCAATCAATCTTGGAGAAATTACCATTTAAAAACACAGCATTGAATGCATTGGTTTGTTTACGTTCACTAGACTTGGTATACGATGTATCTTTATCGAAATTCGTGCATTGATTGCGATAATGTCCAGTTTGTTTACATTTGTAGCATTTTATCACTTTCTGTTTTGACTTTGACGTATTGTCTCTGGTTCCGCCGGTATTGCCACTCTTTTTTTTACGAAATATCGCAAATGCTCCGCTAACGTCGCCACTGTCTTCCTCCAAGTCCATCAACTTGGTTTTAATGGCGTCTGCCGTTATTTGAATGCCAGAATGTTCGATCGCCATTATCATCGGCGAATATTTTTCAGATAATCCGGCTAAAAGTAGCGATCCAACCCACTCGTCATTGATAATAAATCCCGAACCACTTAATTTTTGACTCGTTTCTATGATCTGTGTTACGTACGTCGTCATAGAAATACAATTTTCAAGGCGGATTGATATTAAGGTTCTTAACAAACTGATTCTCCTGGTAAATCCGGAGTCATCAAATAATTGTTTCAATTTTTCCCATAAGTCCTTTGTACTCTTCACGTCCTTGATATGTACATATAGCGACGAGTCAATTGTTAAGATCAGTTTTGCCTTGGTTTTCGCATCAGCTGCGGCTTCCTCTGGTTTTGTAACTTTGATGCTATCCGAAGTTCCTTCCAGCACTAGAAAATTCTCCGCGGCGAAAGCCCACTCTTGGTAGTTCTCGCGGCCTTTCAACTTAGGCACACTCACAACATAATTCGAAGTCATTTTCACTAGCACAGTGTATTCTCAGTCTGCGTAAACTTATACAGCACAAACTTGCAAGTCTTTCGCGAGAATAAACGGTAATTCTGGGCACATAACCTCTAATAAAACAATCACGTTGTGATACAGAAAAAGAACTAACTTTATTACTTTTAATTTACACAAATAACATAAACAAGAGTTTACCACAGAGGAACTATACCTGTCACTTTAGTAGTAACCGGTGACATGGTGTTGATTACATAGATATAATTCAACAGTATCTTATCAGGGAAGCTTTCAAAAGAAGAATGATTTCAGAGTCTGGGGTAGAAATTATGATGGCTTCATTATCACAAAACAGTATTAAACAATATAACAGCTGTCTCAAACAGTGGTGGCAGTTCTGTCAGAGTAATAACATAGATTTGTTTTGTACTTCAGTTCCAACAGTAATATCATATTTATCTTACATGTTTCATAAAGGAGCGTCTTACCAAACGCTAAACTGCCACCGCTCATCTCTATCTCTTATTATAGGTGCTCATATAGGCAGTGATGATAGGGTAAAACGATGGTTTAAAGGCATATTTAAGCTTAGACCACATATGCCTAAGTACAATAGTGTGTGGGACCCCACACTTTTATCTTATCTGACACATTGGTATCCCTTGGAAACATTAAATTTAGAGAAAATTACGAAAAAGACCTGTATGCTTCTTGCACTTGCTACTGGTCAAAGAGTACAAACCCTATTTTATATTAAGACTGATAACATAAAATATACTGATAAGGGGGCTAATATTGTGATAACTGATATTTTAAAGACTACTGCCCCTTCAAATCCACCGCCAAAGCTTTACTTACCATTTTTTAAAGATCAACCGCAGATTTGCCCTGCTGGAACACTTCTTTCTTGCATACTTAAAAGCTACTCAAAGAATCAGAAATCACGACATTTACTTATTTCTTACTTTCAAAGCTCCTCATAAAAGAGCATCTACTCAAACTATTAGTAGATGGCTGAGGCAAGTAATGAATGACAGTGGAATAGATATGTCAACATTTTCGTGACATTCTACTCGACACGCTGCTACTTCTCATGCACACCGTGCGGGCATTACTGCAGATACTATTTTGAAAGCTGTTGGGTGGTCTAACAGATCATCTACATTTGCAAGGCATTATAATAGACCTCTAATTAATACAGTTACTGAACAAGAGTCTTTCGCAAGAGCAGTGTTGAATATTAATGTTAGTGATGATTAATATCAGTATAGTGATAATCTCAAGATACCTGATTAATATAGACTATCTAGTTGATAAAAAAAAAAAAAAAAGAAATAATTTAGTTTTGGTTTTTATGAATACTATGAATGAAAGGATTTTCATTTTATTTAATTTTATATGATTCATTTGTTTTCGTTTTCACTAATTTGATTATTATTTTGGTTAAAATAAATTTGTTGATTATTAACAATGTATATTTATAGTTCTCTGAACATCCTGCAAGTAATACTCGAAACAAATATTACATACAATGATGGGATTAAACGAACTTACCTGAAGTGAAGTTCTATCCTTATTGTATGTAATATTTGTTTCGAGTATAATCTCCCTCCCACCCAGGCAAGTGAATCACTTGCATCCCAGATTGGGGGAGTACTATTTAGTATAAATTAAATAGTACTGCCTTAGTTATGTAACAAAGGTAGTGCTCTTAACTGAATGAGGTTTATGGGTATGGTGTTGCCAGGGGAAGGTTTTATATTTTTTTTAGGCTTAAGAACATCGCGTTATTGTGCCAGCCGAACGACGTCTGCTGCAAGTAATACTCGAAACAAATATTACATACAATAAGGATAGAACTTCACTTCAGGTAAGTTCGTTTAATCCCATCATTATCACAGCAATTAAATTATTTTTCTAAATATCACTTAAGGCGTTTAAATTAAACCGATTTGAGATTATAAGCGGAACACTAAAAAGTTCTTCGTTTTTTTGCGAAAACAAGCTGAGAGAGTGCGCACAATGAATGTCGGGCCGCGGCCCGGGGCAATGGCGGCAAGAAAAACTGTTTGTCCTATTTCTGAACGTGTATCTGAACCAAGGAGGCTTTTGTTGCAGGCAAACGAACACGAGCTGCTCGTATCTTTATCTTTGCGAGGGTAACACTGAGCTAATGGCATGTTTGAAAAAGGTGAAGAAACACCTGCACTTATGTAATTCAATTAATTTAATTGTAGAGTTCTTATAGCATTTTTAGCGTTCATTTAGAAGTAGTAGGGCTTTTATCTGAAAGTACATAATTTTAAGTAATTGCGATTCTCCTAAAAATACTGATACTTTTTTAATTTTAATCGAAATGATAGGAAATTTTAAGATAACAATTTCTACTTTAATTGTTAAATGTGGAGACGTGTGAGGTGGCTATACATATGACAGCACTATAAAAAAATGTTTGCTTATAACGAAAAATTAGTACAATTGAATTATGGAAATATAAAAAAAAAAAAATGTGATTCTTGAATAATCATATAATAAATAAAAATCAGGGGAGTATCTCACACAAATTGCCATCGTCCCAAACTAAGCTCTAGGCTTGTACTATGGGTACTAAGACAACGATAAACATACTTATACAGAGAAATAAATACGTAAATACATAGAAAACATCCAAGACTCGGGAACAAACATTCGCACTCATCACACAAATATCTGCCCTTACCGGGATTTGAATCCAGAAACGCAAGCTTCAGATGTTATAGCATCAAGCATTCATCTCTCTATTGTCGACTTTTAATCTTTGGCCTCATTTTGACATTAATTCGTGCAAACCTATCTAAAATTGATTTTAATTAAGGGTAACGTAATTAACCTTTCATGCTAACTTCAATCGTTGTTGTCAAGTGACTATAAACATGAACTTTATCGACATGACCTCCTTTGAAACCGCCAATGGCTTTTTATGCCTCCACTGTACTAAAGCGAATAAAAATGTAACTGCAAATACAAAGTAGTTAAGAAATCTTGTAATAAAGAGTTTTTTCTTTGTAATAATTGTTAAGTCAGAAGGCAGTATAAGCTGGAAATACAGAGACACGAGTAATGGGGTGGCAAATTGTGAGTACAGAACGGAAATTTGGTTTTTTTATCAAAATTTAGCATCTTTTTAGCAGTAATTTCTCCCCTCCATTTTTAACCCCGCCGCATTCAGGCGGGTGGTATAAGTTATACAGGTATCTGTTGGTGTATCTTTGTGTACCTATGTCTGTGGAATCATAGCTCCAAAACTGATGGACTGATTCGGACGCGGTTTTAATAGAAAGCTAGTTTAAGGCTGCGATCCCATTCCACCAGAGCTGCACGGCTAGCACATATCGGCGCGCGGGTTAAGTCGCGCGCAAGATAGACTACGCGTCATTGTCTAATTAGAACGATCCGATACACTTTCAACCTTAGTAATTCACAAGCATGTCCAGAGGTAAGCAACTCAATTATGGTTTCCACTGTTAAATTGCTTTACTAAGGCTGTAACTGCCCCAGTTTTCTATTTCGAGAGCTGTTAATAATATATGTCAGGTAATTGGATTGTCTGTCCGTCCGGCTTCCCCTTGTTAACAGGACATGCAAAGGTTACTGTGAACGAGGCTACTAACGACGTTAAATCACTTTTACCTATTGTTTGCATGCCTACTTGTGTAATGCCCTCTTATGACCAGTTTTTAACCGATTTCAAAAGAGGAAGAGGTTCTCAAGTGTGTTTGTAACCTGATGACTCCATCAATTATGGTTCCATTTTTTTTAATTGATGGAGTATATTTCCGAGGACGTTCGTTTAACACCAAGTAGATATCTGATGAGGGGATCCGTTATCGTAGGCATTTATATGGCGATTTTATTATTTTCAGTAACAAATCCAGTTCAGTTTTCATTTTGGTATTCAAAAAGTATCATTTGGTGAAGTGGAACTGATGATGAAGACCACAGATGGCCACAGGAACTCTTCAACGGTACCTATTTCAAGGTTGGCGATAAGATGTCTCGGTTAAAATAGTTGAGAGATTTTTACGAAGCACATTTAAACGGTTTAAAGATATGCACTATGACTTTCCCGCGGTTCTTATTCATTGAGAAGTGGGAATACATAACAGCCTATTATTATCACCTTATCATAACGTAAAAATATTTTAAAACAAATATCCAAAAAAATACTTCTCTTGAAATGATAATAGGTCAGTCGAACTGAAGTCGACGTCTCACAATACTTTTAACCAAATGACCACTTCATCATTCACAATCCTGCTATATAAAATTCTCGTGTCACGGTGTACGTTATTGAACTCCTCTGAAACGGCTCGACCGATTCTTATGAAATTTGGTATCGATTTCGTTTTTTTTTTTTCGTTTCCTTTTTTTTTTTTTTTTTTTTTCGGTTTGGTTTTGGTATTTGGTTTTGATATCGGGTAGGTCTGAGAATCGGCCAACATCTATTTTTCATACCCCAAAGAGACATAAAAAAAAAATGCAGCGGGCGAAGCCGCTGGCGGGTCGCTAGTATAATATACAATCCTGACACAACCATGAAGTTTCTGAATATTGACAATGTTGACAGACACAATACTGTTATTAAAGAAGAAGAAAAGGAATAAAACAATGTTTATTCAGACATCTAACAGAAGGACAAAACAAATAACTAGGTACACAAGGGAGACAAAAAAAGGTAAAATAACTGCTTTTGACCTAATGGGCCTCTGTTCTACAGCGTTATAACGATATCACGTTTGACGTGGTTTAGTATCGTTTATGACTCGGCCGCAATTATATCAATGACATAAGAGTTATCAAAACGTTGACAATACGGAAACACAACAAAGACGATATCGTTATAACGCAGTAGACTAGAGGCTCAGGGCCGGAATTATACACGGTAAAAACGATATCGCGACAACATTTACAATGATGGCGACCGAGTCATAAACGATTCTAAAACACGTCAAACGCGATATCGTTATAACGCAGTAGAACACACGCAAGAAATAACTTTAGCGTTGTTTTACTGCTCAACATCATCATATTCAGAAACTATGTACAATGCATCAGGATTGACTTTTTACCTGCGTAGTATTATAATTAGTAGATTGCTGTAAGCAATATGTGGTCTAGTTAGTCTAGAACTAGAAATTATCGATGTTCTGCCGCTGACGTAACCGCAGCCGCAGTCCTGGACCGGGGCCAGTTTATCGAAAGTTTCAATATCTTTTTACGTAAACAAATTTATTAGAAAGTGTTTCAGATGCCGCATTCACAAGAATGGCCAGTGTAGCCTTTGCATTAAATTAACTATACAACTACTACACTATAAATACACGGGTTGTCTGTAATTATGTAGCTTTTAAATTTAAACCTGGTACATTTGTTATTATTTACCACTAAGCAATGTACAAATACACTGTTGACAAACCTAAATAAATTAATATACTAGCCATCGTAATAAGTATGTGATCAATTCGCTTTAGTGTAAATTTTAATCGCCGTTCGAGTTCATCATGCGTGAAAGCGATAAGTTACAGAAATGGTAACGTACTTATGGAGTTCGCTACACAACGAAGAGCGAAGTTTTCAGGTGAAGCCAGGGCTTCTAAAAAGCCGCAAGAAAACCTTCATCTAATAGGTACTATAAAACACCATACACCAGTTGGTCAATATGCGTTTGAAAAGCACTTGTAAACGACTTCATACTTTCTGGTAAAAAGCTGTAAATTTCTATACAAATGCAGTACACATTCACTTCGCCCTGTCACAAGGAGGTTTGTATGTACATTAGACACAAAATTATTTTCCTCATCGACCTTTGAAAAATCTTACTACGATTTTTGAAATGAATTTGTGGGAGTTACCAAAAATACTTAGTGGTAGAATGTGCAGATTTTTAACACTGCATAATATAATTTAATAATAACTCATTCTGATATTCTAAGTAATCAGCAGCAGAAACGATATTTACTCAATAATAAATACAAAAAGTTCCAGAATATTCTACGAATCACAAAATTAGTGGTGATTTAAATAATGGAACAATTCTCCACTAATGAAGACGGAACTATCTGAGGCAGTTATCTGGAGCAACGTCTAGCACATTATCTCGTTTCACTCAGTGGTTCTCTTTTGTGTGAGACTATTTGGAGATGGACATACTGCTCCGTCGGATAAGTACCTAGCGGTAGACCGGGTCGATGCGGTCTGGCTAGTTTCCTGATTGCTTGCCAGCTCTAACTTCTGTTTGTGACGGCATTCAATTATTTTGTGAGTATTGTTTTGGTTTTAGTGGCCACGGCTGCACTCCGAGTCGGGTAATGACGTGTAAGTCGTTTCTTAGTGACGATTATTCATACACGAGTTTGAATAAGGAATGTCTTAGGGCATATTCAAAATAAAGTGTACCCTTTACTTTCCTTAACTAGGGTACGCTTTATTTTGAAAATGCCCGTCAATTGTCTCTAAAATTACTGAGTAGGTACGGTGTCATTAACACATTACACAAGCACACTATGTTGGTTTGCAAATTAAAATACTAATCTCTTAAACCAATAAAAAAACATTAATTAAATCTAAAATATATTAATTAATTTAATCTCAATAAAATAACAGTGGTGGTAGGACCCTGTGCAGGGTCCGTCCGGATCGCTACCACCATCTTATCCATTAACCAGCCGCCAAGCAACAGTGTTCGCATGTGTGGGGATATGACAACCGGTGAAATTGCTAGCATAGAGGCATTCCATCTTAGTCCTTAGGATCGGCAAGAGGATTGAAGTCTTGGGATTGTAGTCTTGAGAATTCAAATGTCTATGGGTCTTAGATTCCACTTACCATCAGGTGGCCTACGTGCTCGTGTGCCTTTTCCTTATCATATAAAAACAACATAAAAATGTATTCAAAACACTAATAATATCCTAAAACTAGAGGTTACCCGTGACTTCGTATGCATATAATTAGTTTCCCGCTTCTCCCTCTATTTCTTCCTTTTGGGGGTTGATTTTCGGAAACCTATGGTAACCAAGAAAGAGTTCCTTAAAACTTCCAAGTCCCAAGATCCAGCGACTTGGGCTGTGGAGTGATATATGAGTCAGTTTCTTCTTTTATATATTTAGGTAATAATATGACAATAAATTGTATAAAAGCAGTATCACAGATGTTCGGTTCGATCTTGATTCGGCTGTTATTTGTTTTTATATTTAGTCGCTTGTCTATGATGTCGAAAGTAAGCTCGAGTATCGGAAATTACTTTAACTGAGTAATCAACGCTGTTGGCATTATGTGATCTTGAACGGATTTCCAACATCTTCTACGGTCACCTTGCATACCTCACGTAAAAGCGCGGTTCTAATACCTGTAAATATGATTACCTGTCGTTACACAAACATCGGGCGGATATTTACATTCCACTATGCACAAATTATACACTTACACTCGTTGCTGCACAATCACAACTAACGAATAATTAAACTTAATGATCACGCCATCACAAACATTATTACACATTATTATATGGGGATTATTATCCCCAATGGCGATACGGTGTGATATGTTTTCTTTGTTCGATCGATATTCTCACCTTACCCTCATTTAGGCTGGTAAAAGAAAACAATCTTACACCGCCGCTTTAAAAGATAACTGACTTTCATAAATATTTTATTTAAGACATGCAAACTTGCTTACTAAGCAAGGACTGAAAGCCAATCAAAAAAAAATTCTTATTTTGATATGACTTACGTCGATATGCGACTCGACGCATGAAATTAAGCCATACCAATATTATAAATGCAAAGGTATGTGTGTTTGTTTTTTCCGTCTTACTGCTTCAACGCTTGATGTGAAATTTAATAAAGACATAGTTTATGGAGCCTGTCCTGTTCTTCCCATTTTTTCCCAGAATAACAGTCAGTTTTCAAGAGAGTAGTAAATTAACGACAAAAGTCACGTGCATAAGCTTGTCTTATATAATATAGACTAACCAGGGCCTCTATTCAACTGCGTTATAACGATATCGTTTATGACCTGTTTCCGTATTGTCAACGTTTTGATAACTCTTATGTCATTTACAATAATGGCGACTGTGACATAAACGATTCTTAAACGTGTCAAACACGATATCGTTTTAACGCACCTGAATAGAGGCCCAGGTATCGAATAACTTACAAAAATGTAAAATTCTAAAATATTTTAAAGACTCGACGAATATTACGACACATATACAGGTTCTCTATTTTACATTGTTTTTACTGTAATGTTACTGTTATAACAGCTCTTATTTACTTTACAGTAAAAGCTGCAGAGTCGTAGACAATACGGTTGCAATGGGGTTATTAACAAAGTAGAATAAAGGCCCTGTTCATATTTTGGTTAGTCTTTTTACTTATGTAGGTAGATCCTTTACCCTTTGTAATCTAATTCAAAGACAGCCAATTTGCGATTCAGATCGGCTGTCGAACCGCATAAGGAACTACGGAACTCCGGATTAGGGTACCGGGGGAAACAGGGGCGAACAAAAATGGCTTAATCCAATAATCGCCAGAGACAAACGCTAAATGAATAAATGATAAGCTCACGAACAAGGGGCACAGGTCGGGAATGGATGGTGTTTGTTGGTTATGGTGCTTATTTATTGGGTAATTCGTATGTTTTAGCTCGGTTTTAAGATTCCTTTACATATTTATAGGCTGTTGAATCAGCATTTCTTTTTCAGGGCCACTATTTAAGTCGGTAATCGTCGGTCGGTATTGCCTTTGACGTGTTATGGTATTGTTTTTAGCTCGACCGCCATTTGGTCAAGTCAATAAAAGCTATCTAAACGATGACAATACAGAAACATGTCAAAAACAATAAGGTTTTGTGTGACATGCCAAATGAAAGGGTTTGATTGGTCTAATATTAATTAAAAAAAAAACAAGAAAAATTACGGTGATGATGATTTCTATAAGTATGTTACATTTATAATACGTACCAAAAAAAACTATATTAGTATCTGAGGAGTATTTTTATGATAAGGAGGAGGCACACGAGCACTCAGGCCACCTGATGGTAAGTGGAATCTGAGACCCATAGAAGGGTTTATTCGTTACATACTTGAAAAAGTTAGTTTTGAATTAAGCCTAAATATTTTTGAAATTCTCCTTCTATATAAGCAAAATAGCAATATATATAAACTGATTGATCACAATAGTCTGGACAACATCAAATACAACGTTTGGGAAAAAAGGGGAAAAAGATATGTCATAGACACCCGATGAGATGAAATGTCAAAGGGGATCTGACGGGGGATTGTGATATTTGTCAAGTGAAATGTTTGCTTCGTGAACTGTAAAGATTATATTTTTTGTTATAGAGCTTCCGGTAACCTTCGGGGAGGGAAGATGGCCGATTGAAAAATGTCCGGCTTTTGATTTTGATTTATTCTGTTTACTGTTTTACTCTACTCACTTGACATTGGCGAAATCACTGCGTACATCGCGGTGGACCGCCATTAATAAAAAAGAAGATGAAGAAGATTTTTTGTTATACTTCATTGTCAAGTTAAAATCAACCTTACGCTTTATTTAGCAAAAAATATAGCATAATATTTTGCCCTTTCAGTGAAGTATATTTTCCGTGTTCAATTATTGCTTTGGTGTTCAATAATGAGTATTTGTATTGTATTGTATTTTTTGCAGGAAAGACAAGAATTTAATGTCCTCATCCAATACTTGTTTATCAATGTTTATCAACTGTTTATGCGTAATTAAGTCACAAGTATCACCACCATCCAACCATTTAAAAATCCTTCAATCCTACAGGCTTAGGTCCTAAAAACCAAACTTTTTTTTTAAGTAGAATTTATACTTCGTTCCGTAGCTAAGCACGAATATTCTATAACACCAATGAGGAAAATTAATTATGCAGTCACATCTACACATTCTGCACTCAATCGACACCAACTCTACAAGTCAAATGACTTTATCTGTCGTGCGAGCACGCGACATCCCTCTTCCACCGACCCCCCTAATTAATAATCATGACTTGCGGGTGCAATTTAACAAAATTAAACATTTTCCTTAGAAAATGAGGAAAATGTAGGGAAATAGAGGGCAGTTCTGACCTAGACAAGTCGTGTTATTTATTTAAAATTTGATAACTAGCACCAATAAAACAACACCTAACACAACAATACAACAATGTATATGTAACAATACCTACAAAATTGCAGCTGCTACGTGAAAGCTTAAAAGTAGAATGTTCAACAAGGGACTAAAGTAAGCCACGAGATATATATTATAGTTCGAGTGACATTATGGCTTTTTAGTCTCGAGGTCCTAGCACCCCACCGGCTCCACGGCGGCGCACTTTGACAACATCAAAATAGCAACAAGTATCTGGCTTTTTGGGTTTTGCCAAAGCTTTTTATAAGGAAATTAAAAATAAAAAGTATTTCGTTCCCTAAGGGATTAAAATGTCATTTTAGTCCCTAAGGATTAAATGGATCACTTTAGTCCGCCTAAACGTGGCTATTATGAATCATTTTAGAGCGAGAAAAGTGAAAACTTAATTTAGATCTGGTACAGTTAAAATTTTAACTTATATTTATTTCTCAACTGAACACGTAACTTTGCACCCAAGTTTGATCTCGGAGTCCGATCTCTTGAAGGACACTTACGCAACAGCGCCTGAACGTCCAAAGTGCGTCAGGAATCCACACAGATCGGCATCATGGGCGCTGACAGACCTTATATAAAACAGCTAGGCTTTTTACGATTCGTATCAACTTGAGTGACGCAACATTTTACCAAGTTTCATGAAATAAAACTCGTCAGATCTAAATTTAAATCTTTTTATTCGGTTAGCGGTTACCGCTGAGTCCTTTAGATGTTTTGAAGGACTTATGATAAGGGCAGAAACGAATTTCAGGCGAGTACTTAGCTACATATAAAACCGTGGTGTTGTACCCTTACAAAATAATACGGAGCGATTTACGTATGATAGGTAACACGTATCAAGGCAGCTAAGTTTTGTAAATCCAAAATGTCGCGAAAAACGACCTGCCGTGTGAACCAGAATTAATTTATCTTCGCTGATGAACCTCGCTAAGAATCTAGAGGTTAAACCAGAGTAGTTGGACGATGAACCTGAGGCGGTTGCGTTGGATAAGGGCAAAGCAAGAATTGCTCGTGGAACTGAAGGCGGTTGAGGCGGTAAGCGGTAACGCGGTGAAGCGTTGGTATGGTAGACCTCCCGCGTGCCAGACCGACGATCTGGTGAATTAGATTTAGATATGGTTTTTACCTGCAGTTAGGTATTTTTTTACGGAAAGTCACTACATAGTATAAAACAAAGTCACTTGCCGCTGTCTGTGTGTTAGATCATTAAAAAAACGCAACGGATTTTGATGCGGTTTTTTTTTTTAATAGTTAGAGTGATTCAAGAGGAATATGTATAGTGTGTAAATGGAATACGGGCGTTTATTAAAACTGGATATGATTAAGACTCTACTAATCATTAACAGAAATAATTATTTTGATTACGCTAACGTATACACCGTTATTAATTTTTTAACATACTACCTATCGACCCGCAATGGACATCGAAGCCCATCTGTCAGGTAAGTACGTAATGTTTACTTTATTATTTGCGTTTTTAATTCATTGCATTTTTCGTTATACATTGCGTGTTTAATTATATTGTATGGTTAATTTTTTTTATTTAAGTTTAACAAAAGCTGCCTAAATGTGCTCAGTAGGAGTTATACTAACCACAGTTAAAAGGAACGCCCGTATACCATTTACACACTGTATATGTTTATGTGTATAACACTTTAACCCGGAGCGAAGCGAGGGCGGGTCGCTAGATACATATAAAAAAAGCCTAATTAAGTTTTTATGTAAGTAGAAAAAACAATATCTTCCAACCAAATCGCCAAAATATAATTTTATTTATCTTCTCCTTTCTTTTCAACTTCATTACAATCGTGCAAAGCCGGGTACGGGTCACAAGTAATTACATAACATCATTTCACTTGAACGAAAATACGTTAAATTAACGGTTGCAATAATTTTTGGCGACAAGGTTCTAAGAGAATGTTGGCTCATCAATTAAAACCCGTGTCCGTACTCGATTAAGCTATGATTAGACACAAACTACGTATGACTCCATTTTTACAAAGTTCTTGATTGTTATTTTTTCTTGTTTCAAACAATACTATGGGAGGAACAATGCAGGACCAATGTGTATATAACACCCTTAATTGAAGAAGATGGGCCACTTCCACCGTGCTCCATCTTTACGCACCACTTTGCTGAAGGTAAGACGGAAACTGCGCGAGTATACACTCGTCCTCTCTCACTTTCTCTCATTCCTGCATGGATAATATCAGATCAGGGGTTCCAATTTCCCAGGGTTAAAAGTACTCTATGTCCGTTTCCGTGCTATTTGTCGCATTTATGAAATAGAATAAGAACAAAGGCATAGAAGGAGCAAAAAAGCCTTATAAGGCAACATACAGATAACTGATATGCAAAGTCTTATTGGTATTCAGTGTCCCAAAAAGAGAGTTATATAAGCTAAAATATCATGGTCGTACACGGCGTATGTCCTCAAGTGGTCAACTCATGGTCACCCACATCTTTCATGGGTCAACATTGTATAATGTTGCCAATTTCGCTCCAAACCGCGCCATTGTTTTTCAGAACTCTATTTCAATTTGACCAATAACCTACTTGACAAATAAGAGTCAAGCATGTAATAATGCCATGCTACCGTGATGCTAACTTAGTAAATATTTATTTTTAGCATGTTTAGTTTTATATATCCCTTTTACAAACCTTTTCTAAATGACATGTTAAATCTAGAAATGGTTTAAATTAAGACTAATTCATAAAATGTTGACGAAATCCCATAGCAAATGCCTACGTAAATATTTACATTGTTCGAAGTTGTTTATTGTGAGAAAAAACATGGTATTTATTTCGATGCTAAAACCACACCAGAGGGCTACACCACGTAAAACTTGGGTTTAAATTGCATTAGAAGATGCACTTTACCTTTAGTGGCAGCTGCCAACAAAGTTTATCCATGAAGAGATTATGCCTCATGGAGATAATATTGCAGTGAGATGTGGGACGGATCACATACCTAATAGGCAAGTTTGATAGTTACACAGAAACTACATTAGTTTAGGAGAAGTAGTTTCCTGCTTCGTAGAGCGTCTAACAAGGAGTGTATGAACTTGGTGCGTATAAGCACAGTTTAAACAATAGTTTGTTTTGTTGTTTGTGTTTGTATATCGCGCAGTTTGCATGTGTGCGTGCTTCAACGGTACGCGCCGCGACCAACCACAAATAAACTCAACAGGAGGCCACAAGCCGGTTTAGTCGGGGTCGCGCATCGACGCAACCTTAGCGCTTGAGCCTAAAGGGCCGGAGATGAACGATTTTTTTATTTATAGTATGGCAACTTTATAGTGACGCAACTATGGGGGTCCGTGGCCTAAAGTATGTAGGACACAGCGTCGTTTAGGTACCTTTTATTTTGACAGAGCCGCCTGCCCGGATGAGGGTCGTCAGATCAAGTCCCGCTATAGGCGATATTTGTGCGAATATTAATAAAGGTAAATAAAAAAGCTGGGTACGAATCTGACCGGCTCAGCCTGAGGGATGCTCGCCCCGCGCGGTGAGATGCTCGCGAGCCAAATTGTTGCACATAAACATGTGCGTCTGAGGCAGCGTCCTGGCCACGAGCCGACATTTCAGAATGGCGTCGGACACGATGACAGCCTCGGCTGCGTTTTTCATACTTCACCGAATTATTAACAAATAGAAGAAGAAATTGCCTCGGTGGTGGAACGGCTCAGCAACATTATTAAATTTGTAAGCACCTCGCCCACAGACAAGTTAGAACTTGTCGTTCTGCCCGCGGCACGCTCGGATACACGTCCAATTTACGCGAGGCACGCACACTGAGGCGCCTTTGAGCTCGGGCAAGAGACCGACTCTCGGCGGATCGCCACGAGCAGCGCGTGAGCGCGTACGAATTTGAGCAAAATAGGTGAGCCGTGCGTACCTCAACCCGAGGCTGCTCTGATTCGTACCTACCTTTTGATTATTGATAACTAAGCACAAGAACATACAAGAAAATATCCCATGTACCCCAAATTAACCTGAACCTGTATCTTTTAAGTTTTGTGGGTAACCGTAGAAACTACAGTAATAAAAACGAGTATAAATCAATTACGTAACTAAAGTTGCCACGAATAGATCGAACGGGCGAATGAAAGTATACATGTGAAAGTAAAGAATTTAATTTGTAAGGACAACACTCACTCAATCACAGGTAACACGTTTCGTTCGTTCCATTAATCGCCGCTGTTAAAACGAGTAACGACCTATACAAAGTATACTGGACTGTATAGGTCTGTATTTTTTAATTAAACCTCATAAGACTTATAGGTACTTTTTGACACTGGGAGCACAGAATGAAGTAGAGTGTTTGTATTGGCAGGGCTCTGTGTGCGTCGCGCGCATGCGTTGATGGGCGCGGGCGCGAACGGTCCCGCGAGCGGCGGGCGGGCGGCGCGCGCGCTGCGCCTGCTGCTCCTGCTGGTGCTGGCGCTGGCCGCCGTCGAGTACCTCTTCGGGTCCACCCTCGACGCCTCCCCGCTGCGGACCTATGTGTACACGCCGCTCTACAACGCCACACAGCCTACTACCAGGTAAGCCAGCATAATCACTAACAAAAACATAATCATCATCTGTAACAAAATGTTCAGATCATGGAGTATAAAGACCACACGATCCTTCTAGATTTCTCTGTACGCACCGTTTTACGACGCCACACTATCAGGCGGACTAACATCATTATCTTCCTTCTATATATAGGGTGGAAAAAATCTATGGGCCCTGGAGGGGAACTACCTTAAATCCTTTAGTTAGCTCATTTGACTGAAAGGAAACATTCCTTTATTTTTTTAAAGAAACAACATTTTTTAAAGAATGCATTTTGCATTCAAAGATGTTCTAAAATTCGTCTCAGCCAAATGATCACGTTAACGAAGCTTAAAATAAAAAGTAGTATGTTTGCTACTCAACAAACTGTAGGATTTGTACAAACTTTCATTGGTTTTTGACAGATTACATGGTAAAAATCTAAATGTCCATTTTTGAACATATTTTATCGAATTCCAGATCAGCTGATCACTCAAGCTGGCCTAAAAGGCTACTATTCGGAATCGATGTAACCCAGAGCCCTAGGGGACTCACGCAAACTCGCCCTACACACGCCAACGCGACTCAAATCAACACGAGTAAACGAAAAGACGCACCGCTCAACGTAACGACCAACACCATGCCGGACATCAGCTCCGACTACAACACCAATCTGCTGATCACCAAGATAATGGATAGTATCAAGAATCTCGTGACCACGGAAGGTGTGGCCCTTAAGAGGAACGAAAGGGAATTACCGTTGTGTGATGCCATGCCGCCGGATCTAGGTAAGAATTGCTTGAGAAAATACATAATATTGAATTTTGACCAGCTGTTATTATTTTGATCATTTCAATATTGTGTTGCTAGAAATCACCGCTGTAACCAGCCTACTTTACAGCTGTAACTAGCTGTTAGACGAATAAATGATCAATGAATGGTTTCCTACGGGGCACATTGAAGACTTTATCGCAGAAGTTATCTTTCATATTGAAGTAAATAATTACAATTTCATGTTAAATATAACGCTGTTTAAATCAGCAACGCTTTCATCACAAGAAGGCAGCTTAAGCATACTATGCATATATTTATGTGCTTAAGCTACCTTTGTGTAATAAAATAACAACGTTATTGATTACCAGCAACGATATCAATAGTTTGTGAACATCAACATACGCTGTTACAGAGTTCGATTACGTATCAATATTACTTCAAAGTTATACTAGTTACTTTAAATATAGCTGAACTTTTCAGGCATTTATAAGTATATTGTTGCTAGAACCGTAACGGCCGCACTCAGAGCCAGTTATAACGATTAATAAGTCATCCGTTTTTTTTATAAAAGAGATTAAAAAATGTATCGAGTTAATTGTCTCTAAAATGTATGGACTACGGCGGTAATATTGTTTCTTTATGGGTATGTTACGTAATATCTCCGCAATTGTAAACCGATTTCAATCTTTTTTAGAAACTAAATTAAAGTTTTTTAAAACGTTGATCTTCTTCTCAGGCCCGATACCCATGAACAAAACGGACCTGGAGCTGGACGCGGTGGATAAGAAGTTCCCCGAGGTGCACTGGGGCGGGCGCTACTCGCCGCCAAACTGCACCGCACGGCACAAAGTCGCCATTATAGTGCCGTGCAGGTGCATTATTTAAAATTCTACTTCATTATTATCAAGATCGTCAACATGATAATTATTATATTACAAGTAACAATAAGCTCGATTTTCCGCAACCATGATATTACTCACGTGACAGTGAGCTTATCGGTCAGGGGGTCTATTATACTTGGGCTAAACCTGACAGTAATCGTATTGTTTTTAACCCGGCCGTCATTACTGTCAAGTAATTAAGAGCTTTCGCAACGTCGACAATACTATAGCATGACAAAAGCAACTTAGCCCGAGTAGAAAAGAGCCCGAACGTCTACCTGTTGGTTACACCTTCGACCCCGCATACTCGTAAGTCCCGGGGAAGGACATACTTTTATCTATGAAAAAGGAAAAACTAAAAACGAGTTCTGCGAGTTTTGAATAAAAATATGGTTTGGTTAAATATCTACTTGACCTTAGCTAATTAAAGAAATAAACTTACCGACTGAAAAACGAACTAATTTCTGTAAATGACGACACGATAGCCTAGTTGGTAGTGACCCTGCCTTCGAAGCTAGAGGTTCCTGGGTTCAAATCCTGGTAAGGGCAGATATTTGTGTGACGAGCACGAGTATTTGTTTCTGAGTCTTGGATGTTTTCTATGTATTTAAGTATATATTTCTCTATATGAGTAAGTTTATCGTTGTCTAGTACCCACAGTACAAGCCTAGAGCTAAGTTTGGGACTAGGTCAATTTGTGTGACATTGTCCAGTGATATTTATTTATTTAAATATATCGAGTAGATAGGCGTTACAAGTATGGAGGTATATTTTTACAGATAACTATGTTGTCGAGTACACTTTCTCGGTTTTACTTATTGCCTTAAACATCCACATGATGAATTTACATACATACATACATAGAATCACGCCTTCATACCCAGAGTGGGGTAGGCAGAGCTACAGAAATACCAACAACTCTAAAAAGACTTGTGGATAATTCTGTAACCACATTTTGCACAATCAGGCCTAGAAGTTTACTAGTGTATTAGTGACAGGTTGCAAGCCCATCGCCTAAATACTACAAGCCCTTATTCCCTTAGTCCCCTCTTACGAAACCCATGGGAAGACATGGAGTGGCACTATTCTAACCCGGCAACCACACGGGGGACTGATGAATTTAGTCTGCGAATAAATAAATATCAGGGGAAAATCTCATACAAATTGACCTAGCCCCAAACTACGAGTAAGCTGCAGGCTTGTACAGTCAGCATCAAAAGTAGCTAAGTAAAATAACATGTTCAAAATGATCTAAACACGAAGTATTGTCTTGACGATAGAGTTAAGAGCAGATCATTCTAAGCTCTTCGTTTGCGTAGTTACTTCTGCTGCTGACTGTACTATAGGTACATTATATACAAGGTACATGCATACTTAGATACATAGAAAACATCTAAGACGCAGGAACAAATACTCGCTCTCATCACACAAATATTTGCCCATACCGTCGAACTCGACAAGTCGAACCCGGGTCCGCTGGCTTCGTAGCGTTTACCAACTAGGGTAAACACGTCGTTGAATTATTACCCGGCGGGTATAAGTTGTCCTGTTTGCTCGTAACTATCGACTTTGGCTTTATGTTTCATCAAAACAGCTCCGCCGATGTCTATACCTAACTTAGCGCTTGAAATCTAAGACTTATCGGTGCAGATTATATTTCGTCAACTATAATAATCTGTCTGCATAAGTCTCCCACAGACCAACTAACATTACACCGAGACACATTGTTTGATGGGACCCAAAAAAATCCCTCTGCTGTATATAGTATTAATCGATCAAGGATATATTTACAAAGGCATAACGTCGTATAACACCCAAGCGCCTAAGTATTTCAAATATTTCTGTGTTTTTGGGTCAGATCAAACACTATGTGAGAGGGACGATTTATTATAATTAGAGGCGTATATAACTTTCTCATTCTATTAAATTGCTGCGTCCATCTTGGCCTGTAACTTCAACTTTTAGACTGTGGACGCCTTAAGAGAATCAATGCCCTTATATCTTTTTTCAGAGATCGTCAACAACACTTGGCGATATTTCTCAACCACATGCACCCGTTCCTCAAGAAGCAGCAGATAGAATACGGGATATTCATAGTTGAACAAGAAGGTAGGTTGGAGATACACGTTAACAATAACTTCAAAGTAAACACCATGACCGACAAACGACCAGTGTCCTATATATTTATTTGTAATTTTAATACTAATGCTACGGCTGACCCAAAAACAATCATCATCTACCAATCGGCGTTATAAAATAGCTGACCCCATGTCCATCCTACTAATATTATAAACGCGAAAGTTTGTATAAATGGATGTGTGGATGCTTGTTACTCTTTCACGGTGCAACAGCTGGACGGATTTGGGTGAAATTTGGAATGGAGATAGCTACCCTGCATTAACACATAGGCTACTTTTTATCCCGGATTTTTTTTAATAGTTTCCAAGGGAATATAGATAGTCGAAATCTACGTGGCCGGAGTCGCAGGCCAGGCAGAAGCTAGTTGTTCTATATGAAGATAAAATTCAAATAAATGACGTCCCGTTTTTGTGTCACATTAGAACAGCCCTAGAATTTGTAGTCGATTATTAGATTTTCGTTTCTCAAAAGTTTGAACGCAACCTCCACCTCTCTTTGGGGATGCCTTATCGATTTATTTTAAAATTATTGTTTTATTTGGAGAACGAGAACTTCATTATTGACCTTATCGTAGCTGACTTATCCAGGTGTAACTGTGGCCAATAATCTTAGATCTAAGGTCAGTCCTTTTCTAATTAATAAACATGTAACTAACTTGTTTTATGTCCTTATAGAAACCAACCCATGTGAAGACGATGGCGATGATTACAAACCACTTCAATTTATAATGCTATGTTTAATTAAAAGATTGCAGCGTTTTATTGGCGGTAACTCCCAAGATAAATTTATGTAACTATTGAGGTAGGTTAAACTTGAACTAAAAATACAATTAAATAATTCAAAACTATTTAGTATTGCGTAGGCACTAAGTAGTTTTTATTTACATGTGATGTAAATACATTTATCCTCAATTTTTGGTTTTCATTATTTTAGTAAAACACTTCATTTCATGAAATATGTGTGTGACAGTCTGTAGAAAAATCGAAGGTTTTACTTATTGTTAATAATTTTATGTAGCAGTACTGTATTTATTAGCGTTTGGTAAAAATCAAAAATTAAACTGCGAAGGGACCACAAATTGTTATTGTTTTTGCTGCTTAATTGGTGTCTTTTCATTAATATGATTGCTTCACTGATTAGTCATAAACAAAGCAATTCTTGGAGCTAGTACAGTCAAGGCCCAAAATATGGTAAGAGTAGTAGTGGTAGCACTCTCCACACTCATTTTCTGGTCGGAAGGAAACATAATCAGCGTCATTATTATCAATATTATCAAAACTATGAAAGCTGAGTGACGTCCAGTGCCTCCCCTAAGGATCTCTACCATAAACGGTAACGCAAATTTCCTAGACCTTTATCAGGTCGTTAACTTTTGTCCAGAATACTTTTAATAGTTCCATTAATATAATACAGTGTTACAATTACTTTAATCTGCATAACCAACAATGTCACCACTTTAATACCTGACTTCAGCGAATCCTGTTTGCGATGACCAGTTGAACTATGCCTTGCATACCAAATGTCAGCCAAATTTACTCATATTTCGCCAACAACATTGGTCGCGTCGGGATTAAAAAATTAAAGGTTTGTAAATCAGACAGTAAACAAAGACAAATCGGAATGTTGACCTCCCAACATACTGGCATGTTATAAAATTCCTGACACACATCTACCCTAACCCTCGTTAAATTTAATCTGTGAACTGCAGGGAGCCACGAGTTCAACCGCGCTAAGCTGATGAACGTGGGCTTTATGGAGAGCCAGAAGCAGAAGGTGGGCGGCTGGCAGTGCTTCGTGTTCCACGACATCGACCTGCTGCCCCTGGACCAGCGGAATCTCTACTCCTGCCCGAGGCAGCCGAGACACATGTCTGCTTCCATTGATAAGCTAGATTTCAGGTATTTAATACCACACTTTTTCCGTCCAGTTTATTTGTAGGTATGTACTTTCGTACCAGTTTTTGCAATGATAGAAACATGTCACCATGAGAAATGACAACGCTGCTGCTGATATTTTAACATCCTCACCGTGAAAACATTTATTTACTTAGAGTTGGTAAAGCATTTTAGCTTCAATACTAGTAATATGTAACAAACGATGTTTTTTATTTTTCTTTATTCATGTTTTCTTTTTCAGAGTACTCTTGAATATGACGACAGATACGGCAGCATCAATAAGCGTGTAATGATCAAGGATCTCTTATGTTTTCTCCAGGTTGCCTTATGAAAACATCTACGGTGGAGTGTCAGCCATGACGCTAGTGCAGTTCCAGAAGGTTAACGGGTTCTCCAACCGGTACCGGGGCTGGGGCGGCGAGGACGACGATATGGCTTATAGGTAACAAGTTGGGTTATGGTAGATTTGGGCATGGTAAGGATAACTCACGTTATAACTTTTTCTGTGAAATGTTACTTTGTGTAAATCATTTTAGTCACAGAACGCAACGTTTTGATTTTGTCATTTGTATGGTTAACTACTGCTATTATTTCCAACTTTTGGACTTCACCGTGTTAAGACGGGCATATCAGTCAAGAACCATCTATTAATACGGCCTTAAGACCGGCGAGTTTTTTGCTGACTCATAACTTAATAGTATGGTTAGATTTTGAACAATAAAGCTAAAGAAGATAAAGAAGAGTGCAGGGGCGAGGGGTGGTCTATTTCATAGCCTTTCTCCCACGTATCCCAAAAAATACGAAATAAAATTCAGAAGTTTTCCTAATGAGGTTTAGAACATTCACTAATAAAGAACACTTATAAAGGGGAGGTAAACTCACTGTTTAAGCGATATTTGGGCCTGCCCTGCTTCTTCGGACGAGGGTTGGGGGTGGACAGCTCTCACACACACTGCCTTCCTGGACGTCCTGGTGCACTTGGGTCTAGTCTCAAAACTTGTTCACAGACCCTATTCTTTATAAATGTATAATGAAGTAGTTCGGAAAAACCACGGTTATTCGCCAAAAATGGCAGGAGCAAGAGACCAACGGGCTCAAAGTCAATACGCGATAAGGGCGGTCGACAGACTGCCTTCTTGAATTGACTAACCTCGTACGAGTATATTTGTGCACACAGTGGGTGGAGTTCGCTTTGCGCTGGTTATGGTGTACGAGGGAGTTTTGTAAGAGGGCGATATGTACCTTATTATTAAATATCCAAACCTCATTTGGGTTTGGCTCAAACAAAGAGAAATTGTATTTTTCAAAGATGGAATAGGAGGAAGTTAATGTTAAGAAGTCGTAGATGAATCCGCAAGCAGAATTTGTGGCCCAACGAATATTATATATATATATATATAAGTACGTCATTCCTCTGATTCGTGGTTATAAAAAAGGTTGTTTAATCTTTTATTTCTTTTCTTTATTTTCTTCTTATCTTACAGATTAAAAAAGATGAGTTATCACGTCGCGCGTTACAAAATGTCCATAGCCCGATACGCTGCGATGTTAGATCATAAGAAATCAGCGCCAAACCCAAAAAGGTAACACATTATTTCTTACTACGTTTGTACTTGCCACGTTTGTAACAGCAAATAGCTATGAAGTTATGACCCCTGGCGAAGAATAAACTAATGCTCTTTATTAATTCTTTGTTTTTCTCCATCATAACATAAAGCTCTCCCTGCCGCAAACTCTCCTGGCACATGGGACCATTTCCCGTATTATGGTCGCCTTTATCGCGATAGATAAAGCAGCCATCACTCTCGTACCTACGTATTGGTCGGAAAGTGACAGATGTTTTATCGACGTTTAACCACATCGATAAACGCGACCATAATAGACCGCATGACGTATAATATCGTATCGTCCACATCTAAAAGGGACTAAATACAAACGTATATTATTATTGACTTGAAGGCATTAAGTCCACCATTTGTACTTATTTCACTGCAATAAAGATTAAGTAAATAAATGAACTAGAAATAGTGAAGCGACTCTAGGGACTTGAGTTATTGGTGAAATAAATACAACATACAAAATAATCCCAAAACATTTAAAATAAATATAAAAAATAAATGAGACTGAAACTGTTCCAGGTACCGACTGCTGTCGCAGACGAGTAAGACGTTCATGAAGGACGGGTTGTCCACGCTCGAGTACTCGGTGGTGCACGTGACGCAGCACCACCTCTACACACACGTCATGGCCAACATCGACGAGCACAGCTGATGGACATACATCGCCAAACTGCTGTTTGGCGACGAGTGGTAACGTCGACATGTGAGGTTAACAGTGTTGAGAATATACCCTATTATTTAACCTCCTTGTAAGGGAAAGTGACTATCCGGGCGAAAACGAATATATTCGATTTTCAAACGCACCTTAACATTTGGGCGGCCATTTTGAATTAGTCGCTTCGTAACTAGCACAAATTGGTGTATACACTAATGAATTACTATTTTATTTAATACGTTCAAAAACTCGAAGGCAAAAAAATTGGACTACACAATTTTTGTCCTTAAAAATGACGATATGTCTTAAAATAACAGGATCATGCTTTTAATACTTAAAAAAAATCGATGCAGCCTTAAATGGATAACACTTAATTACCCCACAGGCCACTTACGATGTTTTTGAAAATAAACCGATGTTCGGCTAAATGCTTTGTATACGGCCATAGAGTGTTAATTTGATGAATTGCAATTTAATATTTATTTGTGACGTAGTTACAAAAATAAGCAGGTTTTTAAGAATTAAAAGAAATCAAATGATATAGAAATATTGTTGTCGGCATGGAAAGAAATCGTAACTTTTGTAGGGTAAATAGAACACCGTCCACAATGTATCCGTTTTTGTAGTAGGTATTCTTCATGAAAGACAAATTACATTTCGTACCTATACAATTATACTAGGTATTCGCTATGAACGCCTAAACTATATTTTTTTAGAGGTTAAGAAAATACGGTACTGTGTTCGTCATTTTGGACTAAGCTTAATTAGTAGGTATACAATACAGTTATCTAAGACAGGCCCTGGACACATATTGCCGTTTATATCTACCTCTTTCCTAAAGTTATGTTTGCTAACAAAATACGTGTGTGTGTCTTCTTCTTTCTGCGAGTGTAATTATATTGTAAATCATTTTTAGATTTTGCGGATTTACTTCACTATTTTTACCGATGTTTTGACGAAATACATTTAATTAAATCATTTCGTTATTTTTTAATTTTATTGTCTTTAAACTAAATCGGACACTATTACGAGATGTTAATTTCTTTATATTTGATTTTAATTTAATTAATTTACATTAAATTCTTCTTTCTTAAGTATAGATTATGACAATATACAAAATAATACGCTAGTCGATATTTGTTGTGTAAAGGTTTAAATCGCTCAGAGCGTCCAATTGTTAATTAAAATTGTCTCGCCCAATGCGATCTTGACAAGAGTTGACATTTTCGAATCTAAGTAATTAACGAATTATAAACTATGGACTTGTACATGGCTTTTGTAGATAGATAGGATCCATTTATATTGTTTAAAGTTCATGCTGGTTAATATATGTAATACTCAACTCAAATGAGTTATGTAAGTGCAATTTACCGAAATTTGTCATTTTCCATAGAAAATGAGGACAAATGTTGGAAAATAGTTCCGATCTCGATAAGTCGTGTTATTTATTTAGAATTTCATTACGGGTATCTAGCACAATAAATATACAAAATTACAGCTGCTGCGTTAAGCTTAAAACTTAATTTCGATGTGGTACAGTTCAAATTTAAACTAAAATTTATTTCTCAACTGAACGCGAAACTTTGCAGCTAAGTTCCTCTAATCTCTAAGTCCAATCACTTGAAGGACCCTTACGCATCAGCGCCTGTGACGTCCAAAGTACGTCAGGTATCCATACAGATGGACATCATGGGCGCTGAAATAAAACAGCTAGGCTTTTTACGACTCTTATCAACTTGAGTGATGACGCAACACTTAGTTTCATGAAATAAAACTCAACAGATCTGAATTTGAACCTTTTTTATTCGGTTAGCGGTTGCCGCTGAGTCCTTTAGATGTTTGAAGGACTTATTATAATGGCGAAAACGGATTTCAGGGGAGTAGGTGGCATAAAAGCTATAAAACCGTGGTTGTGTACCCTTAAAAACAATACGGAGCGATTTACGTATGAAAAAAGGCAGTTATCTTTTGTAAATCAAAATGTGTTGAAGAACGACCTGCCGTGCGAACCAGATTTATTTGATCTTCACT
Organism: Acleris holmiana; assembly: GCA_949316455.1. Classification (NCBI taxonomy): domain Eukaryota; kingdom Metazoa; phylum Arthropoda; class Insecta; order Lepidoptera; family Tortricidae; genus Acleris; species Acleris holmiana. The sequence goes on along the minus strand of OX438777.1, from coordinate 7,312,162 downwards.
GATGAACCTTGCAAGGAGTCCAGAGGTTAAACCAGAGTAGTTGGACAATGAACCTGAGGCGGTTGCGTTAGAAAAGGGCAATGCAAGAATGCTCGTGGAACTGATGTCGGTTGACGCGGTTAGCGGTAACGTTATAGAATAGCGACCACTCACCGGAAAGTGAAGTGTTGGTTTGGCAAACCTCCCGCTTGGTGGACCGACGATCTAGTAAACATGATAGGAAACCTAGTTGGGCATAGCACTAAACCGACCACAAGGAGATCCTTTGCCTAGCTGTGTCTTTCAGCATTTTTTTTTGAAGTATATTGAACGTCCGTACGAGCAAAGTATTATTTTCTTATTTAACGGTTAGTTAAAACAAGGTTTTCTAGGATCAATACTAAGAGATGGACGGAAATATAATATCCAACATCCGTTACTCCGATTACAAAGGAGCTTCATTGTTCATAATATTACCTTATCGGATATACTTACACAAAGCTAAATAAAGTAATTAGTAATTTCATGAATAGTTTCACCGAATTTCAGAACAAGTTATAAAAGTCATCACATTATAATTTATGAAGCCGTAGCTTTTAAGCCACAAGATTATAACAGCAGGGGTGAAAAGCCATTATAATGAGCTAATAAAGGTACGAGTATATTCATGTTGGTGCTAATAAATATACAACATTATGTAGGAACTAATAATAATGATAGATATGGGTGCCAAGTGGCAACGCAAAATTTTAACTTCACCTTTTTATATTTTTAAAATGTTTTTTACAGGATGTATTTTTATTTCAAACGTATTATTCTACGTCAAAGGTTAATTTAATACGGTAATGGTATTCTCTGCCCGTTTGCTTTGATGCAATACGTCCTCGGGGTGCAATATTACAAATGCGCTAAGCGTCCGAATTATTTTTGTTCAAAAATTATTAAATTATGTTTTGCTGAAGCTGATCTTAATCGATTGCTATCCGTAAGTTTGAGTAAGGTTAGAACTATGAGCAATATCAAAAAATAGTCGTCAACCGATGTATTGCGTTCGGAATTATGTAGTGTAATTCTTCCCCCATTTTTTTTATTATTAGTGCCTGTAATAAGATAGGCCACTAGTCTAATTGATAATTCAATAGCGGGCGATTTAGAAAGAAGCTGAAAATGCTAACAATAAAACGACAAATAGAAGAAATTGTTGCAAATTCATTGTGATAACAGACCGGATCAATAGAATACGTCGGTATCGTATTAATGTCCTGAGCCCGACCCAACTAAGGGGCTTAGAGCTTACCGTCTTTGGGATTAGTTAAGTTTTGTAATGATGTTTCTCTCCAGTTTGAGACAAGTATCCAAAGCGCTGAGTGCCCAGTACTTCGTATTAAAACTTCTTAATAACCTAGTTACGATTGTGGATAAATTATTTGTAAGTATACACTTTGTAAATACGTTTATTAGATAACAACATTTTATACTCTAACTGATATTATACAGGGTGGAAAGTTGAAATGGGACAGTAAGAGCAGCTACCCTTGGGCCACGCGAAAATGATCTTAGGTGACCATTACCAAAAACGTAGTCTCCGAGAAATCCGTAAATATTGGTAAATATAAAAAAATCTCAACAGTTCCCATTTCTATCAAGGATTTTAAGACTATTTGAGAACATCTAACTGGAAAAGGCACAAGTCAAATAAAAACTCGTTCCGTAAAATTTGTCACACTTACTCCTTTTTACGCCGTTAAAATGGCGTGGTAGTCATAGGTTGCTAGTATAAATTAATAAGTGATGCGTGTTTACCCCCAAGGCCCCAACTCGCATACCCTTTCGAAATCACGCGTCGACGTCTCACTTATAGTTACTATGGAAACGGCTAAGTACTATCCGTACCCGTATCTAACTTCAAACCGTCGGTTATAGGGTTCATTTAACATTCCGCTTAATTCAGCTGTAGTGCCCGACAAGTGCCTTCAAAACGGATCAATTACAGCCAACATGAAACCCATCACCATTTTAACTTGCCGCTTGAAATCAAAACGCTCCAAATTGAACGTTCCCAATGGTTCTATAATCGATAGGCAATCAGCATTGACGAAGAAAATGAGGCTCAGTTCAATTGGGGATTACGGTAAAAAGATTACCGTAATTGAAAGAAGCCTGACGTTAAGTTCTAGTCGGAGTCATGTGCGTGTCGGAAACGCTTCATTCGTTAGCTAATTAGTTAATAATTCAGAGATAGCACACGGGTTGGGTTTCCTGGATGAGTAGTAGACAGGCAAGAGGGATTTTCTGTGTTGAATTTATCTGACGGATAAACGAGCTTCATCTAGTAGATTATGTCCAATGCGTGTGTACTTATCAGCTCGTGGTACTTATTGACTAAGGGCCGGATTAATGTACTCATCTTAGCAGAGATGTTCGTCACAAGATTACGTCAAGGTAAACGTAAGGCCATAGAAAACTGGCATTGAGCATGACTAAACGTCAAATAGCAGTGGCACTATATCCAACCTCGACATTGGCAGAATCATCAATTAATGGTGCCCTTATTTTCCAAAAAAAATAATTGAATTGAAAACTCTAGTGATCCATAGCTCCTTAACATTCCCCTTTTATTATTAGTAAAATATTCCGCGTTAGTTTCTCTAAATGGGTAAGTATTTGAGCAGGCCAAGAAAAAAACTGTACTTTTTGACGCACCTTGAGAGTCATTAAAGGCATAATATACGGTTTAATATTACGGCCCTCAGATATATGTATCTTGTGACCCGACCCAAGTACAGAGATTATGTATACAGTTTTGCGCTTTTGTTATTTCATTGGATTAAGGTGCTAAAGTGTATCCATACCTTTCAACTCGACTGTACAAGTTGTCAACCGTTTTGTAAGGTTATGAGTTGAACAGCTGTCAAAACTCAATAGGGTCTCTATTCTAGTATCCATAGATATTAAAACAGTTATAAACACGGAACGTCAATTCACTACGTTATTTTAATATAAACCGCACGACATTTGATCTCGAGTGACATGAGAATAGGGACTTCATTCGTTAGTCTATGATTTACAAAAACATTCGTCTTGACGGAGGATCGAATTGCGGCCATTATTGTTGTCATTTGTTTGTTGGTTTTTTGCCGTTACCAAAGTAGGATTGTGAAAAGTTGTTTGTTTGTTGTGTAAATGTGTATAGATAAAGTAGTGTACGCAACTGTACATAATTAGGCCTTAAAACCCTCGTGTGATCCTAATATGGAACTCGCTGGCGCTCGGTTCATAAAACCACACTCGTATTTTAAGGCCTCTCATTATGCTTCAGTTACATAAACTACTATAACCCCCCTCTCATTACTTTGATTAGAATATTATAGCCTATGTCACTCCCACAATCAAGATGACTCTAACATACAAACATGCACTCGAAAAACATACCCTCTTTCTAATGCAGTTGGGTAAAAAAGGAGGTTTAAGCAATTTCTATTAAAAGCAAGGAAATCCACAGTTGTGAGTTATAGGATTGCAAAACATCCAACAAGTTTCAGAGTACTCACTAACTATATAAAGGTACTTATAAATACTAGATGTCATCGTGATACCAGTGACATCGATACCCGGGGTCGCTGCGGACGTTTGTCCGGGCCAATTACGCGCGTGCCCGGGCCCAGGAAACCCGAGCACAATGCCTGTCACGGGCCACTTCCCTGATTTGAAACTAGATACTTGAGAATTTACATGCTTTACTGGGTTCAGTTTGGTATTTTTTACTTGAGTATACTTTAAGGGATTAAATACTTTATCATTTAATAATATAAATAATTTGAAAGTGCAAAAAAAAAAACAATTATAAAGGGCTGTATTAATAAACTTGATCATCTTGGCTGCGATGCCCGTCACAAGATATGTATGTCAGAATAAAATGTCAAGCCATAGAAGACTAACATTTTTGATGCTTTTTGAGATGGGTATAAAATCTAGATCAGTCAATTTAATACGGCCCTAAATTATGTTTTGACGTACCAACATTGTAGTACCATGTGTGAGTATGCAGACATTGTGCGGTAAGAGTACGAGTATATAACAGAAATACGTTAGCTGATGAAACCTCCTTAGGCAGTCAGAATGAGTTACCACTTGATTAGATAATAAAATAACCAAAAGTCAATCAACATACTTACCTACGGATCAATTGGCCGTTGCCTAGTTATAATAATTGCTTTCAGAGTTGCTTTTTATCTCTTTAAATGCTTATTTATGCTTGTATACCGAGATTACACAATGGCTGTAATGTATGTCAATTAGTACGAAATTACCCCATGATATTTATTTATAAAGCGTTTTTTATTCATTTTTGTAGCAAATAAAGCGTTGCTATTTACGGATCAAAGATTTTTTAAGGTAAAAGTCAGAGAATTCGTACCAGGTATTTTGTAACAGCATTTAACGAATATTTTTCCCATCTTAGAATACCTGCTCCTAGCCTTAAAACTGAATTGTCCGGAATTGAAGCACTGATTAAGTGCCGGATCCCGTTACTTGTTACGACTCCATTTTCCTCAGGTATTTATTGAGTTCCTTTTGGGCTGTTCACAAGGAGAACCATTTTATAGCGCAATAACAAGGGGCTTTGAAAACAATAAATACAATATTGCTATCACTAGCGCTAGTAGCGCTAGGTTAATGAGTTTTTCGCTTATAATATAAGCATCATGGAAGAATTATTTTATATACTTTATATTTGTATATTTCGATTTGTAATGTCAATAAATATACTGATAGATGCTAAATAGAGTGTGAAAGCGACAGACAGTCGAGCGCTATAAATACTCCGGTTTTACTGTAAGTAAGTAATATGAGACATATCTCATAACTATTATGAGATTTAGGCCCGTATTAATAAACTGATCTCGGCTTAAATGCCAGTCTCAAGGTACATCGAAAATGACAGTTTTCTATGGTTTGACGTTTACTTTGACGTATCTTGAGATGGGCATTTAAACCAAGACTAGTTAATTAATACGGCCATTAATCAGCCAGCTCCACGCCCTTCTGTCAAGACCGTACGAACACTTCTTGACTTCTTGCTTAACTAATCGATGACGATTCAAAAGTCAACGACAATGTCAACTTGCTATTAAACATAAGTACGAAATACATACTAGATGGCGCTGATATCAATCGCCACACATTTTCTCGATGACGATACGTTAACGTTACTTTCTCGATAGACGGTAAAAGTCCTTGCCGGGGGTAAAGAGATTATAATTATAAAACAAGTTTAATGTTCACTGTACATGTACCAATACGAAATTCTGAACGAAATATTTTGCAACTACTTAAAAAATGCGACGAAGGCAATCCTCAGGTGGGTTAAAAGATTTATCCTTGGTCCTCCCAACAATTACCATCATTGACACTTAACGGAGGTACAAATGTAGGGCTTAATAGCATGATTCGCATCACGGGATCTATTCTAGGAAAGGTGGCTCTGAGAACTTTGTATGCAGATGAACTGACAATATGGGCTGATTATGTACGCGTGAAATATCCAAGGAGTTCGTGGTGATTGTTTAAAACTCGACATTGGCGAAAAACACCTTGTTAAAAAGGAGTGAAAGCCATTAATTAAGAAGAATAAGAATTATGCGTGTTACGTTTTCTAATAGTAAAGGCGATTCGAAAACATAACATAAGGTTGAAATGTTCGTGCTCGAGCTGCTTATGCGAGTCTAACCGACGTTGTCCGAACCAGAAAGACTTTGTTAGACCTCATGCACTGAAGATACTTTGTTCTTTTAAACCAAGTAGTTATCTAACTCTAACAAAATTGCAAAATGCAGCTTGGCGTGCTTAAAATAAAGTTAAATTTCGAGCAATTAATAAGTGTCACAAGCGCTTCTGAAAGTAAGTGGACGATTTGTAACCCAATAAACTTCTCATTTGCATACGGCACAGTATTCTCGAGTAAAACTACCCCGATATGATAAAGGCACATCTACAATTAGTGCTCAAAGGCAATTCAACTTACTACTGCTGTGAATAAGGTTAAAATTGCAGTTGATTTTGATAACACTTGTGTCCTTTTATATGCAGAAGGGCACAAAAGCTGTCTGTCCGTCAGACGAAATGAAGTTGAGGCTATGCGACGGACTGACATTTTTAACTGACCGAGTTATTTAAGGAGAGAGTCGATACCGCAACTTTGTACGTATATAATTCGTTTTCCGCTATTCCGCCTTTAGGGATTGAATTTCGAAAAGTCCGTTCCTGTTGCTCTACGTTTACGTTCATTAGTTAAAACGGTGAGTAGTGCATTTTCTATCAGTCAGTTAAATCAATATCAAAACAGTTTTTTAATGTTTTTAGTTTGACAACCCGACGATTCACCGCGGGCAGTAGGTACCGATCACAGTGGAATTCTTTGTGGAACGCCTGTTTCCAGCAGTGAACTTGTTTTGGCTGACACGAAATTTATTTTGTAAGGAAAGTAATAATGCTACATAATAAATTATAATACTTATGTAAATTAAATTCATCTTACTCAAGATATGCTACTATGTCCAGGCTACTCAACAAATCAGTAAAAAAAAATGTTACTGGTTTTGCAATGCCGTGTTAGCCGCAGTATAAATAAGTAGGAGCAGAGAATTTTTCCACACAATTTAACACCATTTGTGTTAAGTTAAGAAGACTGTAAAACCTTAAAGTCCAAGAAGACACGACACTTTTTAGAAGTTCCTCACTTCCGGCAACTCTTTTTTGTATTCTCTGTAAAATAGAAACGCATATAATAATCAATTAGAATGAATAATATTTTCCGCGTTTGAAAAAAAACTTTTAGGTTCTCATTTTCTGTCAAAAATATTTTGCAACACAAGCCACACTGAAGGCGGCGAAAAGTGTAGCAGCACGTTTCCAGTGATACCGCTCACTACTTTCTCAGTGCGACACCTTACATTTAATTGATGAGTATACACGTACCGTGCCGCGCTGGTTCGGGCGTTTGCTGTGCGTTTTGTTTGTGTTGGTTTTTAAATAGTGAAGACAAACGCTGGATAATCTTTAGGCCGCCGTAGCCATAAAATCTAATAAAAGAACAAATGCTATACAATATCATGTTCAGAAATATTTCCCTCAATTTAGGTCTTGTCAAAAAACTGCCTCCACATAATGATAGTGTCATTTTAGTCCAGGCGATCTTTTATACCTCTTCAACCGAAGGTAATAAAAAAACGCGTAATTGAAATCAGTAATTGTATCTGACATTATTGCGACCTCTTTTGACTATAGTAAATGATAGTTACAGTATAACATCCTTTCGTCAAATTACGAATCTAATTTAAAGATACGAACGGTAATTACGAATCCAATTTGTCACGGACACGAACCGTAAACACTTGATTGAATTATCCATTTGATTATTTCCTTCCAGTAACTGAGCACGTTTGAAGTTGAGCGCACACCAACCGTAACCTTGTCTTACTCTAAATTGTTACAAAATATTGCTGAAGGCAACTAAATTGAGTCTCTAAGCGCTACATTACAGTTTCAAAATGGTTCCAGGCCTCTAACGCAATTTTAAAACTGTGCATTTTCCATAATGGCGAGCGGACGGCTGTAGTCTACTTTAAAGAGAATAATTTGTTTTCTCGACTGTGACTCGTGAAATAATGAAACGCCGAGGCTAAGCCGCCAAGCGTTTTGTCGGACATTTTTCACAATGGCCTCTGCTAAATGTTCTAGAATAATTCAGAGGCCCCTGAGAAGGATGAGTAGGAGGGTAGGCGCAATTTTTAATTGATAAGTTGCTTTGTAAAGGTTTGGTAACGTTTAAGTTGTTAAGATTTTAAGGGGGTTCGCAATTTCGCAAGAATGAATAGTTGGCCCCGAATTTTATAATTTTCCTTTTTTATTCATTATTCTGTGATGCAGCAAAAAGAAATCAAGACGTTCTTCACTTACTTGAGATTAGAATTTATGACCGTAGTATTTTTTTAGTTATTTAATCTTTATAACAGAAGCAGAAGAACAAATGGCGTAAGCCCATCATTAATTAGGGTAAACTCGGCTAAACATGACTCGCGTAAATTTCAGTGATACCATGTTTCATGCTTATTTCCATGCACTATAGTATAGACTTACTAACGCACAATAAGGATGCATTTCGATGATTAAAATTAGCTCGTGTAACTCTAAAATAACCATGAAACATGGTATCACGGAGTTACGCGAGTCATGTAATAGCAGAGTTTACCATACCTACCATTTAGTTGGCCTGAAAATGAACATGGACAAGACGAAAGTCATGTCTAATGTCCATGTTGTGCCTACTCCCGTGATTGTCGGAGGCTCTGCACTCGAAGTTGTTGACGACTATGTATACCTGGGACAAACGGTCCAGTTAGGTAGGTCCAACTTCGAGAAAGAGGTCACTCGTCGAATCCGACTCGGCTGGGCAGCGTTCGGGAAGCTTCGCAGTGTCTTTTCGTCCAAATTACCGCAGTGTTTGAAGTCAAAAGTCTTTGACCAGTGTGTGTTGCCGGTGATGACTTACGGATCTGAGACGTGGGCGCTAACGATGGGCCTCATAAGAAAGCTCAGAGTCACTCAGAGGGCTACGGAGAGAGCTATGCTCGGGGTTTCTCTGCGGGATAGAATCAGAAATGATGATATCCGCAGTAGAACTAAGGTTACCGACATAGCCCGAAGAATAGCGAAACTTAAGTGGCAGTGGGCGGGTCACATTGCTCGCAGAACTGATGCCCGATGGGGCCAGAAAGTTCTCGAATGGCGTCCACGGACCGGGAGACGAGCTGTTGGTAGGCCTCCAACAAGATGGAGCGACGACCTCGTAAGGATGGCGGGATCGCGATGGATGCGGAAGGCACAAGCCCGGTCTAAGTCGAGAGCCTTGGGGGAGGCCTATGTCCAGCAGTGGACGTCTTTCGGCTGATATGATGATGATGATGATGACCATACCTACAATAGTTTGACAGCTATTATTAGAAACTAAATTTTATAAAACTAAGCTTCTGCTGCTTCAATCCATTTTTATACAATCAAAATCAAAGTTAAAGCCAATTTACGGAACACGATCAGACCGTAATCTCTATTTGCGAAGTTCGATTTTCGATTCCATTTTCTCATCGAAAGCCGCTAAATATGTATGAGTCTTGTCTGGCCAAGCGAAATATTAATGGAATATTACAGCGGCAGAAGTTGCTATGAGAACCTTTGCGACGCCCACAGGGATTGTCCTTTATTAACTGCTCGTAATAAAGGCTGAATTGTGAACTGATAAAATATGGCAAGTTCTAGTAAAAGAAGATCTATGCTTTACGGGTACAAACAGTAATAATTTTAGTGGGGACGATAAACATAGTTATGTCTATGTAGCTATATATATATATAGTAGCAAAACGTCCAAGACTCAGAAACTTGTCTTCAGCAGGGATCGAATCCGGGACAGCTAACTTCATAATTATAGGCAGAGTCAGCAACTAGACTAAATACTTGAGTTTTCTCCTCGTCGTCGTTGAAACAAAAACACAATGAACTTTTTCCTTTGACATATTCCGGATTAATGATCGTCATTTGTCTTTTGAACGCCGGCGCTTAATCTTTTGAACGCCTCAGTTGGCGTCAGCGGATTTCCATCATCAGTGTGTAGCTACTCTTCATATTTTTTGGGTAAAAAATGCTGCCGGTTCAAAAAGGTTAAGCAAACGTCAGTGGCAGAGAAACATACGGCTCACCTTCCATTAGTCTGTTTTGCAGCCTACGGAAAATTTTGGGAAGTATGACTTGCACCTTGCGGGACCGTGAGAAAAATAAGATGGGATGATTGAAAGAAAATGGTAGTGTGGGGGACGGTAAGGGATATCCATCGTCGCACTCAATAAACTATCGAAATAATAATACTGCTGCTTTGCGCTGGTTTACGTGAGTGTGATATTTGCTAAGGTAACCTTTACATTCGAATTAGGATGAAGCCAGACGAGCGTATTGATTTTAGTTGTGATTCACGTAATTTCGGTCGCGTAATTTCTGCCTATACAAAAGTCCAACTCACTTTGCGTCGCCGTGTGAATAAAACAGTAGTTTTGTATGAAACCGAATGTAGCGGAAATTACGCTCGTCTGGCTTCACCCTAATTCTAAAGGAGCACTTTATGGCGGACGACCAATGTATAGGTTAGCTTACCAAATATCACACTCACGTAAACTGGCGCAAAGTAGTAGTATTATTATTACCCTTAGTGGTCTGAGAAACGCGGCCGACGGACCCTTTGGAGGAACGCGCTCACCACAACAAACAATTAGGGCATTTTCATTATAAAGTGTACCCTTAAGGAAAGTTAACGTTTCTTAATTGTCCCTAACTAGGGTACACTTTATTTTGAAAATGCCCATTAGCAAATTATATAAGGCATACTATTCTGCTGAGTAAACCCATATTGACTTTGACACGTTATCATTCTGACAACGTTACTATAGCTCTTATTTACTTGACAATAACAGCGACCGAGTTAAAAACAATACGACGCCATGTAAAAGGCAACATTGTTATTACCCAGTAGAATAAAGGTCCAGATCCAATTGCTTAAGCGTCGCATGAAAAAGCACAATGTAACAATTCATGAATAAATTCGGATGAAGAAACTGCAAGGCTGCCGCGGTTTTGCCAACATTAGCGGCAAACACTAGGTCCGGGGACCACTTTAGTTCCAATGCGGGAATTTCAAACAAGTTTAACGTGAGTTGTGGGCAGCTGGGATTTTAGTTAGGTAAACTGAGTAATTTCATTTGTAATATAGGAGATAGGTTTTATACTTTTTGTGCGATGCATTGCACTCGGCATAATTGTTGTAAGTGGTTCATTTAAATAGTTACGATTTAAGTTGGTTTGTTTTTAAATCATCTACGTTACAAATTTTAGTTAGATATGCATATTTTAGCTGTTGTTCGTATTTAAGAGGTATACACACATAAAAGAAAACACGCCAAAGCAATTCAGCTACGTGTACTTATTTTTGTCGATAGTTAATGCTTTTTACAAACGACAATCTACAAATTCAACCCAACAAATATTCCTAAATGTAAGGATTTGCAACATAAATGCGGGGTCACGTTACAACACTCAAAATTCAAAGAATATAAATGTGCCACCGAATAAAAACAGCACGGTTGGCATTCAAGAAAAAGTTTGAAGAAGTTCATTTTTTTCCATTGGTAAAACATATTCGTAATAAATATGTTTCATGCTACCGCCATTTCATCGCAAAATGGTTCGATTTCAGAAATGATTGGAAATATTCCGAATCAGTTTATTGAATATCATTTGAACGCGAATGGAACGCTTCGTCCGGACGCTTGCATGAATGTTGCGCATTTTCATTTTGCATTACGATGTGTCAACATTCCGACTTCCTTTGGTAAAGGGAATTTTGATATACGTAAAAATAAATACTGGTGACTCAATTCGTGACATTAAACGATTCATGAAATCAATTTAATCAAATGACCCGATATCGAGCCGTTGGTATTTTGACATACAGATAAATATTAGATTACCTTGAATAAGGTAAAAATACTACATAGTACCTACTCAGTACTCGTAAAGCAATAGGTACGGTTTTCAAAAAACGGCAAGTGGGTGGCGAGTATCATAATTTAAGGTTAGCTTCAAGTAAAATCCGAGAAGAGCCTCTAATTGATCAAAAAATTGAGAATTTATTTTCTTTCCTTGTACATATTTCGCAAAGAAAAAGAAAGAAATATCCTTTGCTTGACAATTTTTTTCATAAAATTGACAAAAACAAAATCACTTCGATAATAGCGCTGAAAACAAAATTCAGAAAAATGCATGTGGGTCAGTAGGTAAGCCTTTTATCCAATAATAATAATATCACAGGACAATCTCACACAAATTGACCTAGTCCCAAACTAAGCTCTAGGCTTGTACTATGGGTACTAGACAACGATAAACATACTTATATAGAGAGATATATACTTAAATACATAGAAAACATCCAAGACTCAGGAACAAATACTTGTGCTCATCACACAAATATCTGCCCTTACCGGGATTTAAATCCAGGACCCCTAGCTTCGAAGGCAGGGTCACTACAATGGTCCTCATTCAAAAACATTTCTAAGAATGAAAGGCTTACCTACTGACCCACATGCATTTTTCTGAATTTTGTTTTCAGCGCTATTATCGAAGTGATTTTGTTTTTGTCAATTTTATGAAAAAAATTGTCAAGCAAAGGATATTTCTTTCTTTTTCTTTGCGAAATATGTACAAGGAAAGAAAATAAATTCTCAATTTTTTGATCTTATTGATCAACATAATAAAATACCTAAGTAGCCCCCCCCCCCATGATATAGGTATATCACTAGAGGATGCGGTATTTGAAACAAGGCGCAAGCGCCGAACACGAAGAATTTCGTAAAATAACCCATCACGTCTTATATATATGTCACTCGCGCACATCGATATTGCCGTCGCGCTCGCACAGCGACATTGACGGCCAGCATCATGGATCGTAAACCTTATCCCTACAATAATACGGTCTCACAGTAAAGGTCAATGTACGAAATTCTTCATCGTCGGCGTCCGCACTTTAGTAAATCAACTCAGTAGGTCATCTCAGAAGCATTCATGTCACGTTGATTCTCTAAGATTATTGTACTTGAACTATTTTCAAGGTATTTTGTAGTATGCAACTCAACTAAAATGGATAACAAATATACTAAAAGATGCCAAAGAGAGTGAGTGTGACAGCGATTGACAGCCGAGTACTATTATTACTCTGGTTTCACTGTACCTTCGCTTTAAACTAACATCTAAAATAATAATATTGTCGTTTAGGTGTTTTATTTAGTACTCGCCCCATCCCCGCCACATCCTTACATAAACCAGAATTTATTGTACACAAAACCCTTCCGTGGAACATGGTGACAACCGCATAAAAATCCATGGCGTGGTTTAGGAGTTAGCGGATATACAGACGCAAAAAGCGACATTTTTTAATTAAGTAAAGAAGATAAATAAGGGGATAAAGAAGATAAAGAAAAGACGAGTCGAAATTAAGTAGGTACTTATATGAGTTACAACAGAATCTTACCATCAGGTTGCCTATGTTGTCGTTTGCCTCCAATATAAAGCTTAGCGTAGCTTTAAAAACAAATATTAGAAGTAGAGCCCCAGTTTGGTTTGATACCTAAAGATATGCTTTCAGGAGGACTAGAACTCCAGTGTCTCCAGATATACGCGCATCATTACCTGTAACAACAAAATCATACATTTTATTTTATTTAAATGCACGAAATTCTGTAAAACTACCATACTTATCCTAACTATCAGTTTTCTTACGAATTATTACAAATGTGAAAGTTTGTTTTCTTTGTTTCGACGCCTAAACCGATCGACGTAACGTTTGTTAGGAGAGAGCGATAGTTTATAGCCCAAATACTTGTGTCCCGGAGCGAACAGTTCCCGAAGAAATAGCGATAAAACACTTGTGCGTGGAATTCGCAGGTAAAATTATAAGATTGTAAAGCACTTGACTAGGACCTTTTCAATGCTCAGACCGTTTAGTGAGTTCAAAGTGGTGCTTAGCCGCAAAATGGCCGCATCCATCACACAAACTGCCTGCGCCTGCCCCGCACGATATGAATCATCGTTCGATAACCCCGATAAAGGCATGCCATAAAAATATGGTGACCCTTTTGTGGGAAAAATGAGGATATGTGATATAAGCTATAATGGAGTCAAAAGTATGACAAATGTTTTTTTCTACTTGCGTGTGTTAGTTACTTAAACCCGCTCATTTTTATATACGAGTAGTTAACGGTATCAGAATGCCACATAAATGTTACGGAAGCATTGGCATGGTTGTAACAGTTATGTATTCAACGTTTCCATGGTAATAATTGTGCTATAACAAGTATTATTACCATTAGCAAAAATTGCTTCAACAAGAAATGCCATCGTCATCCGCAAAATAGGGATTAAATGTTTGAAGAGTTCTTCTTTACTACATAAAACTTTTGAAATGCATTTCCTTGCTTGAATAATGTCAAAAATACCAAAATCGTTTTGTCTGTGCTCTTTCTCTCTATTCTTAAGTAATTTTTAAAATGCTGACCGCTTAAAAAATAAATTCTTTGAAATTTGCACAATAATCTCATTAGTAACACGGTAAGGACAAAACGTAACGTGTCCATGAACAGTAAAGATTACACCGTTTTATGGCTCCGGACGGTTAATTTATACGCAAAAATATTCCGGTATCCGGCCGGCAGAAGAATTGTTTCGGAGTTCCGGCCCGTATCACAACATCCGGAACAAATAAATTATTTAAATGTGTGACTTGCTCGCGAATTCGGTGTCGCGCGTTATGACGATACGAGAGAGTTAATGTGAATTCATTATTGCCGTCGGACGTTTGTTTAAAGTTGAAATAATAACAAAAAACTGGCCAAGTGCGAGCCGGACTAGCACTCGAAGGGTACCAGAGCATGCGACGCGGAAAAATACACGTATCACGAATCTACTAGCGCTTCGGACAAGACCATCATTGCGGAGAAGAAGCGCCGCAAGAAACTCCAGCAGAGGGTATTTTTTTCAATTATAAAATACAATAATACTTAAAAGTAAGTTACATTACAAAGAGCCTTAGTAATAGAGTCCCGTTGGCACCATTTGGGTATGGGACCCTAAAAACGATTGAAACATTTATTTAAATAGGATAAATAATAATAATAACAAAAAACTTTAATTAGCGAAAACAGTACAGTACATAGTTACTTACTTTACGTGTGTCTTTATGGTATTTACTAATAGTGGTTGTGTTGATGATTAGTGTAAAACAATGACAATATGAGTAAGTTTCCTCTGTCCCTTTACTAGTACGGAGTAATAACTGTATCACGGTGGAACAGGATTCACCGTCCTCTAGATTTGAAGTTATACAATCCAAGCACATCAAACTACAAACCGACACATAATGTGTTTGAAATGTTTGCGTGTGTATATAAAACCAATTTTATTTTATTAGCTGCTCAGTACTTTAATAATTTAGCGATTTAAGATATTAGTGTAATGTTTTTTTACACGAATACAGTGTTAATGATCTTAGATTTAGATCTTTGCTTAGTTTATTATACAGGATAAAATTACTTTTGCAAAAAAAAAAAAAAAAAAAAAAAAAAAAAAAAAAAAAAAAAAAAAAAAAAAAAAAAAAAAAAAAAAAAAAAAAATTTAAATTTACTTTTGTAGTGTTGAGTTAAATAAACGATACGATGTGAGGTAGGGTAATCAGGCAGGTTTTTATGTTGTTCCAACAATAATTGTTTAATAAATTACTGTGTCTTACTGTTAGAACAGATATATCCTTGTAAAAACTATGTGTAGGATACCTAAATTGCTTAAAAGTCATAACTTTAAGAACTGCCCGTTGGGCTCTCTCAAGTTTAAGTATTGCCGTTTTGGACGCACATCCCCATGCGGTAAAGCAATAACTTATCACCGATTGACACAGTGCAAAATAGATAGAAATTAGGAGTTTTTTATCACATACATGTCGCAGATTTTTAAATATAAAAATCAACTTCCTAACCCTTCCTGTGAGACTCGTGATTTGATCATGCCAATTTAGGTTTTGATCGATTTGAACACCTAAGTATCTGATTGAGGAAGTTTTATTAAGTTCTGGACAAATGCATTCTGTAAGTCCTTGACATGTATGTGCTTTGATAAGCATTAGATAAAGGTTGACTACCATTATTCATACTGAATGACATAGCTTTAGTTTAATTTAGGTTGAGAGTAAGTAGATTATCAGATAACCACTTAGATACTTAACTTAAGCCTTCTTGATCAGCTTCATTAACACTAGGCCAAGACTTAGAGTAGAACAGAATAACAGTGTCATCGGCAAATGTAGTTATTTGAGCGCTAGTGAGAGATAAACGGCACAAGTCATCAATATATATTAAGAATGCCGCAGGCCCCGGAACACTCCCCTGAGGAACGCTATAATAGATATTTTTTTCAGAGCTTGACAATTCTCCTACTCTAACTGACTGCATTATATTACTTAAGTAATCTTGAAAAAATAATAATGGTAAGCCACGTATGCCTTTATTTTCCATCTTCTTTACACAGACAGATTTGACAGGTTTGATTGGGACAGAGACCGTGTCGAAAGCTTTTTTAAGATCAAGAAAGACACCTAGCGCTTGATGATGCAACCTACTTACTAAACTCAGCAGTGTTTAATTCTAACACAACTGCTATAATAAAATAATCATGATGTTTGTGACAAGCTATTCGTATTTTCAACATTTTCGACCTTTAGAAATCACCGACCTCAACTCATGTGAACTTCAGAAGTCTTACTTCGCCGAAACACTGCTAATGATTGTTCATTTAAAATAATAATAATAAAAAAATACGAAATGCTTACTAGAATCAACCAGATGTACATTTATAATAGTTATTACTATTAAAACTACTGGCATACAAATAAACATGTGAAGTTAGTATATAGGTTAAAAATAATGGTTTGGAATACGATATAATATAACCATATTGCTTATGACATAATATCATATTGTCCAAGCTATGATGGCTCTTATTTACTTGTCAGTAATGGTGGCCATTATAAACATACTAGGTATAACAAGTCAAAAGCAATATGGTTTTACCGACTAGAATAGAGCCTGTGGTGGAATTGTCATCTATTTGTATTCATGTACACATTTATGCAAATACACGTCTAAAGTGATTCAGCTTTAAAAAATAATAGCGCTCGGTTTGTTTATGCGTTATGAATAATGAATATTGATCATTGGGTTTTACGATGACCGCATTAATTAAGTGAACGCAACGTTCGAGCTAAGTTTTGTTCTTGCATGGTGTCACGTGTATATTTGTTATGTGATATGCAATAAATAATTCGAATTAAAATTCAATCGCGCAACGTGCTTGGGTAAACACAAGCATCGCCAATAGAATAGCGCATTAAATGCACCGAATACTTAACAAATAGTTACCAGGATAAATAAATTTCGAGGTGGCTTATAGACGTCACGGGAGACCGAAGAGTTGGTAGTTCCTGCAGTAGAAGCTTGCTCGCCGTATTAGTTCAGCAATTCAGTTATTTCAGGACAAGGATAATTATAAGA
Organism: Acleris holmiana; assembly: GCA_949316455.1. NCBI lineage: Eukaryota > Metazoa > Arthropoda > Insecta > Lepidoptera > Tortricidae > Acleris > Acleris holmiana. Next base: position 7,294,991 of record OX438777.1, on the reverse strand, counting down.
TGTCAATTCTTTGTGCAAATGTCAGCTCGAACCAATTTTATGAACGCGAATTTGTTAGGGGCTTGCTTGATTATTGTAACTTTTAATAGGATTACGCAAAAAAATGCTCAAAAATACCGGCTGACTCACTGTTTGACTGACAAAAACCTAAAATAAATGCAAAAACTCACAGCCTTTAGCGCTGAACTTGAAATTTTGAGGAAATATTCCTAGAGTTGGTGCCTGAGGAGTAAATTGATTTCAAGTGATTTTTCTAAAACTAATTCTACGCGCATGAAGTCGCGGGCATCCTTAGTCTTGTATCGTTTTAGTTCAATTAATTAGTTCAATACCTTTTCGCTTTTTAGTCATCTTTGGACCTCCACAACAAATACGGAATGAATGAGAGCGTCAGGACCAAAGGAAATCCATTTCTTTTGACGTTACCTATAGCTTTCTTAACACAGTGGAAAAAACGTCGATATCGAACCCATTTCGATTGGCGGTCCCGGGTTCAAATCCCAGTAAGGGCAGATATTTGTGAGACACGAGTAATTGTTCCAGTCTTGGATGTTTTCTATGTATTTAAGTATTTATTTCTGTATCTAAGTATGTTTATCGTTGTCTAGTACCCATAGGACAAGCCTAGAGCTTAGTTTGGGACTAGGTTGTGTGAGATTGTCCCGTGATATTTATTTATTTATTTTTATTTTATTTTTCCTATGGCTTTTAATGGAATAATGGTTTTAAGATGACACGGATGCCCGGAGGATTTCAAATGACTGTGACGAGAGATGACAGGCTATCGTTTCCCTTGTAGCAGATATTAAGAGTCGCAAGTACGCTTCCAATCCGTTACCGCCGCCTGCAAAATGTATGGAGCGTGTACACAGCGCCCGGTGTCACCGGCACGAAAATCCGATGACGTGATTTACCGGCTACTGAAACTAAGATCATCAATAATAATTATTCTATAGTGTGAACCCAGGGTTGGTGTTCTATCACGTGACTGAATTAATGTTGCCTAAAGGGACTCTGCGCGTTGACTTCGGCTCCATGTTCGCCATCCAGTGTTCTGGGATTCCCATAGTCCTATGATTGGCAAAGACGCTAATAGTTTTTGTATATCCTTCTTCAGACACATGTGTAATGAATAAGAATATTAATTCTGGGTATACATCCATTTAATGTTATACATGTGAAAGTAACTTAGTCTGTTTGTAACGCTGTCACGGTTTAACCATTGAACAGATTTTGATAAAATTTGGAATGAAAATAGCTAGAATCCCGGAAAAGTACGTAAAGTGTTTTTTATCCCAGAGAATCGGAAAGTTCCCGCGGCAAGAGCAATACAGCTTCGTCGTGGGAAATTGCGACTAAGCTTTATGTAAACAATATCACTATGTATTAATTAATCAAAAATACATGTACACTTACAAAATTAGGTACAAACGGTCAAAACGGTAAACTATCTGGAGACGGCCATAGAATTCTTCTTACCCCGGGAAATTGGTTTATTTAGTGGTGGTAGGACCCTGTGCAGGGTCCGTCCGGATCGCTACCACCATCTTATCCGTTAACCAACCGCCAAGCAAAAGTATTCGCACTGTTGTGTTCCAGTGTGGGGATAAGACAACTGGTGAAATTACTAGCATAGAGGCATTCCGTCTTAGTCCTCAGGGTTGGCAACGCATTCAAGGCCTTAGGATTGCAGTCTTGATAATTCAAATGTCTATGGGTCTCAGTTTCCACTTACCATAGTGGCCTGAGTGCTCGTGTGCCTTCTCCTTAACATAAAAAAAAAAAATGTAGTTACCATTGCTGAGGGAACACGGGCGATACCAAATTCCATACTAAGTATTCCATATAACCGTTTCTTTTAATTCGTACGTTTATATACTAGAAATTTCTTTCTAAATATGCTGTTTAGTATTTAAATATTATAATAGGTACCTACATATGTACTGGGCCTCTATTCTACTGCACAATAACGATATCGCGTTTGACGTGTTCTAGAATCGTTGTCACAGTCGCCATTATTGTAAATGACATAAGAGTTATCAAAACGTTGACAATACGGAAACACGTCAAAGACGATATCGTTATTACCGTGTAGAATACCGACCCTGGAGCAAGAGTTAATTATCCGGTAAACCCGGCGATTCCCGGCCGAATCTATTATTACAACGGCATCTTGCATGTGTTTACAAAACACGCGGTTTTTACGGCTCAAAGTGTCACAAAAATACGCAAAGAACTGATACCCTTACCGTTATCTCAAGGGTATTGGCCGGATACATTCCCGCTCAATATACTTATTTAAAACAGTAAATGACATTGCAGTCGATGTCGTGATTCAAGATGAGTATCCTTTTCAACGCCATTGACGGATATTTCCGTCATGGTTGACAGCGCAAAATAGACCTTAGTATGTGTGAGGCAAAGTTGACATTCGCTCTGGTTATGTATTTGACATAGCGTTGAAACGGGTATAAGATACATTAATAGTCCGGGACTGTAAGACTTAAGCGATTGTGATTTGTGTTTGTTCATAGTTTCAATTTTATTTATTTATGTTTGACGTTCATGGTTTAAATACTTTTAAGTTTGGCCGACTATAATGCAAATTCATATTGCAAATTTTGACATTTAATAAATAAAACAAAACCTAAAGTTAACACTTTTTAGTAAACATTACTAAAGTAACAATAAAAACTACTTTAACAAGCATTTGGTGTGCGTTCTGAATAATTCAGTTAATGCCAAACAAAAGCAGTTATTTATCGTAAATATGTAGCTTATCCTCCGAAACGTTTCTCTCAAACTAACTAAATCCATCAAAGAACCAACAAACACTACGCGACGCGACACGTGATTGATTGGGGATTGTACTTATTCCGAGACCCCTTTACGCAAGAAAATAATGATGGCAACAAAGAAAACTTTCAATATGGTTCTGAGGCAGGCGAACAATAACATAAATCAACCCTTATTCCGGGGACGTCAATAATCTCCAGAGCTACAAACTTATCCGGCTCGGTGGTCATATCTGGAACTGATACTGCGTCGTACAAACAAACGTCACGTTTATACGTTGAAATCGACGCTAGCGACGCGACGACTGCGCCGGATAACTTGGCGGGAGAACTTGTTCCCGCTAAACGTCATCGAGAGCGGAATACGTTTTATTCCTTGAGGAGAGGCTTGAGAAACGAGAGAATTATTCCAAGGAGAATAATGAAACCAATGCGCATTTGAAACAGACGCGGTTTCGGCGAGTAGGAACGAAAGCTTTATAATTAATACAGTCTAAGCAATTTTCGGTCTGTCTTGAATGGGATACGGGAAGAATAGCTAAACGCCAAGATGTAAAACGTTAAAAAGTAGGGCGTAAAAGGTTGAGTGCGAATTATATTTGTGTTTTTTTTTGTTTCAATATTTGAGTGTGTGTAACCTTCTGTGGTTCCAACCGAAGACCAGCGCTGACAAATGCCAACATTATGCTGAGTTGGGACCATTTCGTGACTGTATTTTTCTTGTACGTATACCTCTGTTATTTTTTGTTGTTTGTCACGAATAAATGTAATTATTTCTTTCTTTCTTCCTTTTCTTATTCAGTTTCTTTTTCTGTGCACTCACTATGAGCATTTCTGAATACCTACTTGGTCGACTAGTACTGAATGCCATTAGGCATTCGGTCCGCCACCTGTACTTGTGTTTGTACATAAGATTAAATACATAAACATTAATTATACGAATATCACCTATTACCCTTTCCTACTGTTGCGTCACTGAAATATATATATATACAACTAACTAGTGTATATGCTAACTCTCGGCTTCAATCCGTTCCTATATAGACGAGAAACAAATGCACCTTCGCTTTTACTAATAAACGTAATGCTTGACATACATACGTACATACATACATAACATCTCGACTTCATTCCCAGAGTGGGTTAGGCAGAGCTACAGAAATACCAGAGCGTTTTGCAAAAAAATACCCATAGTTAAGGACAAAAATTAACAAAGGTATTTTTTCCAACACGTCACGAAAATTATTCATATATTTATATACTGCCCTCATAAGCCAACGTGCGGTAGTTCAAATTAAATAAGCATAGCAGATTCTAACCTCACCTGTTAGTAATATGGTCGAACTTGCTACAGGAATTTTGTCTGCGATGCCACTATTTCTCTTAAAGCAGTAATAGTTAATTTTCGTGACGTAATGTAAAAATTACCTTTGTTAATTTAGGTTTTTTTTTTTTGGAAAGCGCCCAAAAGCTTAAAAGACTTGTTCCACATTTTACACAATCAGTTATGACGTTAACGGCAAAATATAACGTCTAATCAAAGAGGCAGAGCCAATTAATGGTAGTTTAGAATTAAACAGTTATCAAACTACTTAATTATTAATCAAGTGCCATGCCATCAAATGCCGACGGGTAATTGAGTGGTAATGACGTCTAATTCCTAGTTTCAAACTACAACCGTAAGTACCAACTACACAGTTCCAGTGGGATTGAATCGAGATACTATCTCACTCATTATCCTTGCATATGAGTGGGACAGTGCCCACTGACAGCTGTATAAACCAAAATGGTGAGGAGCTATTAGACAAGTTGGGTCGGACCGGTGAAAGGTAGGACAGCTAAATTGTATCCCAAGTGACAAAGGACCACAGATAATGCTTTCTGATTTGCAAGCAGTCTATTGTTTTGGGATTTGGTTAGCGTGTAGTCGTGTCAGTCGTAATTCTATGAGAAAACATTATTAATATTTGTTAATAGTTTGTGGGAGGGTCTCATAGAACATTATTATTGGTTAACCAATATTGATTAATATATTAATCGACGCAGGGCCTTTATACTTCTGAGTTAAACCGATATTGTAATTGACGTGCTTTGGTATTGCTTTAAGGTCAATTAAATATTAGCGATCAAAACTTTGACAATACGGAATCGTTTAAACCCAGTAGAAAGAGGCCCTGGTGGTGACAAATTCATCGCCCAGGGCTCATTTTTTTCTAGCAAAGGCACTCCTTATCCTAAAGACTCTTGACATATCCCTGTCCTAAAGACATTACCGCCAATCTTTCTTAAATAAGTCTAGATCGTCCTACCATCTTCTCTTAGGTCAACAAGTACCTCCGCACCGTAACTGCCATCTAGGGGATGCTAATGGAAACCCGTTTTGGCCCATCGCTCGCTTTGCATTCGAGGATCCACTTTAAGCTGTCGGTCTTCAAACCAACATCAGCATTAGCGGCTCGGTGTTCCGTATCCTGTCTAATCTTCGGATACCCAGGATGCTGCTCTCTTTCACCATGCATGCAATTGGCCACCATGGGTTGGCAAAACATATGCAATCTCGGGATCCATTAACTTGTGATAAAATAAAAAGTATGTATGACTAGATCTTATAGGCTCAAGGATATGATGACATTGATGACATGTACACGTACCTCTCATATTTCAAACCATTACTTATAAGACGCGATTAAACTCCAATAAATATGACGTTTATGAGCCGTTACAATGAATTTATGAGGCAATTGACTTGAACATCATCTCATTCGGCGACTTGTTCTTTCCTTTTCAAACAGTCAAAGCCCGCAGGGTTACCGCAATCTCGACAATTCAGTTTACGGCGACTTAAGAGGAGTGTTGAAGCTATAAAGTTGTGACCCCTTTGTTGCAGTGAACTGTGTGGAATGTGGAGGCATTCATCTCCCGTTTCAGATCTTGGGGGTTTTCTGCAGTTCATGTTGGCAGGTATGGTACGGTCGCTTTTATTGTTATATAGCTTGGGATATTTTTTTGCACGTCATAAAATAATAAAGTCTATAAGACCTCATTCCTACAAAACTTTAGCAATTGAATGGACTATGTGACAAAATTGAAACTTTTGTGGGAAAGAGCCCAGATATATGTCAATTCGAAGAGCGAACTTAGCGATATTTTAATTTGATACTGAGTAAAAGTGAAAGACTTTATTTTTTGACGATAGTTATCGTATTTACCACCTTACCGTATTTTCACGAGCCAGTTACTAAATACATATGTATATAATATGCGTGTGCAAATTTGGGACTTCCCAAAATGTTCAAGCTTGCACAAACAATGGCTCACCGCACCGATTCAGTAAATCACCGTTCAACAAAAAGGAGAATGTGAAAATACATCCGTAGAAACTTGTAAACGTAAGGCCTATCGAGCCATGAATCATTCCCAAAAGTCCTGGGTTCTATAACTAGAACCTAGGACTTTTGGGAATGACTTATAAAAGTCTTCTTAGGTTCAAGTACAGTATTCTGTGTATATAATTTATACTCTTTTTTATTACGAGCTAAGTCGACTTAAGTATATCCGTTTTCTCTGGAGCCACATAATTATTAATTGAAGCGAAATAATTTCCTGGCAGGTTCCCGCAGCGAAGGCTAGAGGAAGTTCCTCCATTGTCTTGGCCCGAGTCGCATTACTAATGCCTCCGCTCTGAGCTTGCTCCCGTATGGGCTATTGATATGTATGACAATAGGTCGGAGGAGATTGCATTATAATTGAAAACGTGTGATGAACAGGGCCTCTATTCTACTGAGTAAAATCATGTAGCCCTTGACATGCTATCGTATTGTTAAAGTCGGCCGCCATTACTGTCAAGTAAATAAGAGCTATCCTAAAGTGGACAATACGATAACAATAACGGTTTTACCAAGTAGACCCTGTAACTTTAGCAGCTCTAGCACGAACATTTCATGTCACGTTTTCGTATCGCCTTTACTATTCAAAAAGGTACTTTTACGAAATTCGCATCTGAAGCACGAACCACTCCCGTATCAACATCGTGATGTTGATACGAAAATCAACGATAATGTATGTATCTATGTAAACTCTTTAATGTACAAAACAAAGAAACTCAAGTAGTACTGTTAGGTGATGGGCTTGCAACCTGTCACTAATACACTAGTAAACTTCTTGGCCTGATTGTGCAAAATGTGGTTACAGAATTCATACAAGTCTTTTTGGGGTTTTTGGTATTTCTATAGCTCTGCCTACCCCACTCTCGGAATGAAGACGTGATTTTATGTATGTATTTAAAGAAACTCAAATACAATATTTACAGGATATTAATGTACAAAGGCGAACTTATCCCTTTAAGACATCTCTTCCAGTCTTTGATTATGTCAGCGCTACTTATTCGATAGAAGGAAAAAGTTCGTGATCTAGATGCTAAGACTCAAAGAAGTATTTTTAAACGGATCACACGTTGTCTAGTCCTAAACTACGAGTAAACTTACATTGAAAGATAGGCCACTTTGTACCGATTTTTTTTTAATATAGTCCGGTTTGCCATCAACTGGTTGATTCTAATAATCAGCTCAAAGTTCAACGCGTTGAATAAAATATCACCCGGCGAGCCTGAGTTGTCCTGTCAGGGCGTTATTATAAACATTTTAGTGCGTGTGTTTTTAAATTGTGTCAGTTCATTAAATTATGTTCAGCCAGTCAGACATCGAACGAGCTACATGATTTATTATTTCACTCTCGAATTCCAGCAGAGTAAAATCATCCGCGCCCGCGTCAAGGACTTCAATTACATTAGCTATACATGACAAGTAGGGAATTATTAAAAAAAAAATCTATAAAATTACGGATTTCTCCTCTCTAATTTGTTAAAATTAAAAACATTAAAAATCTCAATAAAAAGCAAGGTTTTGTTTCAAAACGTATAAAACCAACGCATCTTGCGATTGTACAGACAATGGACGACAGGTTCTACTATAGATGTTCTATTATCTAAATACTAATGGTATTCCTAGAGTGGAAATTTTGCGATTTGCTAGTCCACCGATGTGTCAACTACCCGTATTTCCTTGCATATATTTGTTGTTCGCCAACACCAATCCAGAAACAACATTTCCGACGAATGCTCTATTAAAATTATTATCGCCTTTCTGAAGAATAGTTAAATTTTGAGGAATAAAAACTAACCTTCAAAATATTGCAGTGCAAAACCCCCGTTGTATATAGGTGCGACTTTTTTCGCGTTATGTAGACAATTTCACTCTCATTAAGTCTGTGTACCCATTGTGTCCGTCTTTCTATCATCGCTTAGGGCTCGAAAAGGTTAACCGATTTCAGTGTTTTTATGTTCATTCGACTAAAAAGAGACGTCTCAACTTTTTCACCTTTTGGATTCTAATAAGGTCCAAAAGTGGATATCTCTTTGTAATCGACTGGACCTACTTATTTCGAAGCATTTAATTCGGCAGCGGTTCTAAACTAAGTTTTGTGAAAACAGAGTTACAAAACTAACTATCTCTGATGACGCTTAAGTGTTTCATTTATTTAAAAGTAGGAGTAAAATTAGCCATAAATAATATTTAATCTCGTCATTGCATCGCAAAGCGTTGATACGTAAACTAGATAACTTAATCATTCCCGTGAATGAAGCCTTCAGAATAATTTCAATTCTGAGCGTAGACGGTCATAAATCATTTCGTCTATTGTGTTTTCAACCTTTGGTGCGGAGGGTCTATGTCTACCTCTGAATTTTCCCCGGTCGATGCAGAAAGTTCAACCTCAGCCTAACGTGCATTTTCAGGACGCGTTATCATGTTATTACTATTAACATTTTTTTATGATACGGAGAAGGCACTCGAGCAAACATACCGGGTAAACTGTTATTGTACAATCAGCAAATTAGCTTCTCTTTTTTGTTGTTGGTAATTTTAAAATTGCCGAAATGAAAAACTATAGAACTGTGTGTGACATTTCGTAAACGAAACGATTTGGGGCCCTAGCCAAGATGCAAACGCTTCTAACGTTTTTCTTTTCTATCGTTCAAAATGTATGGGATGACAGTCGACCACGTGGTTTATAGAAACGCACTAGAATGTCAAACCATTCATTTTGAGCGATAGAAAAGAAAAACGTTAGAAGCGTTTGCATCTTGGCTAGGGCCCTTGATTTGCAACGTCACTGTGACGCAATTCTATGGTGGTTCAAGTATTTTGCCTAATGGAAATTAACAAACAGTTTTGTGCATAAAATTACTTAGCTATCATTAAAAGCCTTTACTTTTTTAAAAGCCTTACCTTTGCTTTTTTATGCCAGCTTGTCTATAACACAAGCTGGCAACAAAAAGCAAAGGTAATAAAAAAAAACAGGACAGTGTCACACAAATTGACCTACTCCCAAACTAAGCTCTAGGCTTGTACTATGGGTACTAAACAACGATAAACATACTTATATTGAGAAATATATACTTAAATACATAGAAAACATCCAGGACTCAGGAACAAATACTCTTGCTCATCACACAAATATCTGCGCTTACCGGGATTTGAACCCAGGATAATTGAGACAACACATGATTTATCCGTCGTATAGGTACGGTGAATTGCTATAAATAAACACAAAACAGACCCATACCACACAATACAGGCCTTGTATTCTGTCCAATGGATTGCACCTTGTTATTGTAATTTTAACTTGCATTATGTAAAATAAAACAATTCCTTTAATAAACAAGGAATTCTAACAAATAAGATCCAAATTAAAGATAATGGCAATTGTACTAGAACTCACAATCATCAATAAGAGGAGGTTGATGACCACATTATTTATATAACTAATATTAATTCGAGACAAGAGTAAAACTATCCACTAATAATATCAATATGGCATTAAACCGCTCAGATAACGAATGATACGAAAAATCCATGTTTATTAATCTTGTAGTTTCGCCCTTTGGCATATTTCAGTGCCTATGACATACATGTTGCGTCGTCAATCCATACAAATGACGATCCTGAGCGCTGTATGTTACTTGAGGGTTGCTTTGATCTTTGAATGTAGTGGTAAAACAAATGCAACGATGAAAACTTACGCATACATGTAGGTCAGTCGCGATTGTCATCTTTTTATATATGCTTACACACACGTTCTCAAATGCAAGGTTACAGAGATTTAGTTTCACTGGTCAGAAAGCCCATTCAATATCAGCTCGAAAGATTAGTTCATAATGTTAAAGTAATTCTAGACCTATTTCTGAGATTGGTATATACATAATATACTCTATACTAATATTATAAATAGGAAAGAACTGTATGTATGTGTGTATGTATGTTACGAATCAACTCAAAAACTACCAGGGCCAATTTCAAAAATTATTTCACCATTTGAATGCTACATTATTCCATAGGCTATATAATATTTTGAAAAATGTTAGGGAGCCGTATGAAAACTTCAATAATGTAACTCAAGGTGTGAAAAAGATACCAAAAAAATCGTTATACCGCGTATGCTGCTGAAACTATTGACAATAGTTTTGTACTTATATACTGTAGCTGTAAGTTTTGTAGAAGACAATAATATCTACAAAAAAAGTCCGCGTACCATGTCTATTACAGTTACGTCACAATAACTACTTTTTCATGTTAAAATATGCAATATTAACGCCGGTACAAACTAGGCCACATTATTCGTACCTTGGTATTGATACATATCCAAATAAATCATTTCGTATTCAAGACTGTTTCAATACCTGTAGACTACTATTTGAATTAATGAAATTGGACATTCCATTTCAAGGATATTATGGATTTTGTTCAGTGTTTCAATCCCTCCCTTGCGACACCGGAGGCCACGGCGCGGCGCGCGGGAGCGTGGCGCGAACCTTAAAAAACTGCCCGAAGATACATTTACTCTACGTTTATCCCAAAATGTTTAAAAAATAAATGTCCACCCGTGCGAAACCGGGGCAGGCCGCTAGTATAAATATACATTGGTGTGTATATATGTATATACTATTTATTATACCAAAATATAAAAGAAATACAAAACACTAGCAGTACAACAATACAAGTAAGAAGGTGAAGAAGGAAAATGAAAGGAAAGAGGAAGAAGGAAGAAGGAAAGAGGAGGAAGGAAGAAGGTGCAGAGGGAGGGGTAGGGAGAGGAGGAAGTATATGTCATACAGAGCACTGATTTAAAACGTCAAGTCTATATTGCAAACATATTGAACCTACTCGTATTTACATGTTGAAGTTTCTGATATGGAAGTTTGTTATCAAATCACGCACAGCTGGTCGGATTTGTATGGAACTCTTCACGTAGGTGGAACGTCTCCCGTGTGCATTGGATACGTTTTATTACGAAAAGTAGTTCCCGAGGGATCGCAGATAAGCAAATGTTGCCTACACCTCAGTAGAAACAACATCGCCGTGCGAAAAACACAAGATGGGATGCGCCTGGACTTATTTTAAGATTCTTACATTTTCGTCAAATCTACCTTAATTCTGGTATTTTATTGCAAAGAAATAAGGTTCAAATTCGTACTGAGTCCACATTAGAACTATAGCCGAGTTCTTCGTTCTTGAAGTCGTATAGGTGAAAAACTTAAGTAAGTGACCTGTCGTATGTACTAGTAGTTGTAACACATCTGTATAGACCGTTCGACATTCTACATTTGAAATTTGACGTAAGCTCCGTATTACTTTTCTACACAACTGCACACAACAGGTACTTAAGTTTTTCACCTCTACCATGAACTGTAGTCAAAGAAACAATAGAGCTGTAGAAGTCATATATCTACCTACGAGTATATAGGTTACCTACTTATATTTAACGTTTATGGAATTATGTACGTTTGGGAAAAACTTAAATAAAGGGCCTGTTGTATGTGATTGTGTACAAAAATAATATGGAACTTATGTCAAATTTCAAATGTAGAATGTCAAACGGTCTATACATATGTGTTACAATTACATGCAACAGGTCCTTTACTTAAGTTTTTCACCTATACCCATTATGTCCTATTGCAGGCAAAAAATTAGTGAGCAGCATAGAACTCTGTCATAATAAGCGTCCAGTCAATAGAACTAAGTTTTGGTTGGTAAAATTCATCGTTAGCTTCCTGCGACATGGCTCTTTAGTGGCTGAACAGGCATCCTATCATTTCATAACCATCGTTTCACAAATGATTCATTTCACAAACATATCATTTGACAACCCGCGGATTTTCTGGCCCATCGTGTATAACCCTATAGGTTAAGTTAGGTTAGTTTTATAAAAATCCTGAAATATTTGTAGTCACAGAAAAAAAGCGGGTTGGCAAATTAATAGGTTGCAAAACGATATATTTGTCAAAGATTTGTCGGCGAAAAGGTAGAGAACCGGCTGAACAATTAAAGTTTATACCTCTTATTCTTAAAAGCGATAAAGCTAAATTGTGCTTAAACTTTGCTTTGTCCTTATCTTTCAATGTGACATTTTTATTTGACAGCAATGACAAAGAATATTTTAGCCAAGTAAAATAGTTTTAGCGTTTAAAATATAAACATGTTAAAGTACAACCATAAATGTTCATATCATTCTAACTTAAAGCTACGTACATACTCGTATAGCGCTTTAATAAATAACCCGATAGTTGTTCATAGCAAGTCTAAACTGTTGCCAACTCCACGAATCCCGAAGAAACTTTATTCAAAAACCATTAATTTGATCTCAAATGCTCTCGGCGCGGAAAGCTGGGGCATTCGAGTAGTTTTCGAATAAATAAAAACAAGCCAGAGGTGTGAGCTGGAAGTTTCGAGACCTGTTAGTAGTTTAAAGCAAGGCGTTAATAGTTACTTTGTTAATAGCTTTTAATTTAAGCTACTGAGATGCTTTAGAATTTTCTTTAAAACCATTTTTTAGTTCAAGTTCATACAAGCCAATAAGAGAGCATTATTATACCACTCAAGCGAAGCATTTACATGATTACGATATATAAGCAAGTTGGGTTAAAACGAACAGGAGTACCCTGAAGCCGGGACTGTACCTACACTTAAATGGAGGTGCACCAATGTATAAAGATCTTCTAGTCTTTTGTTTGTGGTAATCTTGGGGCTTTTATTTGATATTTGAAATGCCAAATAGCTCTCAAAGGCTTTTACGATCTCATTAAAAAAATGCGTGGAAAAAGGACCAACACAAGGGTTTCGCATTGAAAGTAATAAGGAGTAAAGTAAACTTCATTCCGGTAATCGTAAAATTACTCTACGATATTAAAAATGCGAATACTAAATGTTTTCACAGCAAATAAACCCGAAGCAAGTAATGAACGCGAGCTTGGCGATTCATCACAAACCTTGGACGCAGCAGAAACAACTAACAGCGCTGCGACTTTTAACGCCGCGCTTAGCTCGCCTCGGAACTGAAATGGATGTGGGGGGATTTTGTGGAATTTATAACTTTTATATTCAAATTTTGACGTGGGCTAACCGTGATAGCTAGACAGTTGAAATTTACACAGATGATGTATTTATGTTGTCGCTATAACCACGAACACTAAAAATAGAATAAAATAAATGTTTAATTAGGAGGGCTCCTACATAACAAACGTGATTTTTTCGCCGTTTTTTGCTCGATTTTAATCGGTAGACACTTGAAATATTCACAGAATATATATTTGTTTATTCACTTTAAGAATAATTAGTTAGCTCATACAACAAACGTATTATTTTTCCTTTTTTTAGCTCGATATTAATAACGGTAACGGTAGACTTATATAGTGTCTAATGCTGCATAGATACGGAACCCTTCGTGCGCGAGTCCAACTCGAACTTGGCCGGTTTTTATGTAAATGTCCCTGAGAAAGTTATTACTCGTAATATTAGAGTAGGGGCTAAATTTCTGATTCTTAGCTGAAAAAGGGCCAAGTGCTTACACTTATCAGCACCCAAGGCGATAAATCGTGTGGCCAGCGTGAATAAAACCCGCTTTAATATTTATGTGGCCGTCGCGGGTGCACTTTATACGTCCCGATCCCAATTGGATCTGTCTCTCTATCTGGAATTGTCTCAGCAAATAATTTTGAGTGTACGGGAGAATTAAGGCTTTTTAGATAATCAAAAAGAAACTGTTAATAAGTAGTAGTGGCATAATCTTTGAAAAGACAGTCTCTTTAAATGCTATCAAAGTTGATAATTACATACTTACATACATACATAACATCACGCTTTCATTCCCAGAGTGTGGTACGCAGAGCTACAAAAATACCAACAAATCTAAAAAGACTTGTTGATAATCTATGTTACTTATTGTAAGTTAGAAAAAGGATCCCCGCAATGTTAGTTCATTTAAATTGACTTTTTTGCTAGGCATAGGTTACATACGAGGCAGGAGAAAATAATAATTAAAAGTTGACTCGGAAATCAAAGTGTAGCGTACCAAATCGAGTTGGAGTACGATATTTACTTTCCTTAATATGATTAGATAAATAACCGACAATTTCCCGACGGTTACATTGCCAGATAATAACATCTACATATACATATTATTATATACATTAAAGGGCCTCTATTCTACTGGGCAAAAACCATATTCCCTTGACGTGTTCTCGTGTTGTCAACGTTTTGATAGCTCTGATTTACTTGACAGTAATGGCGGCCGATTTAAAAACAATACCATATCACGTCAAACGCAATATGGTTTTCGGGTTCGGGTTTCAGATTATTTATTTCTCAATAAGAAGATATATAAACTTCACTTACATTGAGAATCTTAAATTACTTAATGTAATAAGTAGGTAGGTAGCATATTAACAGTGCCTCGCCTCGCCCAGCAACTCGTCCTTGTACGTTTTAACGTGTTGAATAGAGGCTCAGAATTGCACAATCCTTTTTTTTATGTTTTGATTTTTCTCGTTGAGTTGTTGACGTCCGCAAAGTGACTCGGAACTATTTCAATATATTGCTTCAGTAACTTCAAAAAACTTTCAAGGTGCGAATACACGAATCCCTAAGGAAAACCTTTAAATACCGAGATGCCACAGAAACGCTAACATTGCCTAACTCAAACCCTTTCACAGATTTGATTTGGACTGAATGGAGCGAATCACGAGGGATTGAACTTCTCTCAAAGGGCTCTAGACTCTAGATCCCATACGTGTATTGCCATTTAGCGCATTATACACATTCAGCACCGGTGACACTCTTGCCTGTAAAAGATGAGATTAAAAACGAGCGCCGGTTGCCGGCCAGCAATATGTTAACCTCTCATTACCGAGCGTCAAATACATGTTAAGCTGTTGCCACGGTTACGCGAAATGGGCTAGGGATGCGGATAGGTAAAGAGACGTAAATAATTCGAACAGCGTGACTTAAATCCAACCCACTTGCATTGCTGGACCTACGACGGTTATGTCTATCCATCGTAGGAAGCAAGAGATCTATGCTCGCCTAGTCAAGATAACAGTAAGACAGCGGTTTACAAACCGACCGAATACAGTATCCCTTAGGCCAGTGTTTCCCAAAGTTGTGACCGATGGGTCGCATGGGATATTGGGTGAGCCCTGAAACTCAGCACTCGCAACACGTCCACCGGCGATGTGTCATTGGGCCGGCAACCTGAGAGAGGGAACCGTTTTTTAGGGTTCCGTAGTCAAACTATCCATGCCCGTCTTTCCTTCCATCCGCAGCCTAATTCAGGGACTCTTAGTACTAGAAAGCTGTAATTTGGCATGAATATACAATTAGTAACGCCAACAAAGAGGTAAAATAAAATGTTGAAAAAAATAATTTTGTGTAGTGTACCTCACCTACACGTAACGTAACCCATAGTGTGGGGGTGTAGTTGGGTACCGATCCGTTTATGAAATATAAAGCTTTAAAGCGCTTATTTTTGTTGGAGTCAAATGTCCGTTACAGCTAAAACTACAAATACTAAAAATATATAAGCACATATATAACATATTTAAAAGGAAAACTATCACGACTAAGTAGACATCATTGGTTCTTAAGATACAGGCGATTAAAGTGTTTATACCTACTAAAATCATCTAAGACGGCACCAAATGAATTCAAATAGAAAATTGATTACATATTTGTTTTTTTTTTTATGTTTGTACTAAGTACTTAACGGCTTCGGAACACTACGCTGAGCATGGTCCGACATGCTCTTGCCCGGTTTTTTGTAAACCTAACGTAAACGGCTGTCGAATGGAAAACTGAAGCAAAATATGGAACTGACATAAGCGTTCGACGCCACCTTCCGGCAGCTCGATCCTACAAATTTTCGATAACGATGATTCTCGCAAAGCAGCCTTGGGCAACTGGTCAGACAATATGAGAACCACTGACATTGCCAAATACCCTGCTCCATTTCCCATGTCTCTGTATCCGCAATAACAGCAGCATTAGGAATTTATTAGTAGGATAGTCGTGGCGTTCCCAAGGGACGGTCCCGTGTCCAAATATGCAAATACGGAGACATAGTTAGCGGACGTCCGGCCGCGCCGGCTGGCCTAGCTTTCGGTGCATCATACATTCGTTTACGAGTAATGAAGGATGCCAGGACTGTTACAGAGCCTAGCTGAGAAGTCCTTACAAAATTTTTGAATCGTATCTACACTAGTACGATTAAAAAATAATAAACTGTCATGATTTTCATGCTACTTTTCACTCATTCCCAACTGAATACTTGCTGTACATACCAGATTCCCAAAACACCAGATTCAAAATATTGGGTTCAGATAATAAATATCTTAATTTGAATGTTTACATAGTTTTGGGATGCTGTATATTGAAAATCTAGTGATTTAAAATTTTAGTGTTTCGGGAATGATCGGTATTCATTGGCCAGTTTTTTAATTTATTTACATTCTTCAATATTTAAGGGGATTTGATAATAACCATCCATAATCATTTCAGCCCCGTTAAGGTGCTTTTAAGCAATACTTGCCCGTAAACAATAACTATCCAATTCAAAATTCAAATTCAATTTGTTTATTTCACTAAATGAAAACCAGTTGTGTTCTAATTTTGTGTTTAGAATGAGACGTGTCCGTAATGACAGATAATCTTTGCCCAAAAAATTGGCGGTGTAAGTGCACCTTTAGGCAGCTCTTGGTCAGGTATCCAAAATATGATTACAAATGTGACCTAACTCCTGCACTTCGAGAAAACGAGTACTATTATAAACATTTCAAGGAATTGTTTTCTTAAAGAGTTCTACCGTGAAACTTTGAATACGTATTTATCTTTCTCACTAAGCACATGTAGATGGGTGTGTAATGATCGGTATAAAAATAATTGATATAATTTCATTTGATATAATAACGTTTGATATAATTTTAAAGGATATAATCATTCATTTCCTATAATAAACGATTGGTATATTATTAAAATATATATTTTTATTTACTTTAATTATCATTTGGTATATCATTTATTTATTATAAACATCATTTGGTATAATCATCATTTATTATTTTGGAATAACTTTTTTTGTCGAATGATTTTTTGGTACAACGCTGACCGTGAGGCAAAGTCGACGAAGCTCCGCTTCGCGGAGCTCCTATTCCGCGAAGTTATGGCGCTTCGCGCCTTGACACAATTCTAACCTAACCTAACCTATATATTAGTTGAGACCTAGGAGTTACCGCTCTGTAGGGTCACAATAGGTAACTAACAAACCGACCCTTGTGGTTGGACACGAGTTAGTAAAGACAGTATTTTTTTATACCAACTGTACTTTATATGAAATTAACTTTATATCATAAGTTGATTTTATTAAATATGCATTATACTTAATGTATGTTATATAAAATATTTTTAGAACAAATGATCGTTATATAAAATGATAATTATATCATATTTAAATATATTAAATGTTGTTATATGATTCAATACTTATATCAAATGAGCGTTATATCGACTGATTTTATAGAAAATATTTTTATATTGATCGTTACGCACCCCATGTAGATAAACGAATAAGAAAATCCGAGGACTCTGAATACAGCACAGATTACCTAATTTGGCCAAACTGTTCCGCAGAGGGGCAATATGCGTGGGCATAAAACGGAATCGGCTGCGTTCGCCCCGAGCTATTGGGGAGGTAAATACACCGTTCATGTAATGAGACAACTTGGTGCACTCGGCTTAGAGATAGCCTCTTGTCAGGGCAAGTAATGATACGTAAATGAGCTGCACTATTGTTTGTAATTTATAAGGGTTGTGCCTTATAGTACGAAGTTATAAAACAAAGACAACTAGCAAGTCACGAACTAGGCGCGTTAAAACTTAAATCCGATTTAAAGGATAAATCAAACGCTAGAAAATTAACACCTGACGACTTTATGAAATGAAATGAAAAATTTGGTATCGAAATACGACAAACCGAAATATGCTGTCCGACAAGTTAGTGTGAATTCATCCGACGAGGTGTCAGACGTGGGGAAGAAGTGAATCGGAGGCAAGAGGCAATCCTTAAACGCAATAAACAATATCAATTCGGAACCTTTTCTAAATTGCTTTTTTGTCCTACTCTTGCTTTGCAAAGAAAGAACAAGGAAGAAAGAAACAAAAATATTTTCCATCTAAAGGGAAATAGTCCCTGATTCAACTAAACAGCATATTTATTTCGAAAGACAGCCTCGTTCAAACAGTCCGCTTTTTACGAAAATAACTCGATATCCAACAAAGATTTATTTGGTAAATATTGCCCACGCAATTACTGGCGGATGCTTGCTCGGAGTGATGTAATGGGCGTAGGCGGTCGAAAATTAAATTGCGGAATTACAGAATAGGGACTTTATCATGGAAATGTCTCCCACGTTTTGACCAGAGTTAAGTTAAAATGAGGTACCTATTAGACAGTAAGTGCAAATAAAATTGATAACAATCGTAACTGTTATACAAGGACGGTCACGTGAGTAGTAGGTACACGTACACGTTAGAGAAAATTAAAAATACTGTAGTTTGATAAATCTAGGACGATCCCTTTGACAGTTTAAATACACACGTAGAACACTGAGACGGGTTGTTTATTATTATATAACAGATATGAGCTTATTAAATTACACAGGAATAAAAAAAACTATCAAAACTACCTTATAATTAAACGAAACTTTTATTCGGACTTTAAACTTTTACAACCATAAAAAGAACACCCCCTCTAGCAGCTCCGTACATCTATAATACTAGTTTCTTTAACTTTTTATAAATACTAAAATGCTGCGACGACGTTCAGTTATCTAATTAGTAAACTTGTTATATACTTCGCTTGCTAGTTGGTATAGTAAGTATAGGAAATAACTAAATAGGAAGAGGGGTCATCCGACATTGACCGAATTATAAGTGACATGCTTTTGCATGCTGTCCTTTCTTTTACAAACTTGTTTTAAAGAGAAAGAACTATTTACTAACGAGTAATTTATTTGACTAGACATTCTATATCATCCTTCTAATATTATAAAAACCGGACAAGAGCATGTTGGAGCATGCTCAGTGTAGGGTTCCGAAGCCGTTAAGTACTACAACATAAGAATCAACAAGTAATAACTAACTTTATATTTTAAGTCAATTGGTGCCGTCTCAGATGATTTTAGTAGGTATAAACACTTTAATCGCCTGTATCTCAAGAACCAATGATGTCTACTTAGTCGTGCTAGTTTTCCTTTAAAATTCGTTATGTATTCTTTCATTTAATTATTTTTTTACATTTTATTGTAGGTACCACTTTGTTAATGCCAAATTACAGCTTTCTATTGCGAAGAGTCTCTGCGCTAGGCTGCGGACGGACGGGCGGACATGGCGAAACTAGTTTGTCTACGGAGCCCTAAAAATGCGAAAATAAGTTGCTCCCTATCTGAATTAGTGTTACGCTTTTAAAGCTAATCCGTTAACAGATTTTGGTAAAATTTTGTATGAAGTTGGCTTGAGTCCTGTGAATGGACAAGAAAATAGTTTTCATCCGAGTATACTATTTCTGGTTCACTAATGTCTTAACAAAATAATTTCGGTAAATTATTACTTTACAACCAACGTTTTACGTGTTTATAAATTAAAATTTGCGGAATTACTGCTGAGCCTAATTTTATCTATATCGGATTCGATCCATAACTTTCTATGCGTGAATTTAGAAAATTATTATGCTCTATTTTTTGTCATGTCAATAGTCTAGAACTTTCGACGTGTGGAACTGGTATGTCCCTGTCTTCAGAAGTGAGATTCAAAGTAATTGAGCTTTGGGGGTCAACGGCGGTCGTCACATTTGAAGTTTGATTTTAGAGTTGAGTCGCAGTTTCAACTTGAGACTTCGCATGAGTTAAGCAAGTTCCATTCGTGGTTGAGTTGAAAATGAGCCTTGAGGTTACAACGAATCCAATCAAATCACTCAAGTTTAGGAACATGTTACGTAACTGTGACCACGAACTTTATTGTTCTATTTCATTACGTTAACTTTAATCAAATTCAGAGCTAAACACTTCGGTGTGGGGCTTAGTGAAACAGAATGTTAGTAGTTACAGAGAAAAATGAGAGAAACCACTAACTATTCACTATATAATTGTTATATTAACTATTTTGCCAACCGAGCGTCCAAGATACAAGTTTAGCCTAGTTTGTTATCTGACGGACAACTACGCTTTTGACATTAGTTATTTTTTGTTTTTTATTCAACTAGAATATTATCTATTATGTGACAGGAAGTGCTTCAGATACCGTACGATATGGTTACAGAAGCTAATAATTTTTCATCACATTGGCTGACAACCAGCGCAACGAATAAACCTACCTAAACATATCGTTAAAGTAGGTATAAACTGTGCTGTTTGGTCGGGCATTAAAACGAGCATGAGATCGCTATTGTAGAAACCTGAATAGGGTGAATAGACGAAAAAATCTTGTAATTAAGATTGTGCTGAAAGTATCGTCTAGGGATTTCAATGACGTGGCTTGAGTGAGCAAATAAACAGAAACCTGAACTTGTGGTCTTATGTTAACCAGAATTTTTATTCAAATATTTTGACATGCTAGAATTTCATGTGCCATACTTTTATACATTTTACCATTTCATGTTCTATAAAGGTTACTGTATTATACTCGTAAAGGAAAATCGTAGACTTTTGAAATAGTAGTTTATGCAGCAGTTGTATAAGAGAGGTCAAAAAAGACGAGTGGTGTGGTTACGATGTGAGCCGCAGGCGAACATCGTAAAGCAGGACGCCACGAGTATTTTTTGACTTAGTTATACACCGTTGCATACAATACTTTTTCTACGACTAGGTTTCAAATAACATGCAAAATTAAATTAACAAAATTTTATGAATATACCTAGGTTAGAATACGAACGAACGAAGCACAGAACAACAAACGAGCGAGAAACATTCGAAAACGACAAAATATGTGTCTATGGTTAACTTTGTTTTTAAATTGATGTGCGCTTGCCAGGTTTTATATTTTAAAAAAAACTTGCATAATCGATTTAACTTGTGAAATAGGGACTAAAAAACACCTAATGATTTGAGAAATGAGTTCTTTTACCTGATTGGTCGATTTTAATATAGCTGCATTCTGGTTGGTTGATACCATGTTTTTAAAGAGTTAAATTAGTAAAAGAGTTTACATACCAAAAAGAACCTAACGTTCCGATTGACAGTCAATGTGTATTATGATTGGTGGATTAATTTTGTGCAGTATTTTGATTGGTCAAATTAACCTAGGTGTAAGCTTTGGCAGCTAGGCATGTCGTTTTGGCTCAAAAAAGCACAAGTGCTGTTAAGGGGAATAGACTAGATAGAGTTTTCTACGGAATGTTCTGCGGACATATTATCTATATTCTTATATTAGTGTTCGTGACTATATAAATGACAGATAAAAGTACAGGAGTAGGAAAAAATATATATAATTGCAAATTAAAAAGTTACAAAAAACATGAGATATCGCTTGGCTCTTCAAAAGTCCAGGGCCTCTATTCAGGTGCGTTAAAACGATATCGTGTTTGACACGTTTAAGAATCGTTTATGTCACAGTCTCCATTATTGTAAATGACATAAGAGTTATCAAAACGTTGACAATACGGAAACAGGTCAAAAACGATATCGTTATAACGCACTTGAATAGAGGCGCAGTAAGAACGTTGACAATTTTAAAACTTCAAGTCATCCAGTCGCCGCTCCGCAGCTCCTCTGAAGCCCTGTCGTTCCGACAGTTACGAAACATGACTTTAAAAAACCCTTGTGCACTACTCACAAGTCATAAACTAACTAGTTTAAAGCTCTGACTATCGCATTAGGTTCTTCGAATAATTTACAAACACACATGTATGTGAGTCATTTTATATGTTTAAAATTGTGATATTGTGATCTGTTGCGTTTATTGAAAAGGAAAAACTCCATTTAACCAAAACAAGGTCATTTGGTGACTCGTAAGTATAATGATTTACAGTAGGCCAATACGACGATAATCCCAGCCTATTTAGGACAATTAAGAGTTAGTAGTAGTTCTCATTATTATTTTCAAAATTACATTTACAAAAAAAACACGGTCTAGAGTATGTTGGGCTAAGACAAACGTGAAACGTCAATTGGCGGGGCGTTCCCTCCGTTAAGAATACGCCTAAGAATAGGGTTTAGGCATAAAAACTCCGTATGAATTATACATAAATTTCATCAAGCCTTACCTGTAAGTCACTCGTTAATCGTTACTTCTCTTTATTCAGTACTTACTACTCAGTAAACTTACCTATTATCCGCACTAAGTAGAATCGAGGCCCTACTTCAAATAACGAAATTCTATTCAAAGTTCGGTAAGATCTATTTCTTTCTCTCGATTTGGTCAAGAGTAAAGTGTAAAAGGGACGAAGCATTCATAAATCCCCGCTTGTGCCGTCACAACCTTTTGGAGTTCAAAGTAAGATCGTTTTTTTCTTATCCCTATGTCATGAAATACAAGCTTTGACGGATTTGTATCCGCGAGCTAAGACCTTTATAAAAGAGGCTTTAAAAAGCGCTGATCAACCCGAGCATTCTCTTGTAAAAAACACCGAGCATTTGCCGGTTTTACCAGACTATTACAACTATTACCTAAGAAGGAGGTGTTGGAGGAATGTTTTTCGGGTATGTATGTATAACGCATTTAGCCTACAGGGGGTTACAAGACAACATGCACACATACATACGTTTTTTTCTGTGACCTCCTAAAAAACTTTAAACGGATTTTAAAGTGCGGTTAATAACATGTACTTTGTGTTTGAAATAAATAATTATTTATTTTTATTTATTTATTTAATTACCAGCTTCATATTCACCCAAGGAAGGGCAGGGTGGTCGAATTCCAATCTTGCTTTTTGTTAACGTGTTAAATTTTGTCGATCTGAACAAAATAAGGAGTACAACACAAATAGACCCCAAAATAAAACAACGTTTTAACTCGTTTCCCCACAAAATGAACCCAATATCGCGTTTTTGGCACGGAACGTGAATGGCAACTAATGTTTTCTCTAAGCTGGGACAAACAAACAGCCAGCAGATAACTCTTGGATGATTAAAGTTAGTTTATGTGGAGTTGGCCGCCTGTGCCAGACGTATTCCAAGTTGAGCCTGGAACTGTATGATGGAAAATATTTTTTGGAAAAATATCTAACCTGAGTCCCCACGTTCTCGCTTAAGGACATAAGGTCAAATATAAAAGGCACCTTATAATTAAATCGATAAGGTTGCAATTACTGAAATAGGTCTTACGAAGATAAAAGAGTAGAGGATAAAGATAATAAACAATCAGGGTTCCAACAACCGCGAATACATAAATTAAAGTTGGGTGATTAAAAAGCCTAATTGTAAATATCCTTATTAAATATTTAAAAGCGCCTGATTTAATGACGTCACCAACTTTCACAGTTGATATCTCTTAAACGGCTTAAGAGACCACACATGTGGCCACGCCCACCCAAAAATCAAAAGGGATGGCCGTAAGCACATAGCTTCCGCACGAAGAACGTGAGATAGATATAGTTTGCGCGCACCTCTATTTCAGCGTCAAATTCAAAGAATTGCTGGTTAATTTAAAACCACAACATTTTTGACAGAAATGGTTTACCAAGAGTTTTTCTAAGTTTAAAAAGTCTCAATGAAATTTATTTATTTATTTATTAGGCATGGTAACAAAACGTAGATTACACTTAATCGTAATAATATTATCAATCAACTACATAGTTTTATATCTACGTTTCTATTACTATCGCACACAACACTCGCTTAACATTAGTAAGTAGCTACACAAATTAGAATGCAATAAAACTTAGATTAACATTGATCATCATAACACTACAAGTTAAATGCTTCAAATGCTTGAAAGAGCAATATTAATCCGCTAAACACTTTAATTGCTACAGTTTTTAAAAGAGTTAAAACTTAAATAGAAAATATCCACTTCACTACATACTTGATTATTTGATGTGCACATGCGTGCTAGGGGACTGTTGTGAGTAACATTGTTTAAAGCCAGTGGCAACGAGAACTGCTTGGGTTTGCGACACGGTTTAGAGTATACCCTGTAAGAAATGTCACAACACAGATTTGAATCTATTTCGTTATTTATGATTTTATGCAAGCACAGAAGCTCACTCAGATGTCGTCTATTTTGTAGACTATCTATTTTGAAAAAAAAAACAAGTGCGTTATGCACATGTGCACAAGACACAGACGTTAAACTAATAGGTCCATCAACTATTATCGGTACATTTAAGTTTGCCTTCATTATACAACACTGTTAAACCAAAGCCCGGTATAAACCATATTTTTTAATCAATAGATTCATTGTCAGTACAAGTGAAAATAAGCTATCCAAATCAGAAAACATTTTTGCCAAGAATTCCGGTAACTAACGGGACAAACTACTATTTGTAGGGGACAACATGATCCAAATTACCAGTGAAAGAAGACATTTTAATTGTTTAATAAATACATCTACCGGGTCATAAAATTCACTGTTTATCTGTGAAATAAAAACACGCAATATTTTAAAGAAAACCCATTTAGTTTTTCTTTATACTTAAAAGCCTTACAAACTTGAAAAATCAGTGTAAAAAGAATAGTTGATCGACCCTTCCAACACCCCTCTATTCGCGTCGCTGGTTAAAAGGAAAAAAAGTGCCGCATAAACTCAACAACCACCTTCAACAAAATTACATAAGAACTTAACAATTCCCTTCTCTAAACAATTTCCAAAATTCGCAACAACGTCGCAAAAGCGATCTCTCAACCTAGGAAGTTTCATACGCAGCAGTTCGCGTCGGCGTGTGGTAATGAGATCTCTTCCCTGTTCCCGGACAGCTCTAGGAAGGGGAACGCGCGTGATTCATGCAAATCGTGTTTGGCATTTGTCCATTTTTTCAGGGCGAAAAGTATGTAATGGTTTAAATCAGAGACGAGACTGTCTGTGTTTCAAAATGGAATAAACATAAAAATATTTTTTAGTACTTATTTACCTTTTGGGTAAGGACTAAAAAGTTGGTTACGGTTTGCGTTGTGCGACCAAAATTTGCCACACAATTGCAAGGATAATTTTCGTCACACAACAGAACTTTTTCGCCATCGTTGTTTGTATGGTTAACTACGCTTAACAATGGTGCAACTTTTTGGTGCTCACACTTTTATGAATTTATTTTCTTTGACCCTAGCAAATACATATATAATCGTACATAACATCACGCCTTCATTCCCAGAGTGGGGTAGGCAGAGCTATACAGAAATACCAAAGATTCTAAAAAAACTTCTTGATAATTCTGTAGCCACATTTTGCACAAGTAGGCTAAGATGTTTACCAGTGTATTAGTGAATATGTTATATTTAATAATACCCTAGTACCTACATATTTAACAAAATTCTCACGTCTTCGACTAAAAACTTAAAAAAAAAAATTAAACGTCACATAGACAAAAATATGAATAACTTCTCGAAAAAACTCTACTAATTTTGTAGTTGAACTTGGTTTTAGCAAATGGTTCGTTTCTCGAAATGATTAATAAATGACCATACCGTACATTGTAAGAGCATCCAGCTGTTTGTATTAGGTAACTGTATCTACTTATTACATCGTACGAAAAACCTGACGTAATATGTATTTAATCGCTTAAACATACTGTCAATCCGCTATTATTTTTACTTTATATTTTTTTAAAGCGCAGATTTACCGAGCATTTTCATGTAACAAAACACCGAGCATTGAAATTTTTCTAACTTTTCCATCACTTAAAATGGGATCATGCGAATATTTAATTTCCATCCTGTTTGCATTAAAGCTAACTAGTACAAATCTCCTAGACAATTTTCTTCAAAAGCAATCTCTCATGCCAGAAAGTTTCAGACACAGTAATGCGCGACGTTTGTGGTAATTTCGTCTTTAGTGTAAAGAACACATCTGCAATTTAATCGCTAAAGCAAATTAAACCCTCTAGAGCTTCAGATAAGACCGCGTATGCAAAAGGATTATTATAATAGATGCGATTTTGCTAAGTAGGGAAGGATTTTGGTTTCATATTTCCCGAACAGACAGGGGTGTTATTATCATGCGCGTTTAAAGCGAGCTTCCTCGACCAAAAAGCGGAGTCTCGACCTTGGCACAGCCTTATCCTTAACCGAGTGAGGCCTACCATACTACAAACAGGGAGATTTTTTGTAGGAATTTGAATCTACCGGCAATGAAATAAAGTTCAATCACCTTTGCCCTTAAATGCTATTTTCAGATTGGATATAAATAAAATTACGCTTTAATGTCATTAAAATATAGTTTAAACTGAATTGCCTTGACTATGTACAGTCAAGTTCAAAAGTATGTATACACTTTAGTACCTTGTCACTTTAATCGCTTGGATAATTTCATATGGCAGTTTAAACATGACGTTAAATAGACAAGGTACTAAAGTGTATACATACTTTTGAACTTGACTGTACCTCCTCTGGTACACCGGATATCACGAGGTTAAACTACCCAAGGTCGTATGTGTATTGCACGATAGTTAAACGCTCACAGAGGCTGTATTCTATTCGGTGAAACCATACTACTTTAACGTGTTATTATACATATTGTCAAAGTCATGAGTTATTAATTATTATAGTATATTACTTACGGCGGCTGGGTTCAAAATAATATGATAACATGACAAAAATAATATTGTTTTATTAATTAGAATAGAGCCCCTGGAGGTTGTCCGCGACTTATTTGTCGCTCGGATCTCCCTTTCTATTGTATAGTCTGTAAATATAGAGATGCATTGAGCGACAAGCGATAAAATACAACTTCTAGTCGTAGTTCAAGTTACACCATTGTTCTTATACCTTCGTGTGTTTGCATTTGTTGAACAAACTTTTTTAAGGTAGCATTCTAAGTCGTTGCAACGCGTATCCCTTGAGATTGCACATTTCTATGGGCCACCGAGCTCACTTACCATTATGGGGGTTGTTGTAACATAACTATGCAGTTCTTTTAACGCTCAGAGAAAAGGACAGAGCTATAACTAGTGCCATAGCTCTGTTCTTTATGCTCACCGTAAAATGAGCTGCATAGCTAGGTCATAATTATTCCAAGGACTCCTTTGTGCTCGTTTACCTATCCATGTCATAAGAAAACACTTACCCCCTTACTAATATACAATAAACGGTGAAGCTTGGAATTATACCATGCTTTGTCTCTGTCGAATTCAAATGTCGCTGTGATAAGGATAAATCATGGTATAACTATTCCAAGCTTATTCAACGTTTATTAGTATGGACCCCTATACTAATAAACTAATAATGTACCTACAGTTTAAAGATATAACGCCCTCGTCGACCTCGACACGGATAATGAAAGAACAAAAAATACGTACAGCAGCTATCGCATGAGAATAACACCAGAGATATGAAGGGGAACTTGTGAGATTCATGCAAATGCTGCAGTTAGAACATCTCGCGTGACGGCTGGGATTATTGTTCAAGTTGGCGGTTAAATGAGATTTTCGCAAAACACCGGTAAGCTTGGTAAGCCAGCGTTCACGTCAGTTACCTTTACTAAGCGAGTAAATAAGACACGGGGCAAAATTCGCAGCATACGCGGCGCGAGGCAACGGTGCTAATATATGAGATAAATTGTTTCGAAATAGTATCATATGAGTACGCGTCAAAATGGATTTATTTGTAATTTTGTCTGTCTAAGGCAAATTCTGGCCAGCAGGTTGCAAAAAATGCAGTAAACCTTTTTTTAATCCCCGGCTGATAATAATAAGATGTCAATCCTTGGCTGAGATTCTGCACGGTAAAATCGATATCGCCTTAGACGTGTTTCCGCATTGTCAACGTTTTGAGAACTCTTAATTACTTGACAGTAATGGTAATCAGATAAAAAGCAATATACTACAACATGTCAAACGCAATATCGTTTCAAGTCAATTGAATAGAGGCCTTGAGACATTGCATCAAATAATTTTAGCATAATAATGTACATGACCATGCAAACTTGCACCGAAAATTGGTTTGAACGAGATCTAGTAAGTCGTTTTTAGGGTTCCGTAGCCAAATGGCAAAAAACGGAACCCTTATAGATTCGTCATGTCTGTCTGTCTGTCCGTCCGTATGTCACAGTCACTTTTTTCCGAAACTATAAGAACTACACTGTTGAAACTTGGTAAGTAGATGTATTCTGTGAACCGTATTAAGATTTTCACACAAAAATAGAAAAAAAAACATAAATTTTGGGGGTTCCCCATACTTAGAACTGAAACTCAATTTTTTTTTTCATCAGACCCATACGTGTGTGGTATCTATGGATAGGTCTTCAAAAATGATATTGAGGTTACTAACATCATTTTTTTCCAAACTGAACAGTTTGCGCGAGAGACACTTCCAAAGTGTTGAAATGTGTCCCCCCCCCTATAACTTCTAAAATAAGAGAATGATAGAACTAAAAATAATATTTGATGTACCTACATTACCATGCAAACTTTCACCGAAAATTGGTTTGAACAAGATCTAGTAAGTAGTTTTTTTTTTAATACGTCATAAAAACATTGATCAAAGCTACAACGAACTTTTATATTATGTTACTTGCTGCTACGGAACCCTTCATGGGCGAGTCCGACTCGCACTTGGCCGCTTTTTTTTTAATACCCTTCATAGGAGAGTCCAACTCGCACTTGGCCGCTTTTTTAACTTATCACCATACGACTTACACGTTTGCCAACTTCTAATTTAAACAAATTCGACATTGTGTTGTGTTGTTAATAAAAGACTGACCAGAGCCGCAACATCGGTCATGTTATAAAACTCAATGCTCAGCGGAACGATAAATTTAACCCCGCGGATTTGGCTTTGCTCCTCAACGATGTGGAATATTTACATACGAGTGGATTTTAATGCTCTCCAAAAGACTGTTCGTTTCAGCCAATGAATTGTATTGTTGCTGATGAACACTGATCTGGTATTTAGCAAAGTTCAACTAACTAAATCTTTTTTCCGTTTTAGCATTTTTAGGGTTCCGTACATAAAAAGGAAAAAAACGGAACCCTTATAGGAGCAATTGTCCGTTCGTCCGTCTGTCTGTCAAGACCCTTTATCTCGAGAACGCGTGGAGGTAACGAGTTAAAATTAAAACCATATACACTCGGCGTCAAAAATATCGCCCCTCCGCGAAAATCGGATTCAAGCTAATCTAGACCTTAGCGAAATTATGTTACATAATT
Organism: Acleris holmiana; assembly: GCA_949316455.1. Lineage (NCBI taxonomy): Eukaryota > Metazoa > Arthropoda > Insecta > Lepidoptera > Tortricidae > Acleris > Acleris holmiana. The sequence goes on along the minus strand of OX438777.1, from coordinate 7,265,526 downwards.
AATATTAGTATCAATTAAAAGCACGTTTAATGTGTTTTAAATTAATAATGTTTAATTTAAACAAAACGTAATGGCTTGTGAATCAGAGCGTTTCGAAAAAAAAGTGCACAAATACTCGTTTGAAGGGTCGCGAGTTGTGCCCTTTTCCAGGGGTATAAAATGCCTGTACAAGGTCAAATGTCAATCATTCACTATCCAGACGTCGAAGAGAACACATCTAAGGAACTCAAGCAAGAAAACAACCCTCGAACATGGAGACCACCGCTGCTGAATCAGCTCAAGTGGTTGCACTACTGCAAGCAGGAGTTCGGCAGTGTGATGTCGCTCGGCAACTCAATTTAAGCCGTCATGCTGTCCGCCGAGTATTTCAGCGGTTCCAGGAGACTGGGGGCTACATCAGAAGACGTGGGGCTGGTCGGCGACGCTGCACATCCGAAAGAGATGATCGCTTCATCGTGACATCATCTCTACGCAATCGCTTCGCTAGTGCTGTTGAGGTGCAACAACGCCTCAGAGAAGCTCTGACAAGATCAGTTAGCATCTCTACGGTTAGAAGAAGACTGCGGGAGAAGGATATCGTGGCTCACAGGGCTGCTACAGGCCCAATGTTGACCGCACAGCATCGCAGAGATCGCTTGCAATTTGCCCGCGACCACGTCGATTGGACGTTTGAGCAATGGAGGCAGGTTCTCTTTACCGATGAGACGAGAGTCTGTCTTTATTGCAACAACAGGCGGGCCAGAGTCTACAGAAGGTCGGGCGAACGATTTGCTCAAGCCTGTATTGAAGAGACAGTGGGCTACGGAGGTGGCTCTTGCATGTTCTGGGGGGGCATGTCTATAGACGGCAAAACCGACCTTGTCTGCGTCTCCAGGACTGGAGGCACTCGCGGCCAAGGGTCCCTGCTGCTGCTCGCCGCCGCCGCTCGCCGATACATTGCCGAGATCCTGGAAGAGCATGTGATGCCATATGCGGGTTACGTCGGCTCTGGGTTCACATTAATGCACGACAACGCTCGCTCCCACACTGCATTAATTGTTCGGGATTATCTGGAGGAGGTCGGGATTCCCGTTTTGCCGTGGCCAGCCAGGAGTCCTGACTTAAACCCGATTGAACACCTTTGGGACGAGCTGAAGCGACGGGTTCGGTCACGAGATGCCGCCCCTACCACCCTGCAAGATCTTCAGGACGCAGTCATCGAAGAATGGGGCAACATTCCGCAAGAGGACATCGTAAAGTTGGTGCGATCAATGAAAGACAGAGGCAGTGATAAGGGCAAGGGGGGGTAACACTGGGTTTTAAGTTAATTTTAGGCACTTTTTGTAAAATTTTGTTATCCATTTATTGTTGTAAATTTAAACTTGAATAAACATTTTTCAACTGTTCGCAATGTCATTTCCTTTAATTTTTGACCCCAAGGAAAAATCCTTTTTTTTTAATTTTCCTAAAAAAACATTTTATTACCTTTCAAATGATACCTAACAATCATATTGTTGACCTTGATCAAATAGGGTTTAAAGTCGGTTGTAATTATTTTCCGAGGAGGGGCGATATTTTTGACGCCGAGTGTACTCAGATGTAGAGTCCAATGAAGCTGTGAAAAAATGGTACTTCCCATAGACCTAGAATACTGAAATTAAACAAAAAGGAAGGTAAAGAAAAAAAAACAAAAACGTTAATTTGTTGCTCCATCACAAAAAAAATGCGATTGCAAACCTATTTGCAATTTGGTAAACTACTTAATCGCGACCTTTGTCGATGTATAGAACTGCTTGCGTACCGGCTTTTTGTGTAAAAGAGCGATTTTGATCAGTCGATCGGCGAACACAACGCTGGGTGGGTGCAATAGTGGCACAATTCAAAATATTTGATTTTTTACCTTACTTCAAAAACGTGTTCTACAAAGCTTATTTTATACCATACAATATAGGCCTAACTCAAAAGTTTAGGCAATCTTCCCATAGATGGTTCTCGTGCCACTACTGCCGAGTAACAAAATAGCCTGTCCTTTTCTGCAACACTGGCTCTCTTTTAGTGTGCCGCCAGGACTCGCGACAAAGGCACGCCCGTGTTTATGCAATAGTGACACTTTTGAGTTGTGCCGATATTGTATTTATTACGTAAACGTTTTTTGAATTGTGACCTCTTTATATACAATAATTAATCGCACTTTTAGAATTATAGTGACCTAATTCAAACATTTTCAACTTTCGATTTTGAGTCATAAATTTAGTACCATAGAGACCTAAGTTGAAATTCAAAATATGTGGATTAGGTCACTATATTTCTAAAGATGCGTAATGTGCAATAGTTCAACGTGTACTCAAGAAAAACGAAAAGAAAATTACTTTATTCGGATATACCAGAGCGGTAAGTACCTACACTACACTATTAATATAAATTGGCTTTGTCCTTGACTAAAGCCGTATTCTTAAAATATGATCTAGCTAAGTGGACAGAATCTTATACCTAATATAGCAATCAATCATTTATTTGATTTATTTATTTACTAAATATTAGTTAGAGGAAATACCTACCTATAGTTTAGCTACTTAGGAAAAGTTCTAAACCAAAAATAATTGGTTTGTCTATATCTATACTATTATTATATTACACAGGATGTAATCGTTAAGTGTGACTAGGGGCCTATTGGATAATAAAGTACAGTCACCAGCAAAAATATATTACCCAACATTGGCCGCAAAAATATCTGACATGCTCTTATACAGTCAGTAGCAGAAGTAGCTAAGCGGGCCGCGTGTTCAAAATGACTAACGCACGTTCTTAATTTCTTATTAATAAAGTCGTGTGTAGTTCATTTTTAACAAGCGGCCCACTTAGCTACTTTTGCTGCTGACTGTACCTCTAGTAATAAAGACATGTCAGATATTTTTGCAGCCAATGTTGGATAATATATTATTGCCGGTGACTGTACAAGTGAATAGTATCTATTAGTGTTTTGTCTCGTAAATAAAACTACAAAATGAGACAAAATCCTAATACTATTAGCTTGTATTTAATTATACAATAGGCCCTAGGCGATTATTCCGTAACTATAACAGATATAAAAAACTGATATCGAAAGTGCGTTATTTAATGAGCAAAATGACATCAATAACTTTCTAAAAATCAAACGAGAGATTTTGATATTAAACACTCCCATTCATTTATTATGAGATTAGTAGAAAGTTTTTAGTTTCAGGTTTAATCCCAAAATTTTGGATACTTGTTTGATTTCTAAATAGTTATTGATGTCATTTTACTCATTGGGTAACGTACTTTCGATAACAGTTATGTGTGTATGTATGTAACGAATAAATTCAAAAACAACTAGGCCAAAATTCTTTCACAATTCGAATGCTATATTATTCCAGATTAACATAGGCTAGTATAGTATTAGTACCCGGAGCGAAGCGAGGGCACGTCACTAGTTAATACTATTTATTTGATGTTTATTTTAATTGCTTTGTTTTTTTTTCAGATCAATAAAACCGAAACCTAACTCTGAAGAATTACCTACTTCATCAAAAACGTCAAACACACCCGAAAACAGAAGTTTTTCTGATTTAGATTACAATCAGATGAAACAACTGTTTAAAAGGACGTGGACGTGCAATGCTAGAAGCCGCTAAGGCTCTTCGTGAATCACCACCGACTATTAGTGAATTCGAATTATACGAGCAAGAACACAGACCAGCAACACCTGTACCAAGTTATAAACCGAATAGTGACCGCATCAATATAGATATAATATTGTCTTGAGAAGTATGGAGGCTTGAGGTTATTTTTTTTTTCTCAAACAGACATAATGTGAGACTAATTAATGAGACTGTTTTTAGAGACTAAAATAAGTACTTAATTCTCTTAAGGTTGTACTTAAAAAAATGTTGTTATTTTTATAGAAGTTTAGTAAACATACTTATTAGTAACAATAAACTATCAACAATTTGAAAGAGTATTTATTTCGTAAAAACCTGATTAACATCGTGTATGTTTTTCTTATTTTAAAACTAAGCTTCACTATGATGTTCAACTAAATAATAAGAGTTAACTCAAAAATCGTAAATATCCTTTTGTGCAATAGGGGCACAACTTTAAATACCTATATTTATGCGATTATAATTTAAAATACCAAAAGTATATAAAATATAGATATAATTCATTTGAAGTATAATACCATCAGGAATATAAAAAAAAAACAAGAGTATGATAATACTTATTTAATTAGGTCATTTTTTACATTATTGTTGCCTGCAGCCAAGTTTTATAACTTTGGCAGTCCTTTTCTAGACATTTTGATATTTTGACTTATGCCACTTTTGCACTCACCCAGCGACAAATGCAACAAAATCGCCTGATCGCCGGTGCGCAAGCGGCGGCAATACCGTGGCTGCCAGTCAGATCTTCAGAAGATAAATATAATTTATTTGGAGCTTTTATTCTACTTTCTCTTTAACGATATCGTTATCATATTGTTAACGTTATAGTAATTATAAAATTGTAGTTAAGGCAACCGAATCGTAAACAATACGATTGTAATATGGCAAAAAACAAAGTAGAATAGAGGCACAGGACACAAAACAAATAAAAAAGAAAATAACTAAAAAACTTAAACTAAAGATATGCGTCACCAGACACATCACAAAACACATGGTAAAAGATTACTATTATATCTAAGTTGATCCCTCTTTACCCCACAGTATTCATGAATGTGTAAATGTCAATGCCATACCTGTTCGGGCCCCGAAAGTCGAGTTACTACGTTCATTAGTTTACCTGTAACAAATAAAAGGGATATCGTTAATGGATTATTAAGAATACAAATATAATGCATATGTATGCATTTGTTAATTGTTTATTATTTATTACGCGTGGAGTCAGTATAGCTGGAAAATATTTAAGAGATAAATAACCTTCACCCATGTACCATTTTTTTTACATTGTAGTTTGTTTTACGTACATATTGTACTCGTATATATATACGAGTACAATCATGAGCTTTTCAATTTTTATCGGCTAAACAGAGTCCATCGGACTTGCCACCACGTGGGCTGTGGTTTTCCTTTTAGAGAATAGTAAGAGATTTGAAAATGTACCTACTTAGAGCGGAGGCGACGGATAAATATGTGGATTTAGCTGGCAAAATAATAATAAAGAAAAGAGAAATATATTTGTTATTTTTTGTCATTATGTTAGTTTTCTGTTGATTTATAAAAATATATTTATTAAATTATTTAGAGCTGAAATAAAAAAACTATGTTATAAAGGTATTCAAATTTAATTTAAAAAATAATCTAGATCATGATGAGAATGACATCAATGCTTCGTCGTCAGAAGATAACTCGTCCTCGGAGTATTCTGCAAAATCAGCTGATTGGTTGGTGTCTGTATCAGTGCTAAAAGCACTGGATTTTATTACAATTTTATAACTTTTCACCCCACATCATTAAAATAAGTTTAAAATTTATTCTGCCGTGTGGTTGCCGGGTTAGAATAGTGCCACTCCATGTCTTCCCGTGAATGTCGTAAGAGGCGACTAAGGGAATAAGAGCTTGTAGTACTGTTAGGCGATGGGCTTGCAACCTGTCACTAATACACTGGTAAAACATCTTAGCCTGTTTGTGCAAAATGCGGTTACAGAATTATCAAGAAGTCTTTTTAGAGTTGTTGGTACTTCTTTAGCTCTTGCCTATTCCACTCTGGGAATGAAGGCGTGATGTCTGTTATGTATGTATGTAAAATTTAATGCCGCAAAAATTCGCTGCACATTTTAATGTTTTTGAATAGTGAAGAGCTAGTTTAATAACGTTACAAAAGAATTACTATGGTGGAATAAGGCTAAATATAACTAAAACCTTTTTGAACAAAAAACTTATTATTTGCAGAATATTAGTATTATCTCTCAACACGTTAAAGTAAATACGAACAAATTGATACAATAATCATTTAAAGGTACCTGAGCTATTGGAATCCATGAAACGGTACTTCCTGCACACACAACACAATTAACCTTTAAAGTATTGTTTTTCACGGGTGCGCCGAAGTTCATATAAAATTTCTAATTAGATTATTGGAACCCCAAAAAAGGTTTTCATACCGTTTTATATCATAATGATCAGTCTTCATAAAAAATATTTCTCATACCATTTTACATCATAATAAATATTAATAATACACCTGTTTATTGTCAGGATTTAAAATACACATATCGAACTGGTAAAAAAAAATAGGGTAGGTTAGGTTTGTTTTATAAACGTCCTAAAGTCAGCTCGGTTTCAGTTATCACTTTAGGAGTTGAGAAGATTATGAATAACAATTTATGAACACAAAAAGTATGAAGAAAAATTATGTTGAGTGATTATTATTACTACAAATCGGTAGTAAAACAAAAAATAGGGATGATAATTTTATGTCAGCTAATATGAACCCGCTTTTCAATAAACGCCGCGAATAGATACATGCTGAGAGAGATGACCAAGTTCCGACTTCCCACTGACATTATGGTTGAGATACGGTCATTAAGAGGTAGGGAGGGGTGTTCTTTTGTTCTTTGGCTATTCAACGTTCCCAGGATGTTTTTTTTTTGTTTTTGAACGAAATTTGTGATATCGATTTATTGCCAGCTAAATCATATTTTTTCCCCTATGTGCGGCGCGTTGCGATGCGTTTGATTAGTAAAAAGCGTTCCCAAAGCGTGGTAGAGACCTTTATAGCATGGTAACTGACTTAGGGCCGTGTTCACCAACAATTAATCGGACGGTTAAGTCTTAATCAGCTGTTAATCAATACATCTGACACCCGTTAAACTGCTAATCGTCCGTTTAGTTGTTGGTGAACACGGCACTTAATCGCTTTTAAGTCACAAACTCACTATAGTCGTACTAAACGTCATATACAGCTTTAATATAATACTGGGTGATTTTGGAGCCATGATCAGAAATGGCCAGAAGTGAATAAGATGGACATACCGAATAACTTTTCCGATAAGACCAACCACGAAATCGCTAAAAAAAAACCAGCTGTTCTATACATTAACTCTAAATTAATTCACCGTTAATGTATGGAACATCTGTTTTTTTTTTAGCGATTTCGTGGTTGGTCCCATCGGAAAAGTTGTTCGGTATGACCATCTTATTCACTTCTGGCCATTCCTAATCATGGCTCCAAAATCACCCAGTATTTGTGTCAGATTTTGGCATATCCGTTGTTTTCTCAAAACACGTACGTGGATTTCGGGTATAACGACGATGAAGGGACTGCTATAATTTCGTCGTTTTATCGGGAAGTCGTTACACGCAAATGTAAAGAAATACAGACTAAGGACCGTATCGTTAATTATGGAAACAAATAAAATGGTGTAATCTGTATAAATACTTTTTATTACAAAAAAAAAACTTAAACTACGCGATTCTTAGATCTTCAAAGTGAACCATAAAAACTACTTTTAGTTATTTATTGATCCCCTTTGCCAGTTTCCTCACTTTGCTTTTGGTGCTCTTCATTAGCCCTTGGACATCGACTGTTTTGAAAGTTTTGTGGGTACGGATCCAGTCTTTTTTTAATTAGTCCATGTTATCTGTTGGTTTAGCTTGTTTTCGTAGCTGTGCCTTCATCAGAACCCAAAATTTCTCGATGGGCCTGATCTCAGGGCAATTCGGGGGATTTAATGATTTCGCGACAAATTCGACATTATTCTCTCGATACCAGTTCAACACATGGCGAGCATAGTGACACGCAGCTAAATCAGGCCAGAATAATGTACGACTCCTGTGCTTTCGAATGAGTGGTAGTACCCGTTTTTGAAGGCATTCCTTCTTGAACACATCCGAATTTAAGTTTCCCGTTACGAAAAACGGAGACGTTTTAATGCCGCATTAACAAATAGCTTGCCAAACCATCACTTTTTTCCCAAATTTCTCGCAAAAAATGGATTTGTCGTCTTTAGAGACCTTCGTACCTTTTATTACGGTGTAAAACTGCGGTCCGGGTAGGGTTTTATAGTCAAGTTTGACTTGGTTTCATCGTCCATTATAATACATTGTTCATTTTAAGTTAAAATTTGGTCGTACAATTTCCGAGCCCGAGTTTTGACAGAAGACTCCTGGGTTTTGCTGCGTTTAGGCTGTTTTTGCTTTTTATACGTTACAAGCAAGTTACGTTCCTTGGCACGCTGAACCATTGCAATAGAAGTACGACATTTTTTCGCAAAATCCCGAATCGATATCTCTTTTTTTGAGAAAAATATTCGCATATCTTTTTGTCCAAATTAGGACATGAAGGGCCTCGTTTTCTACCTCGGCCAGGTAAATCTTTTAAATTATTATTCATACTAAACGTTTTTATCGTATTGTAAACAGCTTTCAGGCTAACCCCTTCTTCTGAAGCAATCTTTCTCATAGTTATACCTAATTCTTTACAGTATTTGGTCACAATTGAATGTCGTTTTTTCTCTGAGAGACCCTTCATCTTGCAATGTATACGAATTATACAATTTTTTATAGTAAGTTTTAACACTTGACTGTATGCTTAACAGATTGACATATGACAGAAAAGACAAAATATTGTAACTTTTTTTTTAGAGCAATTCAAACTTGTTTCCATAATTAACGATACGGTCCTTAGGGTTGTAAAAAAACGGTTTTTTTCTGACTTGAAAAAAAAACATGAAAAAAACCGTGAAAGAAAACCGTTTACTTTTATACTTTTGTTTTACTTGTTTTAGACTTTATGTTAACCATTAAACCAATTTAATTTAACAACTTTGATTAATAACAACATAAATTAAATCTGTAGTGGGAGTTATCGCAATTTACTGTTGGCAACACCAACGCCTCTCGTCGCCGCATCGGGGAATTCAGGGATTCCCCAAAAATTGTTTGTATACTGAACGTTCACATCTCGTCGCGGCATCGGGGAATTCTGGGTCTCTGGGATTCCCCAATAAATGTTTGTATGTTAAAATGTTTATAATGCTCACAATTTAAAATTGCAATCTGAAAATATGTTGGCTGCAATACAAGAGGAACCAGAAACAGAAACAGTAATGGACTTAGACGAGACAGGAAATTCTGATGCTGTCCGAACTAGTGTTGATAGTGCTGATAGTTCTAGTGAATAGGTTTTAAGTTCTTTTTGCATTTACTAAAAATAGTTTAGTTAAATAAATCACGAAAAACCGTTATTGTAGCATATTTTGTTCATCTGAAAAAAAACCATAGTGCCAGGTTTTTTTTCATGTTTTTTTTCATAAATTTGAAAAAAAACATGTGGTTTTTTTTCTATTTGCAACCCTAATACAGACACGTACGTACATAATTTCGCCTTGCGTATGACCAATAGTTTTATTTTTCCCCTGCCATAGGTACTTAATGCAATAAGCACGGTGATATCTATGAATAAATATTTTACCATCTACGCACTTTTCCGCCTTTCCTTTAAATCAATAAATAAATATCACGGGACAAACTCACACAAATTGACCTAGTCCCAAACTAAGCTCTAGACTTGTACTATGGGTACTAGACAACGATAAACATACTTATATAGAGAAATAAATACTTAAATACATACATAGAAAACATCCAAGACTCAGGAACAAATATTCGCGCTCATCGCACAAATATCTGTCCTTACCGGCATTTGAACCTAGGCCCGCTCGCTGGCTTGGCTAAAGGCAGGGCCACTCCCAACTAGGCCATCATCGTGTCGTCAGCAGTGAATGTCCGTATAGCAGCCATACTTATTCAAAAGTTTACTAAACTCAGTTGCTACTCAAATATCATTTTGTAACTTAACCATAAATTTATCTCCGAAACGTACAAGCTTACCTACTTAGCTGATATCTATAAACAAAAGGTAAAGGTCTCCACAGTTGCTGACCATCTGTGCGGATGTAAACAAAAGATAAGAAATGTTTGTGAAAGAAAGAAATCTTTGTGTCTTTGGCGACCTAAAGCAATATCTGCATGGGATTTCTAGGAATTTGTTACAAATGATTCATTAACAATAGTCGCTACACCCAAACTCGGCGTTGGCGAAGTCGCTATAGCTGCAAGAATCTTGTACTAAAGTATGCTTTAATTTCAAGGGACTTAGATGTAATCGCTATAGCGAAATTGTCGCTAAATAAATGAAATCCACTGTTTTTATTTGTTTTCATATATTTTAAATCTTTTCAAAACACTGGACTTTCATGCAGAACCTAAATCTTGGCACTGATATAATAAGATTTATTATTCTCTGTCAACAAGTACGTATAAACCAATGAGTCATAACATAATACTCATTGGTTTTTACAGTGAATGATTAAATCATGGCAGCTTTCGGGCAGTAGATAAAATGGGGAACGATAGTCACGTGCGTCTTCCAAGTTCCAAAGCGAATGACGCACAAGCGAACTGGCACTGGGTTTTCATGTTGCTTTGTTTTGTCTCTTCTTTTATTTTATCTCTTAGCAGAGCGTGAGTAGGACAAAGCATAACAATATAGAAGTCGATGGACAATATTGAGGCGTTGTCGAACATAGACTCAATTATTTCACATTGTTTTATTCGAGACACCGTCTCTTCTGTATATAAATAGCCCAAGGATCACCTTGGCCCAGGCCGCACTACACACCCACTTTCAAATTCATAATACCTACCAATGATAAAACCCATCAATACTGTCATGGATACATTACAGGCGTCTATGTTCGTCATATTTCTACGCTTCCCCGATAACGTAAGTATTTCATATAATAACATGACATGTGTTACATGTAATCTACGTGATATTACAAGATTCCGGAATGAGATTTCTTCACTTATGCGAGGTTTATTGTACCCGCGCGACGCCCCGAAAACATCAAACGTATGAAAAATAATTACAGTTAAGTGTGTACATAAGTAAATGTATTTCATAAATTATTATTGATGTAAGTTATTAGCAAGTACGCTACTTATTTCCTTCCTCACATAAACGTCTTCAAACAAACTTTACAGGAATTCTGCCTTGATTGCATAGGTACTTCTTTTTTGGATATTGCTCATACCCTCATAGTTCCAACGGTTAGTACGTTAGATTCTAACCTAACCTACTAAGAGCAACTACAATAAGCGTTTAATAAATATCTCCAACATATTAGATAACAGTAGCCTTCGCAAGAATAAAAAATCGGACAAATGAAAAAACACAAAAGTTGTAATCGCGTCTGTTTTAATACGAGTATGTACCATGATGTTTTAGATAACTTTTGGCGAGATTTAGCGGTTAAAGTCGCAACAATACATAAAATATAGTTTTAAGTTAAAACTAAACAAATTATTAGAATAATATTAAGTATCTATACCTACCTACAGGATTTATTCGCATTTCAGAAAACTAGGTCGAATTTCACGAAACTGGAGTAATAACTTAATCCGATGTTAAATGACAAATGAGTAAGGACTTAAGGAGTATCTGGATAGACTTTGCTCTTGTTGGACGGGACCAGGCCTAAGTGACAGCCAATTATGGACCGGCACTGCAAGGAACAAGGCAAACTGGAATCTGTTAGAAACATGTATAAGTGTAAATATGGCAAATAAAATAAAAATAAAAAAATAAAAATAAAAATTGGAAGAAGCTTCGAGAAACAAACCAAATGTTTAAAAAAAACTACGGAAAAGGGAAAAATGGTACTGTAACTACAAAAAGATGGTGATGAAAATAAAATAGGACACGAATCTGTTGATCATTCTAAATGTGAAAATCGTGTTAAAACTAAGAGAAACTGACAGGTATTCAAAGATATTAAAAATGTTAAAATTCTAACGCAACAACAACGTGTCAAGGTCTCCCAAGGCCTGGGAACGACCTTTATAAGGAGGTTTTTCTCAAATAAAGTAAGTTATGATTAGACGTTTCGCTTCATGTATTTTAAAATCGATTCCTAAATAATAGATACACCTAACTATTAAATATCTTAAGTCTTGTGTCAGACTCCTCTTTTTAAATTATAAACTAAAACCCTCAACCGTAGTTCGTGGCATTAAACGTATTATAGATACTGAAGTTAATTAATTGAACCATCCATTCCGCCACAGAGTAGAAAATAGAAGATTCACCACGACCCGCCGCCGACCCATTTATCACGAGATAAAAACATTGTTTGCCCTTAATGAGCTAACTGGGGATTAATTCGCTGTGTTTATTGTAGATAAACATAATAACTTTGGAATAGAACTTTTGTTGGTAGGTCCTGCATTGTTACGTGAGGATAGTGTCTAGGGGATATTAGAAGAATGTAGTTTGAGGACGGACCGGAAAAGGTATTAAACCATCTAGTTCAAGAGTGTGGGATACGATATATTTAAGAGTGAAGTGTATATTTTGTTAATAGTGTTTATTTGTAATTTTCCTAAGTCCTATCCCTATATGTTTAAGCCCGTCTTGCTTCAATGTTGTAAACATTTTTGCTCTTGCTGGTATAATGGAATGAGACATGACGATCTGTTCCTTCATTCAAAAAAATCACTAAGTCGCAGTAGGTAATCACATACAGCTTGAACTAGATAATATGGAGTACATTATGTATTCCTTATACAGTTTTCTATCTATCACAGAATTCGGAAGAACACACAATACATTTTTCAAACCAGTATGTTCATAATGTCTGCAATCAAGCCCTATACATAAAGCTTCAAATAAACTGCGCGTGACCTGCCGGGTGAGTGACTCGCGATCTAGAAGAGTTATGTCCTTGACCCTAATCGTTATCAGTCGGTCGTCGACCGGGGCTCAGCGATGTTATATAAACATTCGCACTGCGTATCACATTCAGGATACGGAATTATTACATTATCAGCGACGAAGTGTTATTTAATGTACATTAAGCTATTGTCTAGGAGTCATGTAGTTTGTGATCGCTTAGGGCGAACGCGTAAACCAATTTTAATGTTTTTACCCAACTGCGTCAGAAGGAGGAGTATTTTTTCGAATGTATGTATGTAAACATGTATGTATGTCTATTTATTTATCACGCTCTGCAGCCTAAACGGCTTGATGGATTTTAACATATGAGGTGTCGTTAGATTCGTCTTTGTTGTGGGAGTGGAGTGACTAGGCTACATTTAAATCAAAGGAATGAGAAAGAGTGGAGGTATTTTTTATATAGACGACAATAAATGCAGTTGGTTTTCCAAGCTAGTTTGTGAAGGCGAATGATTTATTCGCACATAGTTTATCCGGGAATGAATCATTCGACTAATTTTCGAATAACAAATGATTTATTCGTTATTTCATTCGGATAAAAGCAACAGGTATTCCAGTACATAATAATTATTCGTGGCAATTTATTCACGGAATAAATTATTCGCAGACAAATTATTAGACGACTATTTTATTCGAATAAGAATAATTCGAAGAATTCGAGTATTTCATTCGTTAATCGCAAATAATTTAGTAATTCTTATTGGTTGTTCGTCATTCGAATAAATTTTGCCCATTTCTGCTTACTAATAAAGCTCACTATAGTGATCTATTAAGTGATGCAGTTTACCTACATCCATAGAGTAATATGTAAATTTGTGTACCTACAGAAAAGTGGTCCGTTGAGGAAGTGATAATAAAACCGGATTTCATATGAACGGAGTTGACAGCAAATAGTAATAGATAACGCTTAAAGGCTAATTAATGTCACTATAAATGATTGTTAATAATTACTTTGTTTACTTCCAGAACAAATAACACACGTATTGCATTAAGTTGTAGCCTTGTAATAAAATACGCGGACAAATAAGGAAAGTTATAAGTAATTTATTTATGCTCTTACAAAGTCAGTTGAGTTCGGAAGCGGGCAAGTAAAAGCAAAGTAATTTCGTTTTTCGAGTTAACGTGTTCCGGCGAGACATACGGACACAACCGACGAAGAGCACATTATTCTTTTTTTTATTTAATTTTAAGTAACTTGGATGGGTCTGAGTAATAATCACAATACTAGGACTCCAACTAAGAGGACTGTGAAGCAAAAGGGTAAGGACCAAAAAGTTGGCCACGCTAACTCACTCAATTAAATTTTCTATGAAACTTTTCCGTTGTAACACGAAAAATAGTATAACATTCTTAGGGATAATTTTCGTGTCACAACAGAACTTTTTTCACTTTTGTTGTTTGTATGGTTAACTACGCTTAACTATGGTCCAACTACTTATTTGGTCCTTCCTACCCAAAAACGATCTATACAAAATGCGATGACGTTTTTCTCCTCTTAAACGTTATCCGATTTTTACGATTTTTGAATAGTTATGTTATAGGTATTATGCAAAACTAGGTCTGTACGTTTTCCTTTCCAAGAAAGTATTTACTAAAAAGAAAATAAATCAAAAAATCTAAAGCGGAAACGTACAGACCAATTTTTTCATAATATCTACAACATATTCAAAAATCGTGGAAATCGGATTAGATTTACGGGGTGAGAATCGTTATCGCCCGGAGCTAAATTTGTATGGATCATTTTTGTCAGCTACGCGGTTTTAGCATCGCTTTACAATCCTCTTAACTACGTAATTGAGTAGCGTGTTATTTCGTTATTGCTTTGATTGTTATTATTTACGCCCCCCTCCCCCCGCCTGCTTATTGGTACTAAGATGCTCTTATTAATCTATATTTGTTCTCATTGCTTTCTCTTTCGCTAACTAATTATATTATAGACTAGCTTATGCGCGCGACTCAGTTCTCGTAGAAGTCGTTTATCGCTATTCCCTCGGGAACTGTCAAAACTTTCGGGATAAAAAGTACCTAGCTGAACCGTTTAGCCGTTCTGGCGTGATTGATTAACAAACATCAAAACTTCCGCATTTATAATATTAGTAAGATACGATACGTGTAGTGTTTGTTTGTTCCTCGTTCCTGGAGCAACGCCTAAACCGATCGACGTGAAATTAGGTACAAAAAAAGTTTATAGTGCGGAGCCGGACATACTTCTCTTTATGCCAGAAAATATGATCTTACTCGGTAGAATGAAGGCCCTGACTGTGTTCTAATACGATGATCTGCCGCGCCAATATCGGCTCACGGACTGTTAGTTGTTTTGTTACATTTAGGTACGCAATCGTGCAACTTCGAATAAAGTGGTGGGATTCGACTGCGTGGTTTGAAAACACTATAATTATAAAAAAATATTACGAACTAAATACATATATATTATTGTAATTATATTATTAATATTAAATATTATAAACTAAATAACTGAACAAATAAACGGTTACAAGATCCAAAAATAAGGTTTACTGATTAAACCCCGATGGCCAATCTCACATAAATTAACCTAGTCCCAACTAAACTCATATAGGCTTCTGCTATGACAAATTATACTGTATTGAGAAATACATACCTACTTCAATACACTGAAATCATCCAAGACTTAGATCAAACACCCGCGCTTATCACACATTGTCAATGCCGGAACAGCTAGCTTCGTAGGGGCACTACCAACTAGACTAACGCATCATCGTCGTCTAGTTTCTAACAGTCACAGCTTTTTTCCCTGACAGCTAAAGAACTGACTTTAAAAAAGGGGTTTACAATTCGTGTGAATCTTTTTATTATATCCTTCATATAATACGGGTGGTAGGATCTTGTGCAGGGTCCGTCCGGATCGCTACCACCATCTTATCCATTAACCTACCGCCAAACAGCAGTGTTCGCATTGTTGTGTTCCGGTTTGCGGATAAGACAGCCGGTGAAATAACTAGCAAAGAGGCATTCCATCTTTGTTCTCAGGGTTGGTAACGCATTTGCAGTCTTAGGATTGCAGTCTTGTGAATGCGAATGTCTATGGGTCACAGTTTCCACTTACCACCAGGTCGCCTAATGTGTGCTCGTTTGCCTTCTCAATAGCATAAAAAAAATCTTCTGTATCAAGTCTCAGCGTCAAATTTTAAACCTCATGCATGAGGCTTGTCGCTACCGAAACCCGTGTGTCACAGGTTCTCAGCTGTTGTGTTTGTATTAGAAATACTTTCTTTACTTTTAAATTTCTTTTACGGCACATTCATCTTGTTTGGCTCGGTTACACTATATACACCCGATACGGCGCGTATAAGTAACCTGAGGAAGTTTAGTAAAATGAGTTTTATGTATGTACTTGAATGTCGGATTTGATTATTGTTTAGCTGGGTACTGACCAACGTTACGAGGTGTATTGTAACATGTAACACAGCAAGCATTCATGCAGTCAGCACGTAATTGCTCGCTGGTTTCACCGTAACACTGCGGACTGACTGCATGAATCCTCGCTGTGTAACATGTTACAATACACCTCGTAACGTTGGTCTGCACCCAGCTTTATACACTTGGAAATGTTATGGTAAAAGTTTTAAGTATAAATTATACTCGTGCTACGAAATAGCAGATAATAATTATTTATACAACAATCCAAATCTCTGTCACATGACAGTCTTAATGTTTACATAACCTCTCGTTAGTTATCTTCTTTTAATAATAATATTTAGCATAGTGATAAGAGGACAAAAATGATTTTATTAAAATTTAATTTCGTAGATTATAATAATATTTATACTCATAAACATAGAATTCGGATTCGGTAATTCTCGAATTTGTAAATCCGAACCAAGTCAAGTCTAGAATCTTGACAAAAAGACGATTAAAAGATCTCTTTGAGCTACTAAACAGTCAGTAAATTTCAGCACTTTTTTTAAGGGTTCCGTCAACAAGGAACCCTTATAGTTTCACCATGTCCGTCAGTTCGCGTTTTAACTCAGAGACTTAGACAGGCATATTACAGTACATTATACTTAACAACGCCAAAAAAGTTGTAAAATAAAATCTTGAAAAAATCTTTTTTTAAACATTATGACATTAAGTGAGGTAGCTCTAGCTCGAGAGTATTAAATTGAATAGCCCTAAAAAAAAACATTACGTTAATTTTACTTGTTGTTTTTTGAGATGTATTTTTTTTTGTTTGTAATATTGGCATCGGAACCCTACACTGAGCATGCCCCGACTTGCTCTAGTCCCTTTTTTTTCTAATTACCGTTGCATCGACGTTCTAAATTTGAAAAATATTCCTCTTCCCAACCGCTGTATTCAGCTCTCCGGCTCTGTTTCAATAGCGGCTCTATCTATCCACGCAGCTATTGTCTCTATAGAATAACTTTTGCATTTTTATCGATTCTCGTATGAGTCGACGTTACTGGTTTTTGGAATAATGCCAGCTCACCATCTGCGTGGAATTTTGCGGATCTTAATCTATGAAGTAGTTATGTAACAAGTCACGTTACGTGTATTATGCGGCATGCGGCGAATCTTGGACACTAAGCAGATACAATCTATTTTTTTTTAAATGCTACCCACTGCATCTAATGTATTCTAATGAAGAAGATACTTGTAATAAAATCATACATCATATATTTATAAGTTTTGCCCATAGATACATACATACATAACATCACGCCTTCATTCCCAGAGTGGGGTAGGCAGAGCTACAGAATTACCAACAACTCTAAAAAGACTTGTTGATAATTCTGTAACCATAGATTCTCTGTGTCTGTGTGTTCTGCCCATAGATAAAAAAGTATAAATGGGTCGTTCTACTTTTTTACCGACAATACATCGTAATTTTTATATATTTTGCGTTTTTCAACTATTGATAATTATGGTTTTAATTTTTGATTTTAAAATTCGTTGCGTGAATTTTTATTTGGACTATTTAATGATTATTACGGTGGCGATAACGTTTTTTTTCTTTATGGTGGTTTTTCAGAATATACTGTGACAGAGTGGCCGCTTTCAGAGGAGACTAAATTTTGTATTACCACTCTGTCACGCGATTCTATGAAAAACAAACTTATAAAAAAAACACTGGATATAGAAAGTAAAAGATTAAGATGAATAAATGTTTGGACGTATATTCAAACACTAAAACATGAATAATCAATAGGTACTCTAACTGATAACGTATGGTAAAATGAGGACAGGCAATTGTCGGTAAAAAAGAATGACCCAAATATTGATAATAGGGTAAAACGGGACCCTACATCTCTAAATAATATTATTTTACGTAACATATTTGCGATGACATGTTACCTACGGTTAATCATTGCCAAGACCAACTACCGTGACATAAAGACGACGGAGAACTAAGTCTTACGCTAAGACTTTCCTTTCCTAAATTTCCTTCGTTAAATTAGCAAAATAATGAGTGTCTTGTTCTGTACGTAATCAGATTTAAAAAAAATACGTTACCGTCAAGCACGAGTATGATATGACGGGTACAGTACAGTCAAATACTTAAATTTGTGGCCCACCTTAGGTTCAAAGTTAATCTGACATTCTACAGCAATAAGGTTGAGTTTCCACTAAGTGACAAATGACTTGGCATCTCTAAAGACATTGACAACTGCAGGCAGTTTTTTTTTCAAACGGGTCTTAAAACCCACCACGCGTGCTGAGAGTCAAAGTAATTATAATTGCTACGTGTTGAAATGGATTTGTGGAAGTCAGACTTGCAATCTGGTTCCTAAGGATCATGTTTTGGTTTTATTATTAAACTAGCGACCCGCCCTCGCTTCGCTCCGGATTAAAGTATTATACATATAAACCTTCCTCTTCAATCACTCTATCTATTAAAAAAACCGAATCAAAATCCGTTGCGTAGTTTTAAAGATTTAAGCATACATAGGGACAGAAAAAGCGACTTTGTTTTATACTATGTAGTGATAAGGTTTGTCACTGTAACATAACTCAAGTGAATTGTTTAGTGAAAAGCAAAATTGATTGTTATATGAATGGCGAAACATCTCACTTTAATTAGGTACATCTTCTATTGGTTAGGGTGATAAATAAGAGATTTGTTTATAAATGAAAATAATTATTTATAACTAGGAGAGCCGTGTACTTAACTAAACTGTGCGATCGATACGGGGTGACCCGGGGACTGTTTTAAAGAAACCCTTATAAAAACAGGGAACACTTGAGACTGTAAATTATTCTCCATATGAGTGAAAAAGAACGTCGAGCTAACTACTAGTTTGAGTGGGACCGATTTATTTATGTGAATTCCAACATCTATTTGAAATAGAGATCCTGTTTCTGTTCCTTTTAAATGAGATGCTGAGTTTTTTCGCAGTGTAACGGCTAAATTGGTCGGTGTGAAATTTGGTGCAGGGATTGTTTACCGGCCGGACACGAAAATAGGGTATCTTTTATTTCGGAAACTAACAGTATCTAATGGAACAGCGATAAACGATATCTACTTACCTGGAAAATTCGCGGGCAAAAGGCTTTTAAAGCAATTAACTTGAAATGCCCGCTCAACCTCGAAGTAACGCATGTTAGTTTGAAGTATAACCCTAATTTTCAGGTGGGTAATTATTAAACGTGTTTAATTGTTATGTTACGTAAACCGTCGTTATTCTACATATAAGTACTATCAATAAGCCAGGTTTAGCTGGCAATACAAATTGCAGAAGTTAATTGCTAACTTACTTTAACTTTAGTTGTACAGCAAGAAGCACAATTGTCTTTTTCTAACTTAAAAAAAAGAGTATGACAGCAAAAACTTGTGGATTTTTATTGTCAGTCTTAACCTGGCTTAAGATTGATTATACGATAAGATGTCAAAGGCAATATGGTTTTACAAAGTAGAATAGAGAGCCTGAGGCCCCTATATAAGATGTATAACTCTATCGTAAACTATTTTCGAAAACTGCATAAAAAAATTCCCAAAATACATCTTGTCTAGGGCTACTAAACTATTTTATTGTCACTATTACTTGCGGCGCATAAAAATACTGTTTTGACCTTTATTCTTATCCAAATTATACCTATAAAATTGGTAAGAAACAAAAAAATGCGACGTCAGTTATTCGATCTTATTAAGGCAAAAGAGGACTTCGATGACGTTAGCAAAGGAATGAACGTTACGCAATAAACTCCTTCGCCACGAGGCCGCTTTTATGTTTATTGGGCTGGCGACATTTGGCGAAAGGGTCTTAGTTTGCACTTACGGTAATGACGTTGATAACAATCGACAACGACCGGCGGACGGACGACGCACGGACCGCTATTCATATAATCAGCTGTCAGCGCTTAACCTGCGCATAGTAAGTAGTCATGTCTATTTGAAGGTTAGAAAATACACGTCGATCGCTGCTTCTTATAAGATAGTACAAGCATACAGAACATTATTTCTTCATTCCCAGAGTAGGGTGGGTAGGCCTGCTACAGAAATACCAACAACTCTAAAAAGACTTGTGTATAATTCTGTAGCCACATTCTGCTCAATTACCTAGGCCAAGAAGTTTACAAGTGTATTAATGACAGGTTGCAAGCCCATCGCCCAACAGTACTACAAGCCCTCATTCCCTTAGTCGCCTCTTACGAGTTTACGACATCCAAGGGAAGACTATTATTGTTATAAATGCTTATTTATAACAATAATAGTCTAGACGATTAGCGTAGTAGACGCTTGTCTTGATACCATACTAGCGCCATAAAACATAATAATACACATACCTAATAAGACATAGATATAGTAGTGGTGGAAGGAACTTAGGTATACAAGGTCAGTCCGGATTGATACCAACATCTTATTCTTTAACCTACCGCCAAGCACCAGTGCGCGCAAATGCGATCTCCACACCGGAACACAACATCAAGCAAAGCTGAAAATATGCATTTATAATTTAAATTAAGTAAGTAGCAGTAAATAATTAAACACCACTTAACCTAGTCCCAAACTACTTTTTGGGCTTGAGTAAACTTGACTATGATTTACGAGCCTACATACTTAAAATTATTTTATACATCAACTAACTGTCGTAAACTGGAACCGTAGGGTCATTTGTCGGTCGCGGGGCTGTTATTTTAAATACAAACCAGACATTCCTGCAAAAAAACAGACGAAACTTGGCACTGGCGGCCTTAATGTCTAAATGTTTCCCCCCAAGCACTGCAGTCTACTCGTACCCCTCTTCGAAAAAAAAACACTAGTCGTGAAACCTCCATTTCGAAAGCAAACTTTTAATAATTATTATAAAGTTGAAATTTACTCAGAAATCAGATTGTAATTTAGCTCATTTGCTGGAGAGGGTCCAGATGCCGACAAGATTACTAAATAAGACCCAGATTTCTTGATGTCACTCTGAGCACCAAACGAGCCCGATACGGTCTTAATTACGCGCCGCGATAGTGAGCTGTAAATGCTCCGATATGGCTTGTAAATGGACATGACGTTTAGACGCTATAAGTAACCATAAAGAAAACGACGGGGTAGCTTGGTCAATGTCGCATTGTTTTTAAGCTTTAAAAAACTGACGGCCTGTTCTTGAATACTTACTTGTTAACTTAAATGATAAATAAATAAGCATTCAACGATACCTTACTTTTATAATTTTGTCATGCTGTTCAACCAACAGAAAGACACGAAGTTAACGTCATACTAACCCACATAATATGTACAAAGATACATACGTACATACACCTAATTTTATAAGTAAACAGTGGGTAGTAACATCTTAACTAAAATCGAATATCCAGCACCAAATTGAGGGTGTCAATACACATTTTGATATATTCATTGACAAAAGGACCTTTTTTTATTTTCTGAAAAAAAGCCTTTTTTTGCCTCAAAAGCAAACTATTTTTATATTTGTACATTCATTACTGAGGAAATAATTATAGTGGATTGTTCAACAAGGGACTAAAGTAAGCCATTTTGATTGGAGCCTGACAAAAATAGGTTTAAGAGAGCTATGTCTAAACATTACTCAAATAATATTTTAATTTAAGTATGACAATTGATAAAGTCTCGGATCCCACAGTTAAACCGTCAAAACAGTTTTGCGGGACGTTGTATTATAATTGAGCTGGTTATTATGTTATAATAAATAAATAAATAAGTAATAATAATTATGATACGAGATATTTATCCACCCGAGCAAGGCGAGGGTGGATAAAGTTAGAGTGTCATTATGGCTTTTTAGTTTCGAGTTAAACACTGCTTTTCACTTCGATTGCGAGAAAAATAAGTATGAAGTTATAATGGTATTATAACAAAAACTTAAAAATCAATTGAATATTTGTTTAGTAAATGACAATCCATAGAAAACTTTCACTTTAAACATATCTTATTCGTGTCTAAGTTTTATGTAATAATAGCGTAATAGTTTTAAAATGGACACCTTGGAAAATTACAACTTAATAGCGCTGTAATTTTTACTCTCTATCCGTCACTGTAATGCAGAACGAGACACCAACGAGGTTGTTTTTGGGGTCAGAACATTACAAATAGTCCATAGACAACATTTGCAAAAGGAAGACTGAGGCGGTGGAGGTTGTATGCCCAGCCCCTATGCCCTCCACCAGCTCCACGGCGCACTCAGACGACATCATCAAAATGGCAATATGTACCTGGCTGTTTGTGGATGTTACTCAGTGATAATTGATAATATAGCATTTTACTGGTGAAAGAATTTGCAAAATCGGTCCAGGAGTTTTTGAGTTTATTGTTTGTAACACACAAAAATACAGATCTATATAATATTAGTTATAAACACTTGATTGTACTTAAATAATTACATTACACAAATAGAAACATATACAGAGCTTCTTTACATATAAATATATTTTACCTGGAAGCATAACTTCTTCCAGTGAATCGTGATAATAACTCTTCTGGGACTCCCTGACTTCCTTCGATTTAACCTGTCTGTTCCTTATAATCATCGAGGCGTGTAACCTGCCCTTTGGCCGTTTACCCGACGATTCCTGTGGGTCCCATTTAACATAAATATTTAAAGGTTTTCGTGTTAGTGTTTACCTACTCACGTGTTTTTAGGTAAAGGTTCGAGGATGATTTGTAAAAGCAGTTTTAGGATTCTGAATAATTTAAGTAAGTATGTACGACATAGAATGTTTTAATGTTACTCGTTACAGGTAAAAGAATCATAATAAATATTTATTGAAAGTGAAATTACGTTTCTTAAACAGCTTGAAATCTTTAACCAACGTAAAGCGAGTAAACATCTGAATACAAACTTAAACTTAAAAGAAAAACATTATAACGTGTCTTCTATGAACGACGTCTAAAGGCTTTGACTTCATTGTGTCTCGTGGACAACCACGTAACCATCGCTTACCCGCTAAAATAAATGATTATTTATAAATAATGCATTGACAACCGTGAGGACTAAATTGGAATGCCTTTATGCACAACACAGCAACACTATTTCTTGGCGGTAAGGTCAGTGGGTAAGACGATGGTTACGATCTGGACGGACCCTGCGCAAGGTTCTGCCACCCACAATCCACCTCTAACTATTAAAGATGTTGAAACCTACATATATGCAATTACGGTCATATCCGGAACAGACTATGCCTAAAAAAACCTCTTAAGAAAATTAGCTCAAAACAGACCTTTTAAAATGTTTCTAAAGAAGCAAGGATCATTCTGCTGGATTACTTATTCAGGGTTCGCCAAGGTTCGACGGATGAAAGCATAAATTAACTATGCATGCTACTGGAGCCAAATTAACCTTCATTACACTATAAAGTGCTACACAACGCCGAATTATTAACGCACTCGGTGCCCGTCTGCCCGCTGTCCGTACAAATTTGACTCGCTATCCAGTTCTTGGCTTTCAACGTACTCTAAACCTCACACTTGTTATTCTGTAATATTTGTGTAGTGTTGGGGTCTGCCAACGTTTTCACTCCAGAGCCGCTGTGGGGTTAGGGTTGTCAACGTCCAGTTTTTCATCCTGATACATTTGCCGTAGTTGAGAACTCGGTGTGAATAACGACGGAGCTTTTACAGCGGGATTTTAAACGACCCTTTTGATTTGACCGCACTCTTGATCGGTTCTATACCTGTCTTATCGATTTTAAACGAATTCGAGATCGTTATAAGATCTAATCAAAGTTATAAAGAATTGAAACCCCACTATCCGCATACCTAAACAATTACTAACATTTTATTTTGCAAACGCTTTACTAATTTACTTTCTAAACATTACAAGAAAGTCTTTGATCTCTACACTTTTATTCAAAATATTCAAATTGAAAACAAAACGACAAATCGAAATCAACCACCTCAATGCTTGTAAAGAATACAACCACATCGCATCGGTAGACTTTAATAATACGTACTTCATAATTCATTTGGGTATCACACGAGCCAATCTCCCAAAATGGCCCTTTTCACACCAATGGTAAACCAACGGACCATTTTTGCCACTCTTTACAATTGAGAGTGCTAGTCTGGATAAGCCCAGCCTGTGAACGCCCATTCAGCAGTATTCTAAAGCCTGTAAGCCATCTGTAAGCAGATCCTGTATTCAGTCTACATGAATGGGGACTAGTGAAGCGGTACGTGGGTACACTGGCTGGCTCTCACGGATACTCGTAGTGAAGGGGGGAAGTAAGGAAGTAATTAGGGATGGGGGTGTGGAGAAGCTGTAAGAGAAAAATAAGTGGTCACTCTGAAGTTACATGTGCATAAATATACAAACTTTTCCTTTATTTTCACATACCTACCTGTTCCTGAAAAAAACACTTACTATACTTAACCCCTGAGCTCATAGGGGCGGTACAGTGGACGTACTCGTAAAAGATTGCCAAACTTATTACACTGATATAGGGTGAAAAAATTTAAACCTATCTTTGACGTCGACTATACAACCTGGGTTGAGCTGCTCATACGAGTAAAAAAATTGTCCTACCAAGGAAATATTACGCCACACGTCTTAGTTTAGCCGTATTTTGACGACACGCTAGCCTAGTTGGGAGTGACCCTGCCTTCGAAGCTAGGGGTCCTGGGTTCAAATCCCGGTAAGGGCAGATATTTGTGTGATGAGCACGAGTATTTGTTCCTGAGTCTTGGATGTTTTCTATGTATTTAAGTATATATTTCTCTATATAAGTAAGTTTATCGTTGTCTAGTACCCATAGTACAAGCCTAGAGCTTAGTTTGGGACTAGGTCAATTTGTGTGACATTGTCCTGTGATTATTTATTTATTTAACTCATATCTGCAAAGGGAAGACTCTAAATTCAATAATGACGTAGAAATTGCATAATAATACAAATTTTCCAGTGTCTGTTTACCCGAATAAATCAAAACGTCAAATTGGTCAGATCAAATAAATGATTCTTTAATGTAACATCCTTCTTCGTATTCAAAGATAGGTGTTAAACCTATCTTTGAATACGAAGAAGGATGTTACCTCGTTATGTAACGGATATAATTGGAGTCACGCATTGTTTCTTCACGTTATCAGCGGTATACGCACGTAGTTTCCCCAACTATACGCATTACAGATATCCTTGCTAATTCTCCAGAACACTTCGCACATCGGGGCTATTCTCCACAGGTCCGCTAATGTTAAAGTACAAACGCCTTTAATAAAGGTAACTACAGTTGCTCTAATCTAGCAATTAGACTCACAACAGAGTTTTTTATCAAAATGTCTGGTCTTAATCCGAGAATCCCTTTATTTTCTGTAACTCTAATAGCTCTATAACTTTATCTTTATGGTCTACCTACAGGCTCAAGCTATATACGTTGATGTTTTTTTTAGCAAACCATCATTGGTTTATTTTGAACGCGACACAAACAGACAAAGAAACTCACTTTTCTATTTACAATATAAGTAAAATGTTGGTTTGATTTGCAAATAACATAAGTTCCAAGTAATTAGCAATATTGAAGTTATTTCCTAGGTAAAACACCACATTTAATCTACGGTAATGTTTCCGCATGACGGCGCGCGAGTTATGTCGCCCGCGAGATGACTACCCGTTTTATTGACCGTTCTAATTAGAAAATGACGGGTAGAATACGACTAGCCGTGCAGTAGAAAAAATATATTCCGCGTCAGCGAATAAACACTTGCAGCCACCATCAGCATTTGATCATTTTTATGTCAACACAGATATTATCGAATAAGTTCGTATTTATCTAGCTTTATCAATAAGCTTATTGATACGTACTGAATACTACTAAAAGGTACTTAACTGAGGAAGCAATATTATTACGATCCTGCGCGAGAAAAAACGATGTTGTTTGTTGATTGACTACGAGTACATCGTAATGTAACGTAGAGAATAACACTACAGACCCAAAATAAGTGCTCTTAAGAGTATACACAATTGGACTTCTAGTAGTAATTAATAAATAGACAAACACAGTCCGTCTGACATACCGTTAATTCACCAAAAGGCATTAGTAAATAAGAACATAATAAAACATTTCCAACAAATTAAAAACGTCGTCCGTAAAAAAACGTCAACTTCTGTAAAAGGTAGAGCGTCTTAAATGTAGAAGCTCCAACTTTAAGTGAGCTAATAAGCCTCGGAGTGAGATTTGATGGAAATCCTTTGTAGACAGCATGAAAGCTGCCGTGGAAAGTTATTCAGCAACTTTAAGGCTTTGCAAAGACGCCGAAACATGTTGAATTCAATTTGTAGTAACACTTAAAAAGACGGTATTTTTATACTCGTTACATTGTCACTCTTGATTAAAACTTCTCATTTAACGAGAAAGCACACAGCGCAAACCGCCTTTTGAAGGAAAATTGTATATACGAGTAGATGGACTGATTTTAATCAAAATCCTTTTCGTTGCATTGAAATATGTCCCTAGAATATGTGAGATACCTTAGTGGTTGTTTTTGTATAAAATAGTAATATTTTTTTCATGTTGTTTGATGATGTTCAATTATAGACACACAGAGAGATTATAATAAAATGCACTAATTATTTTGTTATTGTGACAATTTATTATACTTTATGTTCTGCGGCATTTCACACTCCGGTCCAGCTAATCCGTTTTATAAAGGAGTATATTATTTAACAACCGACTTTATGTAGTGGCATCACGGTGCTTAAAGAGGCTTCATTGTGCGTGATAAAATACACAAACAAACCTATGGACGCCGCCGGCTGCCGTAAAATGGTTAAATCCGAAATAGGATATTTTCTGTTTTAATAGTGGAAGTATTTTTAGTTGCGATGCATTTTTTATTCCACAGGTTAATAATACAAGGTTATTTCGCGTTATTTTTCTTGGCTAACCAAACATAGTGATGTAGAAAACGATCGGAGAATTGCCGAATATAAGCCCCCGCATAGAGGAATTGTATGTACCTATTGTATAAGCTCTCGTTCGTTTTGTCTTTATTACCATACTAGCGACCCGCCAGCGGCTTCGCCCGCTCATTTTTCTACACCTTCGGTTACATTGTTCAAATTTTACCAAGGATCCCTAATTTTTTTCAAAATGAAATGTAGCCTATGTCAAATTGGAAGAATGTAGCATTCTATTAGTGAAAGAATTTTTTAAATCGGCCAGTACTTTTTGAGCCTATTCATTACAAACATACAAACATACAAAAATAGGTACAAATCTTTCCTCTTTATAATATTATTATATATTATAGTTACCATATAAATAAGCTGTTTAAAAATGTAAGTGGGCAAACTAAGTCGCAGAAAATTATAGCAGTCATTAAGCGATGTGTCGCTTTCGCTACCCCAAACTTGGCACGTTTTATGATACTTAAATCGCGTAGCTGTCAAAAATAATCCATACACATTTAACTCCGGGCGATAACGTTTCACACCCCCTAAATCTAATCCGACTTCCACGATTTTTTAATATGTTGTAGATATTATAAAAAACTAGGCCTGTACGTTTCCACTTCTTTTTTTTCAATAAATATTTTCTTGGAAAGGAAAACGTACAGTCCTATTTTTATAATACTCGTATCTACAACATATTCAAAAATCAACGAACAACGTTTAAGGGGAGAAAAGCTTTATCGGATTAGTATTGTTTTTTTTTGTTTCACAGTCCTTTTAACATACTGCTCTTTTGATCGAAATCAGGAAAAGTTGCGATATTACCAGTGTATTATTATATAATTATTTCCGCCATCCCCTCCGGTCGCGGTTCCAATTTGTAGTGCATTTAACCATAACTTAGGTTCTCGGCGTACGACATGACCGGCTTGTCTCATTTCGGCTTTACAGCTTTCTCAGCTAGCTGGCGAGCGCACTGGAGAGGGAAATAGAGTTCAATTTGTAAAGAACTTCAGTACATGACCTCGTTATTTCCATCCGACTATGGGTACCTAGCCAAAGGAACGATAAAAAGTATAACTGTCTACCTATCAACGAGTATGTGATTATTTATTGATGTGAATGTGATATGATTCTTCAAGGTCGTGTTAGTGCTGATAGCTATATAAAATATACATACATACATACATACATAACATCACGCCTTCATTCCCAGAGTGGGGTAGGCAGAGCTACAGAAATACCTACAACTGTAAAAAGACTTGGTAATAATTCTGTAACCGCATTTTGCACAAACAGGCTAAGATGTTTTACCAGTGTATTAGTGACAGGTTGCAAGTCCATCGCCTAACAGTACTACAAGCCCTTATTCCCTTCGCCTCTTACGACATCCACGGGAAGACGTGGAGTGGCACTATTCTAACCTGGCAACCACACAGGGCCAAAAAAATAAAGGCAGGGCAGGGTTTTTATAAAATATATAAATATAATATTAAATTTTCGTGAGTCAGTTTAAAGTTATTAACTTTTAAAATTATAATCCATCAATCTTTACTAATATTATACCTAAATGCAAAAGCTTGCTCGTTGGTCCCGTCATTACGGAACAACGTCAAACCGATCAATGTGCAATTTAGTTTCCGTGAGCACTTAGAATTGGATCCGGTATGTATTTTTCACTCACCCACTCTCAATAAGAGCGTATTAGAATGAGAGAGAGAGCAGTATAAACCAGATCCTATTTTAATTTGTCTGTACAGAGGCAGAGATAGTTTGTAGCTCGCAGACAGAAATAGGATACTTTTTATCCCGGAAAATCGGACAGGTACAGCGATAAACAACTCCGCAGACGGAGACGCGGGCATAAGCTAGTAAACTCATAAACTGTGTATGAGAAGGACGTTATAATCATGTATTTAATTGTATGGAACAGCGACTCACTTCGGTCAGTATTAAAGGCTACTCACGTTCGGGAAAGCCCTTTAAAATTACGCTTTGACGGGTTTAGGAATCCGGATACCTTATTATATTACGTTAATATTAGTTCGGTAGCCGCAAAAGGCATTTGCGTTTGTTATGAATTCTTGGCTATGTTGTATTTAGGATTAGAAGCGGTTTCGGTAAATTATTCCACCGCAATAATGGATGTTTGCAAAATAATTTACCTGTGATACAAGATTTAAGTTTAACGCTTATTTGCTTGTTGAGGATATCGATATCAATTAATCAACTCGGTGCGTCTTCTTTCAATGCGGCAGATATCCTTTTGTCATGTTCCAACTCCATCGTCAGATCAGGTCTTAGATCTGATCTGATGATTACTAATTTTAGCCCATTTGAATAACGAAAACTGGTCAAAACTGATCGGCAATATTTGTACCCAGCATGGTACCTACTGACAAACAATCATGATGAAGTTAATAAAAAGAGAAAAAGGTGTATTATTCAATTTTACACGCTGCTGCTTGGGTTAAGTAAAATTTTGGGCGTCAGGTGGAAATAAGAGGAGATACGGCCGAGCTTATAAATATATGCGCTCTAACATCATGATTGAAATACAGCACTAAACTGGCAAATGCGCTAAAGCGACAAGGTAAGTGTACGGCTACTTATAAGGCCGCCTGTACCTCACCTGGCACCTTGTCAAATCAATTTTAGCCAAACTACGAGTATACATACAGTATAGCGGCTAAATTAAACAGAATAGTACCATGCGGGACCAACGCGAATCGCGGACATTTTACGTTCATTTTCTTTCTGGTTTGACGCTGGTTATTTCTCCTTATCAAGTATTTCTCGCTATGCGGGCATTTTCTTTTGTTCCGATGATAAATGTTCACACTTTTACATAAAAAATACATTGTTATACGGGACCATTATTTAAAAGAGTTCCTGGTTGGTATTATGTAAGATGTAACAAAGATAAAATTACTCGTTAATTTTATGTAATAAAGTGACAAAGGTCAGTATTAATAAAATACGAGGTCAATCGTGGTATTGTCGTTCAATCAGGAGTCATTGTGTCGTAGACTAATAATTCCTGAGTCGAGCGCTGGTAAAAAAGTTTAATCATTATTTTATTACGTGAAAACGTTTTAGTCACCAATTAACAAAATGTTACGTAAGACAGGCAAGGCGTTATTTTTTTTAATACAAACTTTACTATTATAATTTTGCGAAGGTGAGTTTGTCTGTCTATCTATTAAACGGCTAATTCGGCTACACCACTGAAAAGATTCTGATTAAATTTGATTTGGAGATAACTTGAGCGCTGGGGACGGGCGTAAAATTATTTTGAAAAGGAAAACTCAGTACTTAACGAGTTCTGCACAGACTAAGTCGTCGGAAAAATATAGTTAATATTCAAACACAATTCGCCAGAATCCGCTGGAATACTCGCATTCATACGAATACGAGTAAAGGCGCAAACAACTTTTTTTAAACAGGCACGCAAACTGCATTTTTATCAAACCTTGTCATATCTTACAAATTGGCCCTCTCGGATACACTTAGATCAGTTCGATCCCTTTAAGATCTTTTGTGCAATTACCCTCTTAACACACTCTGCTGTTCCAATGTGCAGGTTTCCTCACGATGTTTTGCCGTCACCATAAGAGCATCGGAAATGTAGATACGAGTATACTATATGTTTAAAAATGATACGCAAAAAATTACCACATAGGTATCATGAGCCAGAACAGGATGCTTCAAAAAATACACTATTCATTATTAATGTTACGATAGCGCTTAACTAGAACGAGGACCTTCTCCGTGATAATATGACAATGTAACTAGTTAAGTATATTAAATGCGAACTTATCTCAAGATAAACCCGACTGTTGTATTGCAGAATCAGAATCAAAGTTTGAGAGATACAGGAGGATGGAAATAAATAATAAATATCACGCGACAATGTCACAGAAATTGACCTCTTCCCAAAATAAGCTCTAGTCTTGTACTAGTATGGGTACTTGACAACTATAAACTTACTTATATAAAGAAATATATACTTAAATACATAAATAACAAGACTCCGAAACAAATACTCGTGCTCATCACAAAAATATCTGCCCTTACCGGGATTTGAACCCAGGACCGCTAGCTTCGAAGGCATGGTCACTACCAACTATAGGCCAGCGTGTAGTCAAGGTTGTAAATCCAACCTTATGATAGCAACAGTTCGAAGATCTTTGAAACTACTCACCGGTAGGACCACGTATCTATATTTTCATATAAAAAACCATTCTTACAAATAAGTACTACGAGTACCATATCCTTGTAGCTAATGACTTTCTTCACGTTTCTATAAAACACCGTGAGAAAAACGTACTGTCAAATGCAAGAGCGAGTGTAACATCGTTAAGCGATAGATAGCCGATGGCCATTAGTAGTAGAACTTTGTTTGGTACTAGGTCAATTAGTGTATATATGTATGTATGTACCTAAACTCTTTAATGTACAAACAGAAATTAACAAAATGAAAAACAAAACAATAGCACACAAGGTATGTACAAAGGCGAACCAATCCCTTTAAGGGACAGCTTCCAGTTTAGTTACCTTCGAGCGATTGGGAGAGAAATAAAACAGCGCATGGCTAAATGTACAACAATTAAAGAGACAGAAGATAAAGATCTAATAGCAATTAAATACGTATAAACGTATACATATAAATATAAGAAATAGGATAAATAAACAAATGTATACTAGTATAATTCTAATTAAATACATCGCTAAATAAATATAATATAAGTATCAAAAGTAGAAAGGACACAAAGTCATAACATAAATCAGGAACATGAGTCAAGCCAGTACTTCCTCAGTCTAGATTTAAATGAAGCAACAGATTGAGATTTCCTAAATATCAGTTGGCAGCCCATTCCATAAACGAACCACTTTCGAATATGGCAGGAACAGAAATAAAATCGGACCAGAAACTGGTGCAAAGCCGCTCTTGGAAACTATTACACCTCTAGTTTAAAAACTTTCTATTATGTGTCTGACTTCCAAGGAAAAAGCCACGTAATATCAGTGTTCCATTCAGCTGGTAAGATAGCGAGTTTTAGAACCGTGTCACCGCGGCCAACTTTGCCGCACTACAAGCAATTGTGCTTAAAGAATGGGTTATTCTATCGATCGGTCTTTGTCTTGAAGACAGTACGAGGCGACCTCCGACTAACAGCACCACTAAGAGTCACTAAATGACGATTATGTCGTTCCTTAGTGTAATTTTTAACGACGAAAAAACGGGGAAGCTGTTTAAGTCAACGCGTTTTTTTTTATATATGACCACTCATAGCTTTATACAGAGTAGTCCGTAAATAATGAGTAGGTACACAAAGTTTGAAAAAGAAACTAGTTTTTGGTCTCTAAAATTTCTTGCAAAAAATGTCCTTACGAAGTTTATAATAAGTTGAAAAGTTTTTTAATTAATAATAAATTGTAAAAAAAACTTACTTTGCCATTGTCTTATTGACCTTGCTGCTTTCCGCATTATATTTTACAACGTACCGTAAAAAGTTCGTACTTTGGTCTTGCACAGGGAAATGTACTCCAGCAAGTTGTTTGATTCTGGTAGAAATTATTAGACAAATTACAATCGAAATTAACTTACCAATGGAATAAACAGCACTAAGAACAAATTGACCAAAGACGAGCAAAGCTGGAACCGTTTAACGGTACTATTTACGTAATTTCAATGAATAAAAAGCACATTTACAGAACCATACTTAACGCTCAATAAATCTAAAATAACATCGAAGCATATTTCTTTCACATAAAACAATGTCGTAAGTAAACTATCCACGACCTACTCTGTGTCGGAATCGCCTCGTATAACGCAAGAGGTCGCTCGGAGCAGACAATATTACCCGCGATACATCAAGTTAATGCGGCTATAATATTGAAGGTTTGTTCTTCTACGAGTAAATAGCGTAAAATGTACATCTTACAATGTCACCGAAATAGATACACTAAAAATTATGCACCGAATGCTGTTTTTTTTATAAAATAAGTATTTTTGAAATACGCAATCATATTATAAACAGATTAATTACAATTATCATCAGAGACCTAGGCTAATAAAATGGCAGCTATTAAAATCAAAAGTAAAATAAATTGGAGATCTCTCAGTCTGAGTTGCAGTTTAGGGACGAATGCACCTCGGACCTCATATGCTAAAAATGCACGTCCATTCAAAAACCGTTTTCTTAAGTTTCTCCACCCGCATTTCGCCCTGACTGTACACAGTGTACACAGGATAGTGGGTACGGCTTTTAAAAAACCAATCCTTTGAATTCACGTTTATAACGTATTCGTTTGTGAACAGTTAAAATGGGGTCCAATTCAGTAAAATGGCCATGTTTGAACGGATCAAAGTGAAGCAATCCAGGGGCGCAAACAGAGCAAGTTTGTCGACGGAGTAACGAGGTGAGGACATCGACGAACTGAATTATTTGTATAACTGTAAGTCTTTACATATGACTTTTTTTCAGGTTTGTATGTATTAGGATTTTTTCTATGCTTTATTTTTTGAGGTATTTAACTTATTGTTTAGCCAATAGATTATTTTTTTATGGAAAAAGGAGGCTTACGGTCAAGAGGGTCACCCGATAGTAAGCGATCACTGTGACCCATAAACACCCACAACACCAGAGGAGTCGCAAGTGCGTTTCCGGCCTTTAAGAAAAGAGTAGACTCATTTTTTGAAGACTCCAAGTCGTAATGGTTCGGAAATACAGGGTAAGGCAAAAAGGCTCACGAAAAGCGAACGGATTCGAGTATAAATTAGTTTTGATGGGCTGATTTACAAAGATTATAATCAATAATTATAGGCATAATATTATAAAGTAGAACTGAGATGGTCTTTACAGAGCATAGAGAGCGAGCCGTTACTTGAACCTACTAATATCGACATTTTCTCATCAGTATAACTATACAATTTATTTCTTATAAATTCTACTAACCTCCTGTGGTTGCCGGGTTAGAAAAGTGCCACTCCATGTCTTCCCGTGGATGTCGTAAGAGGCGACTAAGGGAATCAAAGCTTGTATTACTGTTAGGCGATGGGCTTGCAACCTGTCACTAATACACTAGTAAACTTCTTGGCCTAATTGTGCAAAATGTGGTTATAGAATTATACACAAGTCTTTTTAGAGTTGTTGGTACTTCTGTAGCTCTGCCTACCCTAATTCACATACATGCATGTTATGTATGTATGTGAATTCTACTATGAGACTGTCGTCAAAAAACATCGCAACGAAGCCAAACCGACCGGCGTGAAGGTTGCTAAGGTAGACGAAGCGAGTAATTATCTGAAGCCCGGCGTGACAGCGCTCCGAATCCCGCAAATGACGTAATCCCGCAATCACGCACAATAAATAACCTACGGGAACCCGCGCGTTATCGCGAGGATTTCGTGTACAAAATATTTCTTCAGGTAACCCCCCCATCAGTCCTGATTACCTGGTAGATGCGCGCTGGTTTTACCTGAAAAAGGGGAAAGGTTAACAGACTGTGAAATGAGAATGTCGGTGTTAAATTGTAACGCATATCTACAAATTAATAGATGTAGGAAGTTACACGATTTTTACTAAATATATAAACAAATAAATAAATAACACACAGGAATAAATAGATAGGTATGTACATATTTTTTATCATACCAAATTTACCCAAGATATCGGGTCCATCCATTTACCCAGGAAAATCGGGTATTTACTCATGTAAGTACATACTATCCACCTGACAGGGTAGTTGGAATAGTTTCTAAATTGTGACGGGTAAACAATGCCTCTTAGGCGTTAAGTCTGTCATTTGTATATTGTTGAAGTTAAAATAAATACATCAACAAAATACCGCTGCCGGCGCCGCCCATCCCTAACACGTTTAGTTTTTGTAAATTTTTGGTCGACGCTGAAATTAATATTTTTTTACTGAGCAACACATTAATGTTGCATGGTGAATAACCCACGACAACTTATGAATTTTATGATACATATAAATAAATGCGAACCAACGCAAAAGTATACCTTACCAGTATAATCCATTAGTACCTACGGATGACCGAGCGTCACTCGGGTCGAAGACGAATTTTCAGCAAGATTACAACTTGACAGATCGATCTTTCGCCCATACATTACAAATTTCATCGAAATCGTTAGAGCCGTTTAGGCCACTATCCCGGACACCTGTATATGTATATACAATGCTCGTTAATAATATAGGATAATACTGTAACATAAAATGCAAGACACGACTATACAAGAGACGTTACAATATTACTAATCAAAACAACTGGAACTCTAATCGCCGTTGTCTTAAACTATCTTGTTTTCGAAATCACATGGCTATTTTAGGATACAATCGCTTATGAGGAATAAGCCTGGCACACGTGTCTTCTCCAATACGAAGTAACCACTGTTACTTCGGTACCACGGTTTATTTTTCCTTTTTTCTGCCCTGGCCTGCTTTTTTTAAGCAATCAACAAACCATACAATTGCTCCTAATTTAGAATAAAATTAATATTTCGCAAATTCAATTACGCATGAAGACGGAAATTCACGTACGTCGTGTAAATTTAATTCCGTCGTGTCAGTGTAGGCAGTCGTCACGGAACGCGACAGACGACAGGCGACTGACGACAAGGGCGAGTGCTTCTGTCACACGACGTCTCGGACGAGATAAGATTAGGAGGGTTTTACTTACGTTTATCTTCAGATATACACTGGCGTGCAAAAATAACGGGTCGCATTAAAAAAAATCAGTTTTAGTATGTGAGACTGAACGCGTTTTCTTTACGATTATACCATGAGGTTCACAATCAAATTATTGCTTTTATTTTATTTCCACATTATGTTTCCGATTTCTCCACGAAATTTTTCAACTTAAGGAATCAACTTATTTTATTATTAGATTACTATTGCTGATTAGATGAGTTGAGTATCACAACAGTCTTTTCTCGTAAACCAATGTCAAAGTCGCAATATTGGACTTGACAAAAACTGATTTGTACTTCCAAAATTGTATTTTAGTCTCATCTACTTGGAAGATTTTGAGTTCGACAGTTATATTAACAAGTTCTAAAAATTATTTCGGTGCAAACTCGTTTACTCATTCATTTTAAATTTTATTGCCCAAATGTCAAAGTTTTAGGATAATAAATTTTATAATATACAAATAACTAATTGCACACCAGGTTAAGAGAATGTGTAGTAATGTAAATAGCAATATATATGCTGCCATTTCCCGCAATACAAATACTCGTAAACAAATATATTATTATACCAAAAGTTAAGCAGAGTCTGCAGGAAGGGTAAATTATAGGATTATTCGGTATCAAGAAAGTTCGGGTAAACTCGCGGAATAAACAGATTACTACGGCGGCATAACAAATTGCTTGCAACGACACTTACTTCGGTCGGCTAATAAATTTTCTTTTATAAATATTCTACAAAAGCTCAAGTGTGCAATTTGGAGGGCCATTGCCAGTTTGCATACTTAAGTGAGTAACAATAACAAACCATTTATATGTATAATATTGCACTATAATGTTTTTTTATGTACCCAGTGACACTCGCGATGTTTAGACGAATCGAATGACACCTTACTCTTCAAAATCGGTCAAGCCGTTTAGGCTACAGGAGGGCACAATGGAACGGGCATACTTACATACGTGCGAAAAACATTACCCGCGGGTTGATAGCGAAGGCGTTTTACTTATTTAATATTTACTATCAACTCCCATCTCACTTTATCAACGCAAGAACTTTAGCCGTGTACAATAAGTGTTAAACTACTCGTAAAAATAGAATAAACCGAAACAAATGTAAATAACAAAAGAAGCGGAAAGGGATGCTATTTGCGGAGGCAAGGGAGCACCGCTGTAAACGAGGCACTCGCCCACGTTTACGATAGACTATTTCGTTCAAGAAAACACTTATTTTGAAAAATATTGGCCGTTTCCGGCATTACGCCTGGCTGGCAACATTTTGCTATTCAATACACCGGATCTACCTTTTCAATGGCTGCCCAATCAAGCTGACCAATATTGTAAGAAGACTTAAAAGGCCGTATACGAAATTTGGTCGATTTCGCTGATTTACGTGATTTTACAGTTGAAATACTTTACTTCTACAAGTTTTAATGCGCAACACGAAATATAATTTCAATTTTAAACGAATGTATGTTTTTTTTTTGTATTTATTATTTAATTTTGTTTAATCGACCTAAAACCGGCGACTATTTTGTGAATTTTGAATTAGAATATCGCATATTCACGAACTGTTTTGAAGTCTAAAAGGTATGAAAAAATTACAATTTATTGCTGTAAAAGTCGTCAAAATAATTTATGAATCACTTTTTACCACCTTTATATTGTTTTTTGGGTACTAAAAGTAATGCACTTGGTAAAATTTTATACAAAATGGGCAAGAAATTGTTTTTGATTTCGGCTACCTAAAAGTCTCGTTCATAAAATTAAAACTTTAGTTCGAAATCAATCCATTACCTTAAAAAAACATTTAATAAATTGCAACATATAATGTTTTACAACAACCTAAATCTCGCATTATTGTACTCGACAGAAATAAAAAAATAGCTCATTTATTCGTAACTCATTTATTCGATCATAACTGAAATGATGTTTCATGATGTGCATTAAAACTTATAGAAAAGCAGTACTATGTTAACTGTAAAATCACGAAAAGAAGCAAAACCGGCAAAATTTCGTACACGGCCTCTTAAATTTAATTCAGGGGGGTGATTCTCTCAAGACAGCGCTGCGTCGATCTCAAAGGCGAAGTTTTATCCGGCAAGTTTAAGAAGTCCCGTCGGAGCATACAAAACACATTTTAGCGCGTGCCTTCTCAATTAGGCAGCTGGCAGGTGAGTCGCGTTCAGTGTCGTATAATAATGCCTAATAAAATTGAGAAGGCACGCGCTAAAATGTGTTTTGTACGCTCCGACGGGACTTCTTAAACTTGCCGGATAAAACTTCGCCTTTGAGATCGACGCAGCGCTGTGTTGAGAGAATCACCACCTTACACGGTTTTTGATAACGATGAATAGCGCGTATTGTTTGAGATATCTGATTTTATGTTCTGAATGGGTAACGTATAAGTATTTTAGAGCTAATAACATAATTGAACAAGCTGATACCACTACCACAGTATTTGTCTTGGAGTATTTGTACTGAAACACAGAGCGTCAAAATACATCATAGTAGAACCACAATTTTTCCTAGAACATTTTTCCTTTTCTGAGTTCTTAAGGGTTGCCATACTAAAGCGATGCACATTAAAAAAATGACACATTGTAGCTACTTTCTAAGCGATGTGGAGTGCGAACATAAATTCCAAGAGTAAAGGAAAGTTATAGTGCATTTAAGATATGTTAGGGGAGTATGGAAAACATTTGAAGGAGGAAAACCCACAAATATTTCAGACATCAAGTGGTACGATGCCTGCTAAGTTATGGCACGTATAAACACATGCTAATGCTTTTGATAGTTTAGTTTCTTGGTAACAAAAATGCAACTTAAAACCGGGCAAGAGCATGTCGGACCATGCTCAGTGCAAGGTTCCGAAGCCGTTAAGTACCTACTACAAACATAAAAATCAACATGTAATTACAAATTTTCTATTTTAAAGTCAATTGGTGCCTTACATGATCAATTGGTGCCTTACATAATCATGCAAGTCTAGCAAAAATTTGCGCTTTAAAGCTTAATATTTCATAAACGGATAACTTAATCGAAAATCTGTTGTTAAAAACCAGTAATATTTTTGAAATACCTATCCAACGACACCCCATACTATAGGGTAGACGAGAAAAACAAAATACATCCCCAAGTGTAAGGGAGGTATAAAAAAAATACACACCCTAAAAAAAAATATTTTTACCTTTTATTGTACCACTTTGTTGGCGTCAATATGCATATTCGTGCCAAATTGCTGCTTTCTAGTTCTAAGACGAAGAGTCTGCGCTAGGCGGATGGACGGACGGACGGACATGGCGAAACTATAATGGTTCCTAGTTTGTCTACAGACCCCTAAAAAGGCAGACCGACCCTTAGTAAAATCAAAGCTGATGAAGATGGACAGTGCTATTTCTGTACAGTACCCATGGAACGCTCTGGTTTTTTAATAATCAACCCCTGCCTGCCGCTTTGCCGGTATAATTTATAATCCCGATAACCTACCCGTTTTTAATTAACCACGGAGTCTGGTTCCCAAAGCATTCATTTTAATACACAATTTAATATACAATAAATATACAATTAAAGAAACTTGTTCGTAAAAAGGAGAATTTCAACGAGTTCGCCTTAGAGGTTTTAATTTGACATGGGTAAATTCTTATACATTTCGACCGAAATTTTACTTAAAAGTACGTAATTAAGCCTCTGAGGGGAATAATTGCGAAGTACGGGCATTTTCCTCTTGAAAACAAACTTTTGCTCTAATAAGAGATGTTATGCGAAACACGCGAAAGCGGCTGTTTTAAATCCCTACTTGCAAAAAAGTTATTTTAAGATTTGCCTCCTCGGGCTCTATATAACGCGCTGATGTAGTGCGCTCGGACTGAAAGGGTCATCCTTTTTGGTAATTTTTGACCAATTTATCCACTAGGGAGTGAAGACTGAGATGAAAGCTGAGCTGATAACACTTCAAAAGCGATATGGTTTTACTAAGTAGAATGGATAGAGCCCCAGACCTAGTTATCGATTGCTCATAGCTTTAAATAGAACACTAAACCAATACCAATCAATAAATAGCAAGTCCCCGCTGTTTTATTAATCAAGTAATTATTACTTGCGCCTCATTCATTGGCCGACGGGCAACCCTGACCCTTGGCTGTAATTAATGTTGCCATATCGATTGAACAGCCAGCTTAGCGGACGCACGCCGGAAAATTCCCATAAATCAGCTAAAGCTATTAGTATGGTTTTAACAAGGGTTTTTTGCACCATTGATCACAAACGAATACAAAAATCTTTATTGAACACCACAAACAGCAAAGAAAGGATAGATGTATAGGAATTACTTACATTTACGTTTGCGCTGTCAATTGCTTAATATATACATAATAAAGCTATGCATGTCGTAATACGGCGAATATAGGGCGTACAAATCACGGACTCAAACCGCATTTCTTAATTATACGAGCAACTACAATTTGAGTGGCAGAGCACGCTTTTCTAAATTGAATATTATTGTATAAAAAATATTAAAAACCTACAAGTTTTTTTTACCAAATACCAGGTCCGTTAATTACGTTATTGTTTTTTAATTGTGTCCCTTGCGGACGTCTACAATTTACAAAGTGTAAAGTATTTCATCACGATCTTTTCTGAAAAATTACGTGCCTTCTAGCCTTCTCCGAGGATCTCCACGGTTGTCGGTTTGGTTAATAAATAATTAACTTAGAGTAACTCTGCTAAACTGTACAGTTAAGGTATTTTTTTCTTAAGATTAAGAACTCACCGTGAAGTTTATAGGATATCCGATACCAGACTATACAGCTTAAGTGAGCTCTAATTGAGGAGAAGTTCCCCAGGTGCAGCGGAAAGTAAACAATCCATCTTGTGTATCCGGTTATTACGCTGGGCGATTAATGTTGCAAATACTAATGGCGTATCGCTTTACCGTCCAACTAGAAAGCTCAAGGCGAAATTGTTTTAATGAAATAAGAACAAACTTGCAGGAGTTGTACCAGGAGTGCATGAGCGTCAATATAATCTGTTTACCCTAACTTTTAGTGGGAAAATAAACTTGAAAGTTTATATTGTGTAAAACTGTAATAGCAAGTCTAACAAAGTGTAACCATTACAAAGCCGTTTGATATTTTCGTGTAGGCAACTCTTTACGGTAACTGGGTCAGTCAACTTTTTTACCCACACTTTTATTTTACCAGATTTCAACAAACATGTTTGTTTTTAAATATCATCTCAGTGCTTATTTTCGTTTTTAATGATGTAGTTTATTTACTAGTATACCAATCTATCTTTTTCAAGTATCTACCCATATCTTTATATCTAAAATGTGTAAAATTTTGTAACCTATAGGTGTCTACTGAGTTACTTTGACCCAACTACCTCGATCAAGATACCTAAATACGGTAAAAGGAAAACACAACTCTAAAAGTAGCACTTTATTATGTATGACAAGTGAGAACAAATTAAATAAAACCTTCTGTACAACCTTATTATACTTCGTTTTTAGTGTCCCATACCAAAATAGTAAAAAGGAACCGTTATGAGACTTCGGTGTCTGTCTTTCATAGCAGATTTTCTCTGAAAAATTGGCATAGGTTTATAACTTACTTGTCGCATCTATTTATTTATAAAAGTAAATTTTATAGCCAATGAGATATCATTATGAAAGGGCTTGATTTTCACATGTTATAACTATTAAAAATAATAGACATTTATCTATATTTTATTTAACAAAGTAATCAAGATCTTCCAGATATTAAACAAAATTAGTTAGTTTTAAGTAATTGAAGACAGATGGCGCAAGCTGTAGGTACTAATTATTGTTATGCGACCTGATTCTATAATTTAAAGTTCATGTTCATTCTGGTGCTATAGATGGCACCAATGGCGATCTTTTATATTTATGATCACGAAGTTTACCAAAGAGCATTGCAAAACGGGTATTTTTTCATATGGTAGGATGATCGGAACGAGTACTAAGTACTGTTACTTTGGGATTGTTGAAAACCTGTGTTGATATTTATGAATAACTAGTATGTAGCGTAAATATATATTTAAAAGGGAGGGTTTATAAGAGTAGAGTAATTTCGATAGAATAATAAACGTCCGCCATTAATAGGCGCATTTTTCACAAAGCACCTACTTACTTCTTAAAAAATAAGAAGGTAAGTTAAATAAAAAGGGCCCGGTACAGAAATATTTTTTCAACGTGTTTTCTTTTTGTGTTCTATAGTAAAAACAGTTAAACACACATGCGTCAAATCAGGTATAATATTGTGTCAACTGCTTATTACCTTTTACAAATTATTGATTTCCCGATGCGGGGACGTTAACTGTTAAGGAGTTCTCCTGGTACTACACTATCAGACCGACTTGAACATATGCATTGTGAAAAGCATAAATTGCTTGGTATTTATATTAAAAATAATCGTATCGCAACCCCTGAAATAGTTAATATTTAGCAGTTCCGGTGGCAACCTCTGGTCTTCATCACCCGTTCTAATTCACTAATGGTGTTTTCCGAGTGCAAATGCACGTTTTATAAATACCTAATACTCAAATCGCTACAGGTGTGCCAATAATACTTAGAGCTCCTTCTAAGACAATGCCACAACTTTCTTGAACTCTTATTTACGTAAATATTTCTAAAAATGTACAAATGGTCTATTGTAAGAGATACGGACAATGCCTGTTGTGAATTCTACGTGCGTTTTTATGGTAAAAATTACGAGTTTATAAAACGTATTGAGTACAGACAGATAAAGAAGCCTACGAAATTGTAGATTTTGACAAGCGATACTCGTATTCTTGCGCTACTGTCTCTTTCTCTAAGGGCCGTATTAATAAACTGGGCTCCGCCGTGCCCAGCGAGACGCCTGGCCCGCGGCAAGTATCAAGATAAACGTAAATGTCAAGTCATAATATTAAACTGTCACTTCTGGCTTTTCTTGAGACGGACATCTCAGGCTAGAACGGTTTAATAATACGAACCTATAAGTGTTACCTTACCAATCGACCAATGATCAACGGCAAAGATGAACTTGATCCATCCGAAAGACATTATCCCCCTTCTTTGGCGGTCGGGTCAAGTGTAGATTGCCAGTTTCAGATTACAAAAACCGACAATAGATGCTCGTTAGCCGATCATTCCACAGCTCTGGTTAATGTCCCATCACATGATCAGTATAAGCTAATGGTCCGCGTAACAAAGGTAACCAGCCCTTAGCCCTAGCCGGTGATTAATCTTCATCAGATGTTTCAACGACCAACACTTCGTAGATTAAGTTCTCTCAACTTACAATAGATGGCGCGCTTCCGTCATTGTAGAGGGGATTTTTTAGCTCAATCGCTTTATCATAACGTTTAGACAGTTTGGATACATAGGTATGTGCAAATAGACGACCACCGCAACTAACATTTAATGACTCAGCTTGGCAACATCACTACATAGTATAAAACAAAGTCGCTTTTTCTGTCCATATATCCCTATATATGCTTAAATCTTTAAAAGTACGCAAGGGATTTTGATGCGGTTTTTTTTAATAGATAGAGTGATTGAAGAGGAAGGTTTATATGTATAATACTTTAATCCGGAGCGAAGCGAGGGCAGGTCTCTAGTTTAATATAAACTCCCTATTATTATTAGGTAAGGTAGATAGTCATTTATTTCCTATTATTATAATGTCGCAAAGTCAGTGTAAAATCAAAAGTGCGCCAAAGCAAAAATTACTACTTATAAAATAAAAAATATATAATGTAACTGTTAAGATACTTTTTTAGCAATCCTTACCTACAAATTAATATTTGAATATCAAGTTAATAAGAAACGCAGGCTATTCGACTCTGGTCCTAACGGAACGGGCCCAAATTCGTGTCAGTGGCAATGAATGTAGGTATCAAGCGCTTTGGACCGTAGTGGGAACATTTCGGCCAGTCTAGACGGTGTAATTGAATGTTAATTTATTATAAACTAGTTAGCATAGCGACATACTTTAATTATAACGTGTCATGTTTTGGTCACGTTTATAATTGTAGCAATCGTCGAGTTAAATGTTTCCTACACAAATACACGAGTTAATATGAAAGGACGAAGGAAATAGAGACAAAATACATCTTGTAGTTCTTCTCGTCATACTAAGGGAAGAGATGCATACATGACGTAATTTATATTGTTTAGCTTAGAAAGTTTTTTCTGCATTCATCATCATCTTGCTCAATGACCACAGCTTTGAGGGTTTGCATAAAGAGGGCATTGATTGCCGTTGTACAGAAATTTAATTTGTTGATAGTTACTAATATTTAGGAGTAACGGTAGATAGCCATATGTCTAGGTAGATACATATAAATAACGTAAGTGCAAAATTAAGATCTGGGGTCGGTAAATTTTACCATTTACGTAACGTTGCAAGCAGATTGGTCCTTTATACACACTGCACCACGCCCTCGTCGACACAATAATATCTTAGGGTTCAAGTTTAATAATATTTACAAATTATATTCTTAAAGTCTATTTGTTTTAAATGATAATTACGAGAAAGTAATTATAATTATGAAAAGCTATTGAAAATATATAATATCCATCCAGTAAAACAAAAAGCTTACTGCTCCTGGCATTAGAAAAATATAGATGCAATGATTATAAAAATCAGTTAATCACTCATTTAAA
The DNA here is from genome assembly GCA_949316455.1 of Acleris holmiana. Taxonomy (NCBI): domain Eukaryota; kingdom Metazoa; phylum Arthropoda; class Insecta; order Lepidoptera; family Tortricidae; genus Acleris; species Acleris holmiana. The sequence goes on along the minus strand of OX438777.1, from coordinate 7,221,091 downwards.
ACTAAAAGCATTGCGATAGAATTCCATTACCAACCACCACCATTACCATTCGATATGAGAAACGCGCAAGGAAGTGATCAGTACCAAGAACACCAACACTCATAAATAGGTTGCCAGGAGACACTAGGTCATGTGACAATGTATGAAAGCTAATCTATAAAAGAAAGCACTTTTGGATAGTTTTGATAAGGAAGTCTGTTTGAAATTGTCTTGTAGCAGCTACCAACTAGATGAGATTAAAGTTTTGAGGCTCTTACAATTTGAAATAACCTAACCTAACCTACGTAATTGAAACATGTTGAAGTTAGATGTTTAAGATACCATGAAAACATTATGGTTTCAGCAGAAAATAGCACTCGATGAAATTAAATTCGAGGAAATGATACATTCGATTAAAGGCGTTTTGATAAAATGATAGACACCCATAATAAACAGATGCTGCTCCGAGCCGGTCGCAACAAGGTGCGCGGACAGTGAACGCCAGTTTAGTTGATACTATTTGAGGTGGAGGGTATATTCCTTTGGTCAACACACTGTTACACAGTTTGGTAGATCATTTTATCGAGTTTAGCTGTTTATTTTTTTAGAAAAAAAAACCTTTTTTCTTAGTCTCCATTTTCTATCGTGTATAAGCTACTCTTTAATGACAAAACAACCATAAAATTAAGCCAAAAATCCAGCAATGCTTGGGCAGTTTTAAAAAAATAATGCTCGTTTTTGTTTGTATATGTATTTTGTTTTAACAGCTCAGAAGTCATTCCTAAATCAAATTGAAACGCAAACGTTTTTACTCGACTGCCAAGATATTTTACTCCTGCTCTTAAAATGAGTAAAATGACCCTTAAAACCCATGTAGGTATAGGTGGACTAAAGGGATACATTTATTGGTCCCTAGGAACTGAAGTATTTTTTCCTATCCAACGACGAAATAAGCAACTTATAGCTGACTGTTTGTGGCGCACCATCATCGCCTGTCTCGGGATTAGAAAAGTTGCCTATGTACATTTATTAGGTTTCTTAATTTACCACAAAAACAACCGTGTAGTTGTCTCTTTCTGCATTTAAGTGACTGATAGAGAATAAACAAGTTAGCGCTGTATTTTTTTTATTAGGCTGTCTTAATATTATTAATTTTATTTTAGATTTTATTTTTTCACAATCGAGTTGAAAAGTAAGTAGTGATTAACGCTAGACTAAAATGCCGTAATAACACTCTTTTCGATTTTAGTCCCTTGATAACCAAAATACTTTACTATTCCTTTGCGTTCTTTGTGCATCTGTCAATTTGACTTATCAGGTTTGAACTACCCTCGAAATGGCCCCGTGGCGGCGTGAAGGGCCTCTCGTATCGGTGACGTGTTCGGGGCCGCCTCGAGAGCCCTCCTCGGGAATTGGAGCAGAAATGTATACCTACACGCCTTTGTGACGGGCTGGCATCTTGAAACAATAGCCTGAGCTGGGCTGGGATCCTACACGGTAATAACGATATCGTCTTGACGTGTTTCCGTATTGTCAACGTTTTGATAACTCTTATGTCATTACAATAATGGCGACTGTGACATAAACGATTCTAAAACACGTCAAACGCGATATCGTTATAACGCTGTACAATTGAGGCCCTGTATATTTACTCCTCTTGTAATTTAATCAACCTGCATGTAACATATTAAGCGACATTGTAACCAATTGGTTTTATATCATTTTGTTGTTTTTGTTTTGGCTTTCCAAATAGTCAACACTAGGATTAAAGTCACAATCTAGCAAACGCAATGTTTAATACGTAAGAATAACGTAGTCCGCGAGTAATTCCGTTAAATCGCGAGTAAAATGCGTTCGACACAAATGTTATAATAATTCACAAGCTTTCATTTTTGTGACACCTGCAAATTACTACAGGAATCTAAAGGATTTAGCCTTCAGAACACGGCAAAATATTCATTTTTTTTTTATCATTTACTCCCGAATAGATACTTACCACAGCCTTTTTCTATAACTAAAAAAAATATATGATGTACATTACCATGCAAACTTCCACCGAAAATTGGTTTGAACAAGATCTAGTAAGTAGTTTTTTTTTAATACGTTTAAATCGTCTTGCTGCTACGGAACCCTTCATGGGCGAGTCTGACTCGCACTTGGGCGCTTTTTTTATTAATGGCGGTCCACCGCGATATTCCGCAGTGAAAAGACATCTTAATAACTGAATAATAAATAAACTATCAAGCCTACGGGAAATTTAAAACTATTGAGGTCTTCCTTCTTCCAATCAGTATACAGAGAACTAATTTAATTATGCAAATTCTAATTCAATCATTCAGTAAATAAGCCACACGAGGGCTCTTTTACACGTCGGTAATATGCAGTGAATCTACTAGCGCTTCGGACAAGACCATCATCATTTTTTTTCATCATTGTTCATCATTTCAACGTTTTATACATTCATATGTTAAAATACTTGACAAGATTAAATGGCAACGGATAGATCGATTAATGACCAACAGCCAACGGAACGTGCATACTTTACTCGACACGCGCGGAAGTGGGCGGACGATGCCGATAAAGTACTTAAAATATTAGTTTACTTTCCCAGCTGGGCAATATCCATCACAATATTGCATCTAAACATGTCACTGCGATGATTCATTGATAGGGCCATTAAATTGATAATACCTACATGCGGACGTCGAGCGATGGCCTATAGATATAAAAACCAGTAACCAATAGCTTCGTATAAGAAATATAAACTTCTATACTATATACTCATACTGTATGTACTATTGCAATACAATACGATATACGTAAACTTATTACATAAATAGAGGTAAAATTGTGTTTGTATATTTGTTTAGGGTCTCTCTATATCTTATAACTCTGAAACTAAGAACCGATCTTAAAGATGATTTTACTTGTCCTACATTTGTGTACCTATTGAATTAAATACAACTGTGTAAAAAATACTAAGTGTATCAATATTTCAGTTGTAGTGGTATTTTTAATGCACAATCGGCCTCTATTATATTACTACCTAATTTGATTACACCCTCTATATAATATACGTATTTCCTATAATGCCAATATGTTTTATCCCATTAGCTAATCGGAAGGAAGTTTTTATGTCATCAATGTCATCCTGTCATTAAATTATAATAATCAGGTCTGATGACTAAGTTACATAGGTATTTACTGATCAGAACGTGGATTTTCATTACACCAAGGGCAAACCGTGTTACGAAACTAAACTTTTAACCATATAACGATTGTCGTTATCAAATATCGCGTGGTTTAGGGATATAGCATGATCACTTGATCAGAGTACGAGGTAAGAACTCAATTTCAGCAGGTATACTTTGCTCTGTGTCAGTCCCTCCTCGGGTATTGTATTTTAGTCTGGGGAAATGCGTCGAAGAGTGACATGATCACCGTCGAACGAGCTCAGCGATCAGTGTTGAAGGTCATGTTACGCAAACCGTTCCGCTACTCTACTGACACTTTGTACAGGGAATGCAATTTGATGCGAGTACGTCAGCTGTTTGTATTTCGGGCCACCCTAGCAGAACATAAAAGAAGTAACATTCGTGTCCCACAAGAAAGTCGCAGGGGTAATATCCACATGGTACCATTCTGTAAGTCGGCTTTTGGACGGCGCTTACAAATTGCCCCGTTTATTTACAAAAAAGTGGCCCAGGCCTGTAACTTATATAATTGTATATCATGGCAGGCGAAACAAAAAGTTTTCGAATGGTTGATCAACAAAAATTATAGTGAGACAGAGTCACTTCTTTCTCGGCTAATCTAAGTAAAACACACACACAGGCACGCACGCAAGCACGCACGCTCACACACACACACACACACACACACATACATACACACACACACACACACACACACACACACACATACATACATTTTTTCTTACAATGATTAGTAACCCAGGTATTATTCTTAATTGAATTTAAATTTAAATTGGGATTCACCATTTTTATGTTAAAGCTAACGATTTTAGTGTACACCACAGGAAGGGGTAAAATTAAGATAGTAGGTCTACTATTTTAATTTTACTTTTTCTTGTGGTATCTAAAATTATTACTTTATTACTTTATTACATTCAATAAAACATATAGATAAAAGAAAGGAGTCTGCCTCCAGGTCTACTCATAGATATGATAATGGTGTGCATAGTAAACATGTCGTCCACTCTGTGTTTATTAATCTTTGTTTTGTGGCGCTTGACGCATTGCTGCGCGTTCTGCGCCTACCCCCATGTTGTTATTATGATAAGCAAACAAGTAAAAATGTTTAATGAGAAATGAATCTCACGACACAGGCTAGGCCTAGTGTGAGGTTTATTGTTAACTTATTAACTGTTTAATTGTTAAACTAAGGCATATGTAACTATTGTAGAAAAAACTAATGTAAATCCATCATTTTATAAATAAAGTTATTTCAATTTCAATTTCAATTTCAATTGATCTATACGTAGTATCATCAGTCATCACACTATACCAACGATCAGCAACATAAATTGACGAGATAGCAAAAAAGGAAATAAAGCAAATTCAAGATCGCGGCATTAGCTGCGGTTTCGGTCACGTTCGAATAAACATCCTTGTCCCATTTAGTATGACAGCTGTCAAGTACGAGTATCAAGTTGACTTGCCTTGAATATAATTATATCTATGATTTTTGTTTGGTACCAACTAAAGAACAGTTTAGCTTCACAGCTAAACATAAACATTCCATTTACGGTTATTTCAAAAACCAATTTGTAGTTAAACCTAATGGGGCCAATTCGGACCAATGTACTCTAATTTTAAATATCTGTAAACATTTGTAAACCCTTAATTTATACGTGTTCAATTTAATTTTTGTTGGACTAGTATTGAGTTTGACGTAATAAGTTTAGTATACTTACAGATAAAATTAAAGAACACTGATCCAAATTGGCGCCCATACAATACAATACAATACAAAACACTTTATTGTCCACCAAACAAAAACATTACACAGAATTTTCACAATTTAGAAGACCCAGGTAAACAACAGGCGGTCTTATCGCTGATTAGCGATCTCTTCCAGACAACCTTAGAAGGGATAAGGTGCAAGTTAAAACAATTTACACGGTAGGTGGTGCAGACCAATTTATGCCCATGTTTTATTTTCCTAAAAAAAAATGTCTTAGTTCAACTAAGTTTTCTAGTCACACTCTAAAGTCATTTCATCATGAAAAATGTGAGTGCCTCCGAATCTCGACATTTCTCCGAAAGTTGCGAACTTGCTCCCGCACCGACATATGGGAAGTTTTATACCGTGAAGCCGCTTGACGTCTCACTGCAATGGTCTTTGTCATGACTCGCCCGGGGTCTCAACTCAACTAATGGAACTAGTAGAGGTGTCGGTTTGTTCATTGTTTTATCCGACTTTAGCGGCCATTTACTAATTGCAATGTTTAACCTAGGTTTAAAAAGTCACTTTACTTTTTTAAAACATCTTAAACATTCCGGTCATCAGCCAAGAAGTATACAGGTCATGCACACGAAACATAAATTGTCTTTCCTGAGGTCAATAGTTAAAAGCTTGTGTGCATATAAGTTTTGTTTTTATATGATAGGTTTAAAGCAGCCCTGACGCCGTTTATGGGGAATGGGCTTAGCCAGAAAATTAGGCCTTTAAAACGTTAGCTTTCGGCGTGTCCACAGGAAAGACGCAAACCTAAATCTGTGTATGACCCATGCCTTGTTGTATCTAATTTTATAGCTTCGTGTTCGGCAATAAATTATTCGATAGTCGTTAATATGTAGATGCATGAAAACGTGTGACGCGTCTTTGACGATGTCAGTCTAGGAAAGTATCCCGAAATAAAACACGAGAAGATGAAAGCGCAAAACTGTTGTCCCTAATACTTTGTCAGCGCCACACGAATTTTGTGATCTTTCACGTTAAAGTAAGCATCGGATTTATATAATTTTGCAAAAACACTCTCGTCCTTCCAGACCACACACTGATAAAAGTCCAAACATAAAGATTAAAGAAAAAAAGAATAGCAAATAACACTGTGCAGGGTTTGATAAAGGATAAAATGTGAAAGCATTCGACCCTGAAAATTTACATCTCAATAATAAAAAAACACTTAAGTCACGGGCGAAAGCCGGTAAATACTAGGTATATCTGATAGGTACTGTATCTTTATCACGGTTCTTCATTTATCCCCTGTATTACATCAAAGACCCGTTAGATCGGTTCATAAATCAAAATAGAACAACACGGGGTCCGTCGATCATAATTCTTCAATACGGCGTCTCCGGAGGCGGAGAACCCGAAGCGTAAGAAACAACGCAATATACATTCGACAAACAGCTTTAAATATTACAATAGTTTTGTATGGAAGTTAGGATATCTTGGAGATCCAAACGGCAAGGGCAGATATTTGTGTGAAAAGCACGAGTATTGTTCCTGAGTCATGGATGTTTTCTATGTATTTAAGTATATATTTACCAATAGCACAAGCTTAGAACTTAGTTTGGGACTAGGCTATTTAAGTACTTATAGCGTTTACAAATCACGCAGGCGCATACCGCCACTGAAAGTAACGTAGCACTTTTGCGTCAATGTAAGTAACATTTAGTAGACTTATTAACACTACACATGCACCAACTGAAGGAAAGTAGAAAAAACAGCTCGCCGTTTCTCTCAAACAATGACTGCGTGACACACCCACGCATCCCAACATTACCGTATTCCACGTACGCGTCAAGAACTCGCATGGTATACGACACTCGCGGAACGTGACAATATTGATCAATACTCGTTTGTTGCTTCATTGTACCTATACAGCGTGTAAATTTCATACGGGCATATATTTTATTCAGACGTAGTTAACGATCATACAAATCATGTGAGAAAAATATTTCGTTGCTATCTCTTATTATTGAAGAGCAGTTAATTTTTTAAAGTTTGTCTTAGGAGCAATGTACGAAGTGTGCAAGCGTCCATCGGTCGTCAATGTATTGCCTGTATCCAAGTGCAAGGACGAAACGTGAGGAAAGTAAATATCAATCTCAGGCGAGCGAACCGCCTGCATTAATGATCTTTATTTTTGACTTTTATTGGCAAAGTAAACAAATGACAAAACATAATAATTCATGAGTAATAACAAGACCATTATGTAGATGATTTAATTTAATTAACGCAATGTGTGATACATTGCTTGCTGAATTAATTAGTAAGAACAAATAAAACACATCTAATGTTGCTGTTACACAAGTTTTTACGTTAATTAGCGTATATACTAACTGTTATTAAAATATATGCCCGTATGAAATTTACACGCTGTATAAGGCGAATAATATGAGTTCGGAAACACCGTAACATGTGGTAACTCGACCTAACCTTGGGTATTTGCCCACTAGTAGTTATAAACATGTTGGCGGAGGCGGCTGAGAAAATATTAGGAATCCAACAAGTTCTGCTGCTGCTTGTTTAATATCTATCGCTCTTATAATTAAACAGACGCCGTAATTTCCATGTATATACGCTGCTTTTTTTGTAGACAACTATTTTTCCCACCTTATTCCAAATTTTGCCCTGTGACAGTTTTTTTTTCCAAAAAGCCATTAGTGAGCAATTTTTTTTCCTGTTATGTATTTCTCATCTTCGAATTATATTTTTTTTTTATTTTGTATCTTACATTGTTTCTGAAATAACATGAGCTCAGAAGTAACTGTTTATAGGATTTTAGCACCTTGTCGCAGAAATTGATGTACTAAATTCAAATAAATCTTTAATACGTTATACTGCGGTACGATGTATAGCTACCTCGGAGTTCGACCGAACTCGTAAAGTTGGTTCCAGCGGGGGCGCTATTTAAACATCCTACAAAAGCCGCAATTCATGTCAACAAATAAATATTAGGAAGTGCAATCTCAAACAAACTGACCTAGTCCCTAAGCTCTAACGTTTAACTATGGGTACTGGGCAACAGATAAGCATACTTATATAGATAAATACATAATTGAATACAGACATCTAAGACTCAGGATCTAATACTCACGCTCATAACACAGATTCAATTCGGTATTTTCAAATACCGGGAATCGTCACCACTGACTAGTCCAACCGCGTCGATACCTGTGTTTATCCATGACCGAGTTCCCCTTTATTCTACCAGTTGGGAGCAGATTTAAAAAAAGTCCTACGATACGATAGCAAAAATATTCAAAATCCCTTATGAAGAAAATGTGACGATTTGAAACCGCTCTATCGCTTTGTTCAAGTAATCCAGCGCTGAGTATATCAATGCCTTCACCGGCTATTTTAAACCAAACCGTTAAAAATAACGCTTGAAATACAAAAATTGAAATTCAAGCACGAGGCTGAAACTTTTAAGTGCGGCACAGCCCACACGTCGCGCACCCACCGCCTTGGTTATACGCCTTCGCCCGACCTTATGTCCCCCCACGCACTCTTAAATGGCTGGGTATGGCAAGATCTGGGTATCTGGGAATTACCTTTAAATGTATCATTTCTCGTGAATAATTGACTTAAGACAACATTTTATCTAAAAAGTTTCCAATTTAACATCAAGAATTTATTTTTTTGGCAAGAAAATTGTAATGAAATCTTTTTAGGGTTATGAAAGGGTTGAAGAAATAGAAAGTTGAATGGACTTTACGTCTTTATACTTGTTTTAAACTGAAAAGACGGAGTGTAAGGCATTCCAGTCACGAAGCTGAATGGATCTAAAGAAATGAAACCCTTCGCTAAAACAGTATTCTTAAAACGAATACAATTAACTTTTAAAATTATTTTACACCAAAGGGAAACGCATGAATTATTCATGGGAAAAGTAATAGTCCTGTAGAAACTTGCAAAGTTACCAACAACTCTTCGAACGATAAGCGGCAGTCAGATCAGCTGTAACTGGTTAAGACCAAAGTTAGGACAAAGTTATAGTGATGCAATATTAGAGTTAATCGAAACTTTTGATTAAAATATAAAAGTTCAAACAAAAAGCTAGGCGGTACGGATAGTATTAAAATATGACTAACGCACGAGTCGATTTTAGATAAATCGGCCGCTCGAAAATAGAAAATAAATCTCACACAAACGAAGGATTGTCACGATCAACGCCGAAAGTTTAAATAATGATTTTACCATTCCACATTCGTTTTGGGATGAAATTATGGAGTATTCGATTCTCAAAAATTACTCGCTAAATATAGCAATAGCTCACGTAAGCTCCAGCTTTACGTTATAATGATATCAGCACAAAGATACTAAATTCTACTTTAAAGCTATTTTCATACACTCCAATAAATTTAAATTATCTCCCCGCCGCAGGGTCTGCATTTTTCCCTCCCATAGATAATTCCTAATGAGGTTCCGAGGCTCGGGCAACTTGAAACATCGGGATAAAAAGTTTACCGGATGAATGGCCGCCAATCACCGCTCGTGGCATATTGAAAATTCTCTAACAGTTAAATACTGTCGAGGGGCGTAATTTTAAAGCTACCTCTATTGAACCAACATTCTTAGCATACTCTCGTTCCCACGTAACTTAGTCTGCTTACAACTCGTATACATACCTACGGCATATAGGTTTAAATTCGTCATTGATTAAAATTTTAACCTTTTGAACGCCACAGTCGGCTACAGCCGACAACGTATGTGGTTGTGCCACTGACGCCACGTCGGATTAAAGATTAAAAGAGATTTTGTTTTCTATGAGTTAAGGTCGTATTGTGCACAGCATGGTTAACATGTTTGGCGTGCGAGTGACAGATTTTGTATTTGATGTAAGGCGTTCAAAAGGTTAAAAATCCTTCTAAATTTATTAAACGGCTGTAAAAAAAAATAACACGGTGTGTAATTCAAGAAATGAAATTGACCACCGCATGGCTAATTGTTGAAGATAATGCAGCCTGGCTGCAATTAGTAATGCGCTTGAAGATAGTAACGCATTAAATTATGACTGTATTTCTTTTACGATTTCCTAGTTAAATGGACATCTTAGATAAACTGTACTGTAGACTCTGCTCTGGCCTTTTACTAGGGTACAAGACAACTGTAAACATACTATATAGAGATATAGAAGACTTTCTTAAATAAATAAAAAAAGGCCAAATGCGAGTCGGACTTGCCCATGAAGGGTTCCGTAGCAGCAAGACAGTCTATGACGTATTAAAAAACTACTTACTAGATCTCGTTCAATCCAATATTCGGTGGAAGTTTGCATTGCTCTTATTTTAGAAGTTACAGGGGGGAACATTTTACCACTTTGGAAGTGTCTCTCGCGCAAACTAATCAATTTTGAAAAAATATATATTAGAAACCTCAATATCATTTTTGAAGACCTATCCATAGATACCCCACACGTATGGGTTTGATAAAAACATTTTTTTGAGTTTTAGTTTTAAGTATGAACCTCGATTTTTTTTTTGTTTTTTTTTCTTTTCTATTTTTGCTTGAAAATCTTAATGCAGTTCACACATCTACTTACCAAGTTTCAACGTAGTTCTTATAGTTTCGGAAAAAAGTGCCTGTGAGATACGGACGGACGGACGGACGGACGGACAGACAGACAGACAGACAGACAGACAGACAGACATGGCGAATCCATAAGGGTTCCGTTTTTTGTCATTTGGCTACGGACCCCTAAAAACATCCAAGACTCAGAAACAAATACTCCCTCACACAAAATTTGGCCCTAACGGTAATCGAACCCGGACCGCTATTCCTTAGGATGTTTTAAGCGAGAGTCAATAACAAACAACCCCTGCATATTCCAGTGATGACTCAATCTTTTTCCCTGCCATATTTCCAAACAAACCGTTGGATTCGCGTCTGCATTGAAACCAACAATAGGAGAGGATTTCATGTGATGCTCACAATAAGGCGACGGGGCGGCGACCTGAAAATCAGCTGACATTCTACGATCGCGCTCTAACGACTCCACACAGCGGGCGATACTGAAATGTGCTTCGTTTTCAATAGTTTTCAATATGGCAATGATTTGTTTATTTCTTCCTTTCTTCAGAAGATAAGAGTAAGGCAAAAATTTTGTTGAAAAGTACCTACTCAAAAATAAATTAAGGTGAAAAAAGAGAATCTTCATACAAGAATGGTACGGGGACCCTTCGTGTGCGAGCCTGACTCGCACTTGGCAGGTTTTTACTAAGGCGCAAAATCTGGTTAGCCACAAATATTATATTATTTCCTGAAGACTGTACCTATTATAACAATAAAATTGGAAGTTTCCCTGTTTAATGTTGGTCTAAATGTTTTGTATAAAAACATGGTAATAGTCCATCAAAATTAACGTAAACTAAAAATAAACACCCAAAGAGAAAAATACGATTTTCACACAAATGCTCGTTACAATGAAGTCATATTACAAAGACTTAACCTAATGGCGTTAATTTGCCATCACTCTGTAAAACGCTACGTCTGCGTTAAAGTTTTAATAAAACCGTGTTTGAAATATTGAAAGCTGTAAGAAAATAACGGGTAACATGTTGAACATTCTTCGCGGAGTTTTCAAATATCGCGGTCCGAGGCCGGGCGGTTCAAAGCCCTTGTAACTTACTGGGCCCTCTGCCACGCCTTCCCGTTTATAGATAGTAGGTACCTATAGGCCTACATCACTTGAGAATCGAGGTCTTTGGCTGTGTAGTTAAATCAAGAAAACTATAAACGAAAAATTGTTAAAAGTACATTAGGGCAACTATTCCATACGGTAAAACCTTATTGTTTTTGTCGTGTTTCCGTGTTGCCAACGTTTTGATAGCTCTTATTTACTTGACAGTAATGGTGGCCGAGTTAAAAACAATACCACATGTCAAAAGCAATATTGTTTGATTCAATGGAATAGAGGCCCAGATCGTTGCAAAATGTGGACATAGGTTAACCATGATAGATAAGTTTTCTAAATAACTTCTCATTAGTAGATTTAACTTACAAATGTAATTAATACATACATTATGACATTAATCACTGCAGTTGGGATATAATTGCCTATTCATTCTTTAAAACATACATTTAATAATAATAGTCGGGCAAGAGCATGTCGGACCATGCTCAGTGTAGGGTTCCGAAGCCGTTAAGTACTACAAACACTTGATTCTAATCAAAAACTGCACTTTAATACTTAATATTTTACAAACGGATCACTTCATCGAAAAAATAATTTCCCAAACGCGCAATATTTTGAAAGATCTACCCCATGCCACCATCCATGCCATGATCTATACCATGGGGTAGACGAGAAAAAAACCATCACCTAAACGTGTAGGGGAGGAATATAAAAAAACAAGATTTTTATTAACCTTTTTATCAACGTGACTAATATGTATATTCATGTCAAATAACGGCTTTCTAGTCCTAAAAGTCTCTGAACTAAGCTGCGGAAGGACGGACATGGCAAAACTATAAGAGCTTCTAGTTTGGCTACGGAACCCTAAAAAATGATATGTATTTTAGGTGTATCAAAACAGACGTAGCACATCACCGTAGGTGTGTGTGTTTCATCATTCGTAAGTCTATTGCCGCTTTAGGTAATTGAAGAATCCTTAAATAATTTGTATTTATAATAAAACATGAAATGTAAAATGGAGATTTTTTTATACAATGATACAATTGGACTTAGTTTAGCAATACAACGTCAACCCTCAGTATTCGGCATTACAGTCGACATACTATTGTCAAAACATTGTGGGTTGGTTCCTGTTTGCAAAACTACATCTAATTATAAGTATTTTTTTAATAAAATATTTATTCTTTATTACGAGTGATGTCTACCAACCAAAGCACCCCTAACTTTTTAATTGATAAAACAAATTATCCTATAACCATCGCACAAAAAAGACAAATCGATAGACACCTCATTTGTTAAAATCGATTCAATAGGAATGGCGCTAGACTGGAACATACATACATATATACAAACATACATCTATATATATACATACATACATACATACATACATAGAAGCATACATAGGGGGCCGTTCAAATATTACGTAAGCAGATTTATTACAATTATTTACCCCCCCATCCCCCTTGTCAGCAAAAGTAAGCAAAGCTTTTACCCCCTCCCCCCATGCTTACGTAAACATTTTTCAATTAAAAATGTATTTTTTTTATATTATAATTATAATGTTATAATTATAATTTAAAAAATAAGAAAATTGATTTAAAATAGAGAAAATGCGTTTCGTTTTCAAGCATAGACAATGTGAGGGTTGCCATTCGTGTAAAAAAGTAAATAACTATCGATGACGTAATCATCATCTGGACTCCCCTACCCCCCATGTCATCCAAAATAAGCAAAACAAAGACCCCCCCACCCCCCTATAGTGCTTACGTAATACTTGAACGGCCCCTAGGGTGTTAAAATCATTACCCTTCCTTTGCTTCGCCATAGTCGGGTAAACAAAAGGAGTGCCATGAAAATTATATTTAGGCAGGCCCCCCAATTTTCTAGTACTTATTTTATTTTATTTTTAGAAATATAAGTAAAATGACGTTAAGTAGGTATATATATCCTAATGGGTCTGTATTGTCTTCCATAATTATTTTAATCGTATATATTTTAAGCCATAATTATCGCAAGTCAAAGTAATGTCCAAATTAAAGCTTTTTATTTTTAACATTTTAAAATCTAGAAACACGAAGTTTACTGATTTAGCAATTCAAAAATTACAACTTTCAATAATTATGTTCACAAAAAAAAAATAGAATTAAAAATTACACCATAAATTTGTTTCCCTTATCCTGGTTGATGAAAAAATGTCCGTTTTCCCTGTAACACCATAAACGGTCTCCGGTCGAACTGATAACGAATTCAACAAACCCAGTATTATTAATGCCACATGCGGAAAACAATGCAGCGAGATAACGACTTGTGTCGACCTCGATGCTGGCAACTGTACCGGGCCAATTGTATTTGTAGTAATTCGCTAGAGTAAATAACATGAGGCGAATAATCTGGCCCAATGAGGCGAATAATGTTGATTAACTTTGGAAAGTGAACGAAATGTAATTAATTTTTGCTACCAATTATATTCAAATACAGATAGCGTAATTTCACACACGTCAGCGAGATAATAATTTTCAAAAAAACACCTTTCTTGCTTTAACAGTTTGTGCGTAAGTAAATAAATAAATATCGGTTTTTTCGACATGTTTATAGATATGTTGATCATCTCCTTACCCAAACATCCCTATCAGCCGTCATCCTATTTAAATAGCAAAATAGAAATGTTCTGTAACAATATTTAGAAAATATCCGAACTCTGGGTCTTTGCTCTATTTAGTTCGCCTTTCCTCTCAAGTAAATAAGAGCTACCATAACATTATCAATACTATAACGAAACGGTTTAAGACAAATAAGAGAGGCTCTTAACTACAATCTTCGTATACTTAGGCCCGTATTAGTAAACTCGTCTCGGTTTAAATGCCCATCTCAAGATACGTCAAAGTAAACGTCAAACCATAGAAAACTGTCATTTTTGACGTATCTTGAGATGGGCATTTAAACCGAGATCAGTTTATTAATACGGGCCTTAGACGCGGATCGTAGATTGCAGAAGTGCTACGGCGTAGGTAGCATCGTAGCAGATACGGCGTAGTCGATTATTTTCACGTCGTCACTGACTGCTTTCAGGTGCTTTTCTCTCGGCGAGGATCGAGAGACGAGGCGGCGCGACAATTTTTATTTGTATTAAAACAACCAATCCACCGAAGATAGGCGAAAAACGAATTGAAATTTTCAATAAAAAGTTATAAACCTTACACATATATAATTAAAGACCAGCGATATAAACGGAGCTTTTTATTTCTTAAAGAAATATATGTAACCCCATGAGCACCGTATGACCCGCGCTTTGCTCGTTTTTACTTAAAGAGAAACGGCCGAGCACAAATCTTGCGTTACTTTCGGACCAGCTTTGAATAATTCCGGCCTAGGGGAATGAAACACGCTCTAAAGAGGCTGAAAGCCTACGCAGGTTGCCATAGGCACGATGTTTTTAATTTAAAACAAATGCAGCGTCAAGGAAATGGAACGCGTCCGTTACTTTCCCGGTTTGACAGGTGTCAATCTTGTGTCAGTTTCCCTCTCAGGCCTCTGTCAGACTGACATTAAAATATTGATTTACTTGGTTGCTCTTCCAAAATTAATGCTCTTTTTCAAGGTAAATACTAAATACTTCCCGATCCAATGGTTTCTCTTTTATCGACAAAAAATATGCGGATTAAAAACGACTCTGCAAGACTGCAAATCGTTTTTATTTACGAAACTTTTTAACCAAGAACAAAAAAAAATTAACTTATAACTATCCTCAGGTTTTGTTATACAAGATTAACGAAGCTGCGGAGGTCAAAGGAGTCAATAAACCGAGCTTCTCAAACAAGGATCATGGTCGAAGCGCGCCTTGTCATAGAACTTTCGACACGAGGATCTGGTAAGAGGTCCTTCCATGTTTGTAGATCCCGGCGGCCCCGGCGGCCCCGGCGGCCCCGACGCGCGAACCTTAAGCTGCGGAGCCCTCGACTCACCTCTTATCCATTGTTCTCGGCTGCACTACACGGCGCGCAATATTGCCGAGTATGCGTTCTGCGAGCACCAGTAACGAATCAAAACGGTTCTGTCTTCTAAATTATTATTGCAACGAAAACTGCCAGGCATGAACTTTAAGACCTACCGCACATAAACCAACAAGAAAATGAGATGCTATTAGAGACACTGTTTTAGTTATAAGCAAGTACTAGCTTGTCCTCTACAGTAAACACACATACGCATTGAACAATGATAACGCCACAATGTGATCAAAAATACGAGATTGTTTAACAGCCATTGAAACTCAACAATAGTTGTAAAATGTTACAACAACGTCCTCGACATAGTTTAAACTGAACGCCGCATCGATTGGATTTGATAAATTGGTAAAAAAATCTGAACGCGCCATTACCTTGCCGCCAAATTACCATTTGACAGCTGTCAATCGAACGTCTGTTTTCCTTTGTTTATGAACAGCTGAAATACTTTAACATTAAAGTGTCAAGAGACTCAGCTGTTTAAAATGTATACGCAAATAGTGGTACCCAATTGAGCATTGATCAGTGCTAAGACAAACTAGAGGTTAAGTACCCCTTGACACTCGCGACTTTAAAGGCCGAGCCACGCCGGATGCGTGCGCGTAGACGTTCACGTCCGCATGCGCGTTCCACTGCGTTGTATAATATGAAACCTCATACAATATGTCACACCGATTGCGTGACGTACAGAGAATCAGATTCTATTCCGAGTCCCTCGCTTCGAGTGTGTTATAGATGAAAAACTTAAGTAAAGGACCTGTCGTATGTTTTTTTTTTCTTTTTGAGTTACCTATGTAGTTAGCCTCTGATGGCTTTGAATACTTCGCCGGAGAGAGGGCGGACTCCTGATGGGAGTCCACGCGGTAAAAGGTTTTTACACTAGCATGCCTAAGGGCGCCCCTATTGGGCCGACCTCGGACTTAGGACGCTAGGGGAGAATTTCAATCGAATTGGACCTGTCGTATGTTATAGTTGTAACACAACTGTGGGGTGGTGTACTCAACACTCGCTAGCGATTACGTTTCGATTGAAAAATATATGGAATTGACGTAAGTGTCACGTTACTATCTCGGTGTTTTACGTCAATTCCATACATTTATCAATCGAAACAATCGCTAACGATTGTCGAATGCAACTTGTCTAGAATAGACGGTTCGCCATTCTATATTTGAAATTTGACGTAAGTTCCATATTACTTCAAAATTTCCATTGGCACTCTTAACTTACATAATTTTAGTTAATTACCTGTTAAGAATTACTGTGTTTTGGTGAATGCTGTTGCACGCCTGTAATTGATGTAAAGGCTAGTACAGAACATCCATGTAATTTATTTCTTACAAAACGTAAGCCATGTATATTGTTGGTGTATTACTTAAATAAATAAAATAAATAAATTACTTTTGTGCACAACTACATAGAACAGGGCTGGGATTCTACACGGCATTAACGATATCGTCTTCGAAGTATTTCCGTATTGTTAACGTTTAGATAACTCTTATGTCATTTACAATAATGGTGTCCATGTCATAAACGATCCTAAAACGCGTAAAACGCCATATCGTTATAACGCAGTAGAATAGAGGCCCTGGTGGTGAAAACCTTAAGTAACCTTATAGCTAAGGTTCTTTTTAACGGCTAGCGACGCGTTCCTCGGTACGATGGCGCGGATAATCGCGCACATCAAACAACGTCCGCTCGTTAAGCGCCCCTATAACTTACAGGTTATATAACTATGGGAATATAAAAGCCATAGTTAAAATAGTTGGTTACTTGAATGGCTTTTTATTCTTAAAAGGGTAAGGGCCAAAAAGTTGGGCAAGCTACTCGTAACTCACGCAATTAAATTTTCTATGAAAGTTTTTGTCGCACAACGAAACTATCTTCGCATTTGTTGTTTGTATAGTTAACTTGGCTTACCTATGATCCAACTTTTTGGTACTCATCCAAAAATATTTCAGTCAGGGATTGTAAAACCGGTTTTATTCAATACCTTTATTTACATTGTCAAATTATTACCGCTAAAAAATAAATACCCATGTTCGAATAAGAGGTATTGTTATCATTCCGCTTTTGTTTTTATCGCTATGTATACACTATTTTACAGTATTAAATACCTGTATTCAATACCGCTATTCATTGCACCTGATAAGTGAGATGTCAATTACACTTTAATTAACTGTAATTTCAGACTTGTCTAAGGCGAGTCTAAGTAAACGAGTATATTGACACTGACAGGTTTACTGGTAATGGTTTTTAGGGGTAAAGTATCAAATACAGGTATTGTTGTCAATTGGGTAAACCGATAATATACTTGAATACCGGTATTGATTCTACCGGTAATCAGAGTTTTAGCGATATAAATAGTGAAAGTCAATTTTTACCGGTTATACCTCATTTAATAGTAGGCAGAACACCGGTAACGATCCCTTATTCCAATACTAACCCACTCCTCTTGAATGATGCACCTCAAATGTCACATTCAGTCCGTAATATTATCACAATATTTCAATTCATTAAAATGTCCCGTCTAATTGTTTATCCAAGAGAAAACGAGTATAATAGATGAAAGAGTGGATCAACGGGTTCATGTACTGTCGAACACATATGTAGCTGTACACTTTTATTAAATCTTTCTTGTCGCCGGTATTGGTAGAATAAATTCAAACGACTTCAAAATCTAATTCACAATATTTATTTAATAAATTGGCCAAGAGGGCTCTTTTACACGTTGGTAATATGGAGTGAATCTACTAGCGCTTCTGACAAGACCATCATTGCGGAGAAGAAACGCCGCAAGAAACTCCAGCAAAAGGTAATTTTTTCAATAATATTTTAAAGTCAATTACATTACAAGGTAATAAAGTACCTAATAATCATTATTAAAACTAGCACAAACAAAATTATTATAAATGTAAGTAAAGTCAATAACATTAAAATAAATCAAGGGTTTTGATGCGGTTAACTTACATAAACAGAAGCGAAGTGAGGGCGGATCGCTAGTAGTGTACGAAAAGTAACCATTGAGCATCACCTATCTCTGCAATTTATTCATTATCTGACACGCTCAGAGTAATAAAGACGTGTCACGATATATTTTTGAGCCCTGGATATATTATCGCTGGTGAGTGAACCTTCAAAAGCCAGCGTCTAGAAATAAAGCATTTTGCATAAAATACAGACTCGGCGAGGTGTTTTCACTCGACGCAAATATGCAAACTGTCATTTTATCCTACGTTATTATACAAGTACGTGTGAAAATGTACGGGGTATTTTAATGCATTTTTTTTTTAAAACAACACTGTATTCAGCGTAGTGGAGTGGATTATTTTAAAGATTAAAACGTTGACAACAGACTTCGTTAGATAGAAACTATATTTCTTCAAATAAATACTTAAATATAATTTTGCGCGTCATAAAGCAACTAGGTCAATAACAAGTGTCTGTCAACTTGAAGTGAACGTGATTTATATTTGACTAGCGTGCCGCTCCCGATTCGATCGGGTTTAAATGAATAAAAAATTGCCTATGTTCATCCGGAATAAATGCACCTTTGATATGGTGAAAAAAATCGCGCTTTCGCTATATAATATAATAAATAGCAATAGCAACAAAGTAATAGCATAAAGTATAGATTAGATAGGAAGCAGAGACAAAAAATAATGAACAGTTCTTTGACCATTTGTGTAATTTTGTAGTAGAAAAACAAGAAGCTCCTATACGAATAGTTCGTTCATATGCATCTACATATTGAGATTATAATTCCAAGTTCGTACCCTACTACAAGCAGGGAATGAACATCAACCGCAACATAATATATTAAGCCATAGTAAAACCACTCAAATTAACTACTTTAAATCAGGCTTTGTTTTTAAAGAGGTGCATTTTCTAAACGGCCAGTCATTTCATTTGGCGTAATGGAGACAATAGACCAGAATACCTAATGGTTACTTCGCGGCTATTACGTGCCTTTTTGGACGCTTTTTAATTTTGGCTTCTCTCTTCTTTCTTACAGTTTATGAATACGATAGACAGAGACAGAAGCGTTAAGCTCTTTACTGCTAAACCTTTATTGATGATCAAGTTTTTAGCCTTCTTGGTTTCAATAAATATCTTCTAAATAAAAATTATAAATCGGACGTCAGTATGTTGGTTTGTGTGGGGTTATTTAACAACAGAAAGGTTTCTATACAAAGAAAAGTATCTGAAGAGTATCTTACTCCTTTGTATGCAGATGCTTCCGATTAAATAAAATGACTAAATTGGCTTGGTAGCAATGGGAAAAATACTGAAATTCAAAATACATATTTCCGTTTCTTATGGAGTATTTATTCTGCAGTTCAACGCGGTTTTATTACTTGAGTTTGCAATGGTTACATGTTTGATATTAATTGAGACTGTAATGATTGAACCAGTTACAATTTATTTGAAGCTAAAATATATCACATGTGTTATTGAACCTTATTTCTAGACCGTTCCTTTCACGCGAATATACGCCATGCGACAAACACTTGGTGCAAAAAATTCCCTAACCATTTTCATTAAGAGGTCTCCCGGTTCGTTATCAGCCCCATAACTATGGGATTTGCATTAAAACGACAAAGGAATGAAACCACCCTCCACTCAAGCGCTAGAAATAGGTATATTTTATGCAGTGAATACTAAGTGTGGACGTGTCTGTATGACCTTTTTAGCAATATGCAGATTCCGCAAAGTAATTCCATTTTGGAAGTTGATTTACGAATACTGAAGTCAAGGAGAAAATTGTTGGATATAGTTTATGGATAACGACAAAAAAAACATATCTACTCAAACAATAGAAGACCATGCGCAACGAACCATGCTTAAAAATCGTAAAGTTTTGATCAAAGAAGCGTAGGCGTACCTACTAATAGTGCAGTTCCTCCAGCATTTTTTTTTAATTTAGCTGACTGTCTTACTCTTATTTCGTCAGATGGAATATGACGTCTATAAATTGCAGGTAGATTCTATGTGTCCCTTAACGTAACCTCTTAGGTTTCGTGAATACTTTTAGAGGCAGAGTTTTTTAGAACGTCTAACACTTACTTAAACCTACTAACCAATTAACTAGAACTTACAGACGTTTGAAGCATTTGCAGTAAGCGATTGTTAATTTCGTGCAGTCTTTTCTTTTGTACCGAAGAAGGCTTAAAACGCCCGTTGCTTCAAATAAAACTTTTCAATACTACGAGTGCTGATATGATAAGATCACAAATAAGTCTTCTCTTCAGAGTTACAAATGGAAAATATTATCGTGTTACATTAACCCCTGATTGACCGACAACTAAGAAGTCCGTGCACAAAATAAATAAATTGGTGTGATGTATGTATGTACACATTTTTTTGTGCGCGTTATTCTTAGTTTATGGAGAAAGGTCAAATAGAAAAGCTATTGATACTGATACCTACTAGGATTATAAATATTTATAAACGAAAAAGTAAATAACACCATGGGTAAAATAAAAGATGTTAATTTATAAAATGATCTTTGGATATAAAACTCATTTAAAAAAAAAAGGTCTGTGACCGTTTATATCCCCACTCATTTTTTTGTATGGCTCTGTCGATCGATTATCTAGAGTCTCGTCGATTTAGATTTCAAAAAAGTATAATTTATAAACGGGATCATTAATAAATAAATAGTTACTATTCCTGAAAATCAATAATGTTAAAAACCCCAAACAAATACCACACAGTTATAATTAAGAGTAACGAGAGGCAAACACAACTACAAGGTTAGTATCATGCAAATAATAACACGCTAACATCATACTCGTATCTTAAGATTGTTATGGGCTTATGTTGACAAAAAGATCCCAATGCCATTAAGATATGAATATACCTTATTATTTATCATACCTAAACGATTTGTGAACCGCCCGTGGACTGTGCCAAAAAACCTCCACAGCCCTAACGACGCTTCAAACATTTCGTATTAAATACAATCATATTAAAAAACCTTGATAAAGTTGCTGGAGAATAAATGAGAAAAGTTTCAAACGTCATTAGCGACAAGGGACAGCAAAGATGGCGGCCAGTTGATCTCTGACACGCCGCCATCTATTAAATAAAAACGAGTAGTTTTATTGTGTCCTAAAATGATTTATTTACTTGGTGAGATAGTTTACTGATGCTAATAAAACGACTATACTCCAAGTGTTATATTATAGATACTGAAAAAATAAAAATAAAACAAACCACAGCGCTCTGTTGAACAGCCGATCAAAACTGTTTTGTCGAGCTTTCTCGTATATAATGTTTTGCTTCTATTGGCTAACTATGTATAACATGGTCCTTTTATTCATTTAGCTAAGTCCTTAAACAAAATGCAGTTTATGAATGATAAAAAGGATTACGTCATATGCGTGCGTGTGCATACGATTGTTTTTATTATTTTTAGAGGCTTACAAGTTTCAGTCAACATCATACATTTAACTTAACAATTATATTCTTGT
Source organism: Acleris holmiana (assembly GCA_949316455.1). Taxonomy (NCBI): domain Eukaryota; kingdom Metazoa; phylum Arthropoda; class Insecta; order Lepidoptera; family Tortricidae; genus Acleris; species Acleris holmiana. Next base: position 7,199,024 of record OX438777.1, on the reverse strand, counting down.
CGGTGGAATAATTGCCACTTTTCTCTATTCTCTGCCAGCTAGTTATTCTAAATATAATTTTAAATTTTATTTATTTAATAACAGTCGTTTAATTTACCTGTTTTTTTACCCCGCTTTTCTACAATATTACGTCAAAGGTACATTATTTGATAATTAAAGTGTTTTTAAGCGTTTATTTCTTAATAATCAATAATAAATGAATTATACTTATAACAATAATAATTTAATCAAAATAATAGAACAACCTGGTTACAATATAGGAAAAATATAATCTTAATTAGTGTTTAATCAATTAAAAGTGGAATAACAAATATTTTAAGGATAATGATACGTATCAACTTGCTCATACTAATTTGATTGCCTAATGACCGTCTACGAAACGAATGAACAAATTACAATAAACGATAACTGCAATAAAATATTTAAAATAATGACAATGTTCAGTAGACCTGAAAACTGAACACTAAAAATGTGAACAACTGCAGAAATCTGAAATATCTGAAAAATTGTTGGATAGCTATTAAAAAAAATATATTTAATTCTATAAGTGTCGTTTTCGCTAGAGTTACCTGTTCTCACCTCATCTAAAAAACTACAAACACTAAAAATCTGGAAGATATCTTAAATTAAAGCACATATACATAAAGGAAAATGACGCCTAAGTGCACTTGATTGATTCTTGTAATACAGGCGACTCTTTGAAGTGTTTATAGTTAGGTGGGCGTTTTCCAAAAAAAGTGTACATCGTTAAACAAAATTAAGAAAATTTAACTTTTTCCATTTCGTCACGAAAATTAGCCATACATTTCGATACGTTAATTTTCGTGACGAAATGTAAAGAGTCAAAAAAAAAATTGTCTTTAACGATGTAGGTACACTTTTTTTGGAAAATGCCCAGGTACTAAAATATCCGTTCATACTTGCAGTTTTTCGAGATAAGTAAGTATTCTTTTCTGTTTGTGTCGTCGGAACCAGCACTTTTTCTTTAACATATTATAAAGATTTATCCTATCTTATCGATATTAATTATGACGTAGCACGAGTTATTGTTGAATTAAAGTGCTTGTGATATGATAAATACGAATTCCAAGTTTCATGTTACACTATTACCCTAAGGGTCAAAAGAAAATGTTTGGTGGATCGTGATGATTACATAATTATGTGAGTAATAACTACCTACTCTGTTCGCGTTACCTAACATTCTAGAAAGAAATGTGAAAAAACAATTTGACAACATTACTTATCAAATAGATCTAACCCTCATTTTAATAGCAATGTTTTAATTCAGACGCATCAAGAAGGGTCGTAATTATTTATTCCTTTTGCGTTCACTAAATTTGAATTTAAAGCGGCCCTTTCTTGCTAACGATGGTCGACCGCGGTGCCAAATCGTCGCTACAGTAAAAGAGGAAACAACAAAATGACCCTTTACTTTTAGTAACGTTTGGGGAAACGGGTTTCATGGTTAATTTGGGAACAGAGGTAGACCTGACAAAAACAGAAAGCTGGGAAGTGTTTACACTTATTTTTAGTCGACAATGACGCCTGAGCTAGGACGTCTTAAGAGTTGGGGCTTCACTGGCGATGTAGCGGTCCTGTTAGCCTCCTCCCTTAACCTATGAGCGCCCACTTTTTGTTTTATCTAATATAAAACAACCCATACTCATACTAATACTCATAAACATAATTATTTTGACAAAGGACCAATATGAGCACAAAACCGTATAACCTCAGAATTAAAATACATGATTAAACTAAATATTAAAGATTAAATATAGTTTAGAAGCATAATAATTTAAAGCGTAATAATTACATCGTCAATAATAATAAACCATAAAGTCATACTCAAGACCCGACTCCGAAAACAATGGAGTGCAATGGAAGAATTAGCCGTCAAATAATTACCTACAGCGCCCCACGCCCCGCCTTACCTCTCTCTCGCCTGTCACAAAATTAGGATTGTCGCAAGTATATAATACTAACTGAGCCCGCAACTTCGTTCGCGTAGAATTAGTGTATTTAGCTATAAAAGTATACGATATACCATAACCTTTATTACACCAGCGTAGTCGGATAAAAAGTACACTAAATATTTTGCATCTCAGTGATGTTCTTGACAAAACTTTAATTAGTTAAAAGGTGCAGTTTTAAATAAAACGCTTATCTGGTACTCGTATCAGTGACGTAGGACCAAGAGCAAGATCCTGAAGGCGGATCGCACTTTTTTATTGTAGTGTTTTAAAACAAGTATTGTTAAATCTAAACAAAAAGTGCAAAGGTATATAATGTGTTAATTTAATTCTTTCATTTTTTACGCTCTTTACTTAATGTGTTTATGTTACAAATAATAAATGAAGATTCAACCTTCGTTGATATCTTCCTACAATGGCTACAATTACCTTAAAGCGCGTGGTCAAATGCGGAACAAACAATTTCGTAGGTACGGTAAAACCACAGTTTGCGTAAACAGTGGCGCCTTTGAGAGCTTAATTTGAAATATTGTTGCACGTTTACTCCAAGCGCCGATTCTGGGTGGCAACCCACTAGTGTTTGCTGCGATAAGTAGTCCTGGACTGTTGACAGGCCACGCGGGAGCGCGCGTGGTGGGGATGAAGTTACCCTTCTAATAGTATTTATTCTTATGCCTAAAGTCAGCACTAGGTTAGGTTGGAGAACGATTTATTATACAGCATACTGTGACGTTTGGAGCGTGTTTGGACGCCCCTATAATATGCATCGGTAAGGTAATAAGGCTCCTAAAGGGCCGGAGATGAATTACTTCTTCGTTTTTAATTTACCTATCTAGTTACTGCACAGTATTTGTTTAGAGTTAATGAAACGAATAACCTAAAATTCTTTCTCATCTGCCTTCGGTTGTGTTAAGTGTACAGGCACCAATTATAATTTAATATGCCTACAACGTTTTAATTTTTTGCAATCTATTACAATGCAGTACTTAACTACTTACGTTGCAAAATGTAGAAATACTATATGACACTTTTGATTCTTGAACTCCTTTGATTATTATGCTCTATATATCTGACTATTAGGTACTTCATGTATTAGAGCGTGTCAGAATATGTTTAGAATATTGGATTATTGCTGGTGACTGTACTAACTTAGTTGGTTGTATAAAAATCTATTCAGGGTTTTATTGTAACTAAAAACACAGACTTACCTAAAGCTTCGAATCTTCCTCTAAATCTTTGTTTATTATGAATGTTTTACGGAATTCAATTTTTCCTTGCGTTCCCCGCAGTACAAATCGCTTGCAAATTATACTGCCTGCTGACCCAAATATTAAAATAAAGTATTTCAGTCACGTCCCAGTGCCGGCGTGCGAAGTATTTCGACAAATTTTACTTTCCTGCCGTCCGCAAATCAAATATGATATACTTACCTAGGTCGGTAAGTTACCGTACAAACGAAGAGTTTATAGCATTTATTTTAGCGATAGTAGGAGTTTGTAAAGCCCGAACAGAAAAACAAAAGTCTTCTCATATTGTGTAAAACTATTGGAACAAATTTTATTCAACTGTCAACAGTAACTTTAAAGACGTCATTAATGCTATCTGTCAATTGCTGTCAAAGTGAGTTGTATATTATATTGTGAGTGGTCTTTTTCTTGGATTTTAAATATATAATTGAACACGTCCAGAGCAGGTTTTTAGGGTTCCGTAGCCAAATGGCAAAAAACGGAACCCTTATAGATTCGTCATGTCTGTCCGTCTGTCCGTCCGTATGTCACAGCCACTTTATTCCGTAACTATAAGAGCTATACTGTGGAAACTTGGTAAGTAGATGTATTCGGTGAACCGCATTAAGATTTTCATACAAAAATAGAAAAAAAACAATAAATTTTTGGGGTTCCCCATACTTAGAACTGAAACTCAAAAATTTTTTTTTCATCAAACTCATACGTGTGGGGTATCTATGGATAGGTATTCAAAAATGATATTGAGGTTTCTATTATAATTTTTTTCTAAACTGAATAGTTTGCGCGAGAGACGCTTCCAAAGTGGAAAAATGTGTGTCCCCCCCCCGTAACTTCTAAAATAAGGGAATGATAAATGTAAAAATAATATATGATGTACATTACCATGCAAACTTCCACCGAAAATTGGTTTGAACGAGATCTAGTAAGTAGTTTTTTTTTAATACGTCATAAAAACATTGATCAAAGCTACAACGAACTTTTATATTATGTTACTTGCTGCTACGGAACCCTTCATGGGCGAGTCCGACTCGCACTTGGCCGCTTTTTTATTTTCCTGGTCGGGTTTTAAAATAGGAGAACGCTGTATAGAGTGGTGAGGTTAAGACCGAGCCACACTGGATGCGTGCACGTGACGTATACTTTCCGCTTTGGACTGCATTGTATAGTATGAATCCTAATACAATATGTCAACTATATACAACACACTGGAACGCCAACGCGCACGTCACGCGCACGCATCCGGTGTGCCGACGCTTTTACTTAACCCCTCGTCCGTCTTGTCACAGATCTGTGCCCATAATTTGGATAGCTTTTTGGTTTTTATGTTTTTTTTTTTCGTATGTTATCATAATCCGAAGTGACTAGAACTTGGTATTTTTGTCACCTCTGACCGATGAGAGGTTAAGAAAAGTTTATTTTTTATTTAATAAAAACAACATTTTAGAAAGTAAGTATTGGCGTCTTTTGTCTTTTAAATTGTTATTATTAATTATGCCGTGTGATGTGTGATTGCCGGGTTAGAATAGTGCCACTTCATGTCTTCCCGTGGATGTCATAAGAGTAAGGGCTTGTGTTACTGCCACTAATTCACTGGTAAACATCTTAGCATGATTGTACAAAATGTGGTTACAGAATTATCAACAATTATTTTTTGAGTTGTTATTTCTGTAGCTCTGCCTACACCACTCTGGGAATGAAGGCGTGATGTTATGTATGTATTAATTACAGTATGAATGTATTCTAATACATTTTTCTTTATAATGGCTTCACTCCTGTTAAGGTGTATTTTGCCAATGTCAAATTATTTATGGACACTCCCAAAGACTTACTAGAGAAATAAGTCCATGGGTATCACAGGCGAGGACAATATTTGTTCGGTAAAAGATTATTTTCTTCTGTGGACTAAACAAGCACACGGGCAGCAGCTCCACGAACTTCTGTCAAAATGAATTAAAATACAAACCCATAATGTTAAGAAAAATTTACAAATACCTACTTAAGTATCCATAATGTCGAATTCCAATTACTTTATTTTACGATTGATTTTTTCCGGTCTTAACATAGGTTTCCATTTCAGTACTCTCTGGACATACAAAGTCCCATTTAGTGAACAGATTCTTCCCGGGATTTTCAACATCCATTATCTTAATTAAAATTTGCTTTTTCCGTATAATAAATTTCACTCGAGAATTTAGAAAAGTATTATGCTTTCAAAATACCTTCACCTTTTATGATGACGACAAAGGTAAGGGCGATGGTTTTTTTTTTTTTTAATGGCTTTTACTCCTTGATAAACGCGTATTATGCCAAGTCGAAGTTAAGGCCTAACGCACGTGAACAGAATATTCGTTCGGTTTAAGTTTTGATGTTTGTCGGAATCCTACAAGAAACAATAAATGATACGACACAAACGAACACAGGACTTTTTTACATGTTAACACCGCGACTGCATTTTTTGATATTGGTTTTATACTAATTTATTATTTATTTATATGTATGCTACATCCCTTGCTAAAACCTGGGTGCAAAATGCCGGAAACTTTAGAAAACCCTATAACGATGTAACGCCTGATTGATGGCCGAACCTCTCCCTATTTAGAAAGCTCCTATATTAACGAAGCTTTAAGCTCTAATCGCTTTGTAATTTGCCAAGAGATATAATAGTAATGTAAATAATGTAGCTTTTCCTAAACAATTTAGACATTTCCCGGAGTTTAAAACCCCCAAGTTAATAAGAGCACATCGCTGGCAGTAAATTAAGATTTAATTAATTTGTAAGTTGGTTGAAAGGGAATGTCGCTGTCAGAAAGTTTAGGGAAAAGCAATATCAATTTTAGTTTACAAACTTTTGCATATTTATACAGTACTAGCTGTTGCCCGCGACTCCGTCCCCGTAGAAAAATAAAACATAGTTTATGTTACTCTGTGATAATTTGAGCATTGTACTGCTGAAAGAATGTTTTAAATCAGTCCAGTAGTTTCGTAGCCTATTCAATGCAAACAAACAAACAAACATTTCCTCTTTATAATATTAGTATAGACTATGTAATTTGGATACTTAACTAGCTAACCTTCAAGAACCAGTTTGTTTCTATTGTTGTTCCGGTGAGGACAGACAACCGGTGAAATGACTAGCATACAATCAGGTGACCTGTGTGCTGGTTAGCCTTTCCTATACCATACATAAAATCCGTAAACAGACACAAATTTACCGCGGTGAAAGCACTCAACTCACCGTGAACCCATTGAGCAAATTCGCTAAACTCAAAAGAGTACAATTATTTAAAACCGTCAGAATCCTTGTGCTAAGTGCGTCTTGAAGCGGCCGAGCGCTAATCTAGTTTACGAGGGTCCTTCGGAGCCAGTTTCACCGCCACCGACTAGCAATTGCATGTAAATTTAACTCGCGAGACGTGTCACTGGCACTCAATTGGTTTAAACTCGTAATTACGTCCTTGTTTCTTTTCAAAGGGACAACAGAGAGAGCATTCGTTTTTTTTTTAATAAGAAATAAGACTGCTATTTGGTACACGTGTTTAAGAAAAATAGGTTTCGTTTAATAGGTTTCGTCTTCTACTTCGTTTGTAATATTTTAAAGTAGTACTCGTACTTCGTTTGTAGTACTTCACCGCAGACGAAATCGGGAAAAACTTTAGGCAAGCTAGTCATAGGCCTAAGTTTCGCCACAACTAATGACTACGAGCTGTTTGCAACTAGACGATTCCTTTGCCAGATCGTCACATTATATAGGTACGACTTATTTATTAAAACAGAGTGGAAATCACCGCCGTGAGAAACAAATTTGGTAACATGATCCCATTCTTACCTATAGTTCGGTCAATCCTAGTTTATCAATGTGCCAGCTCATAATAGCACGTATTACACATAGACAAACTATGCGCCGACTTCCAGTAATGTCAATGATTTATTACTCTTTCTAATACGCTTTACTAACGAGTATAATTATAGTAATTATTAGGTTTTTTTTTTGGCCAATTTTTACTTTAATTTATCTTATTCACGTTAGATGTAAATTATACTGATATTTATGAAAAGAGAATACAAACAACTTAACAACGAGCTACTAGCCTTCCTTGATTTGTCCCTAGAGCTTTAAAGTGGTGACAATCGAGTTAATGTTAAAAGCCGCCCCTAAATAAGCGTCTTAGTTAATTAAGCCGGACCTTCACCGTCCGACCGGAAGAAATTAAGTTATTTTTTAACTTTAATCTAATTTGGGTTACCAGTAAAAAAACCTTCCATAAGGTTTTGCGCAGTGTTTATTTCCCGTAGTCATTTTATGTACGTCGTAAATAACCGCCTTTTTTAAGAAAACAAAAGCACGAAGATTCCTCTTATGTGTTTTTTATGTCTTAATGTCATCTCTCTCATGTGTCTCTACTGGTACAAGCCTTTATAAAAACTTAAACGCATCATTTTTCACAAAGTTATTAAAGTTTGAAACTAAGTAAACAAATACAAAATACATTTACGTTTACATAAAGGCAAGTGCTTCAGTAATTTCAAGTGGCACCACTACATTAGGCTGAAGCTATTACGTCCTTTCATATCTTTGCCTTTTCTCCACGTTGTACGACAATAGCAGGCTTAAAATCTAAAGCTGAAAAGCTTTATTTAAAGATATATTAAGGTTCCATAATAACTATGAAAAAAACTGTTGTGTCAAAATAATAACCAAATTGCCATTACTGTCCAACACTTGCAACTGATATCAGGGTTTTACACAACAATAGCTGTACAAGCTTTGATACGAGTTTAAAACCATAAGTTGGTTCAAATCCGTGCTATAAATGCTGTGTCAGAACATATTTTCCTAATTAACTCCAACATATTCAGAACTGTTGTAACTTCGTTAAAGCGAAACAGGTATTTTCAGACACTGCCAGACACCGGGAAACTCATTCAACGAATATTTTGCTAAGCTACCGACTCACTAAATACGAGTATTCGGTTTTAAAGGGTTAGCGATTCAACATTTTCATAATTAAATTTGGAAACTAAGTGAACTTCTTTGATTGAAATTGATGAAGAAAGTTCAAATTGGGAAATACCCGAGCTCTCAGACAATCAAATCAACGCATTCCATCCAAACAATCGATACCAGAACGATTCCATCGTGAATTCCCAAGAATCAATCGGATAGCTCCGGAATCGATGACCTTAATCAGACACATTCTTTAGTTGCGTGGTAGGTAGATACATTGAAAAAAAAAATCTGCTACTGAAAATGTCTGCAGCATGACAGCAAACCACCAACAACAATAAGTTATTAGAACTAATAATCATAACATAGGAATACAATCATAAAAACCCTTCCACGTTTGACTTTCGGAAATAGATAATTTGCCTTCAAATAATAAATACAATGATGATGAAAAAAAAAAAACATAATTTATCTCCTAGCAAGCCAGCTATTAAGAGAAAAGAGAAAGTTTGTTACGTATTAAGTTGACAAGTTTACAAATTTGACCAGCAGAAGAACATAAATAATTTAACACCAGAGCTGTGCGAGGTAGCGGAGCGGGGTGTGAGGAAAAACTCACCCGTAGTTCCTTGAACTATTCCGAGGCTAGGAATTATTGCGCAGTTCTCCTATAGGTCGATTTTTTCCTCGCACCGCTCCAGCTCTGGTGGAAACGCAGCCTTACAGATAAAGCGATCATTCCACTGGCAAGAGCGTACACATTCACTAGAATGCCCGAGTAAAGGCTCAAGACAATCAAATAATAAAAATAAATGTCTCTGTAAATATATATAAGTATAAACCATGTGGTTAATACTTATTTAACATGCTACTAACGTGATATAATTTAAATTCTTTAAAAAAAATATTATTAGGTTTTATCCATTTTAACGAATGTGGCCAGCTTTGCAACGATAAGCAATGTTGTTTGCTCGATAATTTTTAATAATAGGAGTTCGAACGGGAAAATATTCTTACTTACTTACCTCATGGCGTAAATTAAAAATATTTTCCTGGTTGTAATGCTTGCTAATTAATCTCTAGGTATGTCTTATAAACACGATTTGTTACCATGTTCTCATGGTACTCGTAGTGGTTTAGTGGCCACTGTTGGTAGGAAAAAAGACGAATGAGAAATGATGAATGAATGATGTTGTTGGATAGCTACCACCGTCTTTTCCTTAAACCCGTCGTCAAGCAGCAGTTTCAGGGGTTGGTTGGGTATCCAACAATATCAATCATTCATCGTTACTCATTCGTCTTTTGAGACACTGCGTCCACACATTATTGTGATCCTATGTGGGTGTAAGACAACCGGCGAATTGACTAAGCATCAAGGTTCGTATAGTGGAGAAATTTGACCTGATGAATCTTTTATCCGAACTTTCATTTATCCTAAGTGCATATCCACACTGTCCGGTGCATCTGTACAGACACGGCAATGAGCCTCCCCACCCGAAAGCAACAGACTTCTTACCATAGACCTGCATGCGTGCCCTTTTATTTGAATCATACCATAAAAACACCGATTGGATTAATAAATTTAATACTTATTCACAAACAAAGGTATTTGCACAGCTTTATAATATTTCTTCATCTCCCATCTCTACTGAAGTAAATCCCATTCGGCTAAGTCGCGCGGCGCGAGATCTCTAATACGATTGTCCTTTGTGCAGCGCAACGTGGTTTATTTATTACGTCGAAGGATTAAAACGAGATACAAACTCCTTTTTATTTCATCCGTAGAAACGGAAACAGAATAAGGAGCTTAATATACTCACCATATTACTTAATGTAACATAACGATCAAAAAAAATCTGACACCACTGTATAATAAGAGGCATAAGACCGTGTCAGTTATTTTTATGCAAGTTAAATAATTTATATATTTTTTATTTATTTTTATGTTAAGGAGAAGGCACACGAGTACTCAGGCCACCTGATGGTAAGTGGAATCTGAGACCCATAGACAATTGAATTCTCAAGACTATAATCCTAAGTCCTCAAATGCGTTGCCAACCCTGAGGACTACGATGGAATGCCTCTATGCTAGTAATTTCACCGGTTGTCTTATCCCCACACCGGAACACAACAATGCGAACACTGTTGCTTGGCGGGTGGTTAACGGATAAGATGGGGTAGCGATCCGGACGGACCCTGCACAGGGTCCTACCACCACTAAAATTATAATATTAATTATTATTATTGCTGGTGACTGTATGTAAAAAACTACTATATGGAGTGTTGGCCCCTACTCTGATGTATGGTAGTGAATGTTGGGTGTGGCAGGATAAGCATGAAAGTCGTATAAATGCAGTAGAAATGCGCTCTTTGCGTAGTATGTGTGGTGTAAAACTGTGTGATAGAGTAAGGAATGAAAACATCAGAGAGAAGTGTGGTCTGAAAGAAGATGTAGTGACTAAAATTGAAAAGGGCATGCTTCGATGGTTCGGTCATTTGGAAAGGATGGATGAAAAAAGATTGACGAAAGAAATTTACAGTGCTAAAGTGAGTGGAAGGGTCGTAAGGGGGCGCCCTAGGCGTACTTTTTTGAATCAAATCGGGGAAATACTGGAAAAGGGCCGAATCTTAAGTACCCGAAACCGACGTGCATGCATGACTCGATGTATGAATGTGGAAGAAGCGAAAGGGTATTGTCAGGATCGTAGCAAGTGGAAAGAAGTGGTCTCTGCCTACCCCTCTGGGAAACGGGCGTGATTTATGTATGTATGTATGTATTGTATAAAATTACAGTACAATTATAATATGTTGAAGCATCAATAAATATGTCAGTATAATAAGAGAACATGGATGAAAATCAGAAATGAGTTTCATATTATTGATACGATTTAAAAGAAAATGTAAATGTAAGGTATCTACGTCTAGAACAATAACTCAAAGAACTGACTGGAAAAGCGTGAACAGAGGGGTTATTATGACATAACTATGCAGTTCTGTTTACGCTCAGAGAAAAGGACAGGGGGGTTATTATGACCTAGCTATGCAGTTCAGTTTACGGCGAGCGTAAAGAACGGAGCTAAAGCATTTATATAACTCTGTCCTTTACGCTCGCCGTAAACTGAACTGCATAGCTGTCATAATAAACCCAGAGCTATATGTATAACTACCACAGCTCTGTCCTTTACGCTCACCGTAAAATGAACTGCATATCTAGGTCATAATAACCCCCCAGACCGGACCCCAAGTAAAAAACTTACTTCAGCTTGAAATCCCGTTAACTCAACCAATTCCCATACCAAGGAACTACAATAAACGATTATATCCATTACAAATACCACAAAAACCAATAGTCATAAAAGGAAAAACAAATAAATTATTAATCATGATAAGCGTCAATAGTAGACATGACTAGGTAAACACAAAATCAGTTTTACAACCACCGAGCCGATAAATAGTTATCTAGAATCAATATTTGCACGATATCGCTATCGAAAAAGTATAATTTATGTACACTGAGCTTAAGTGTTCGATCTTTATCTACGAGTGGTAGTCGCCGATGATGTGTTCCTATCTACAAAGCGGTAAGCGTCCAATATTGACAAAGATATGGCCACGGGAGTGATAGTAAAACTTTTTCGCCAATCTATACTAATAAGTATTATAAATGTGAAAGTAACTGTCTGTATGTTTGTTAAGCTTTCAAGAATAAACCGCTAAACAGATTAAGATGAAATTTGGTACAAAGATAGTTTGAATCCCTGGGAAGGACATAGGGCACTTTTTATCCCGAAAATTAGGTCGGTTTCTGAGAGAATAGCGATAAACGACATCTTCGCGAAAAGGGTCGAGGAAACAGCTTAAGAAATAAAATAAGAATTGTTACTTAAACTGACGTACTCAGACACATTTTTGAGACAATTAACTCGTTCCTTCTTTAAACTTGTGTATGAAAAATCGTATGTATGTCTGTAAACATTTTATTGTACTAAAACAATTACATTACATTATAATAATATATATTATAATGTAACGTTTTAGTACAATAAAATATTATATGTTATATGTATATCGTCACCAATGAACCACTTAACTGGCTCCGGATACGACTGTTAAATATTGTTTTTAATTAAGCGTTCGTTTATGATTAGAGTCCCTATTATTACATTTTAAATTACACAATTAATTAAACAAAATGGCTCTTACATATAAGCTTTGGAGCTCGTTAAAACTTATATTTTTTAACCGTCTACTGCAATTGGTATGTTATATTTTTGTAATAAACAATTTTTACTTGTAAATAGAAAAAAACATCTTCTATAATTGTGACCCCTTATCTTATCTTACACACGGACCCTTCCAGATACATGTCGAGCCCCTTTAGTCTTTAGTGCAATTAGGTATGTACTTTATTACACAGGGTTCCCTTTATTAAGCTTCAACTTTTTGTCCGAATTTATATTTACGCTGATTTCGCACAACTTTTCTCCAGCTGAAACAGGAAATATTTTTTTTAATGTTTTGTTTTATCCTGGTAGGATAGGGTAGGTTAGGTTAGGTTCATTTTATAACTTTTCAAAAAAGTCAAAGGTATCAGTAGAGTAACAATTATGCGATATCATACATTCGGACAATCGTGATGATGCGTTTGTGAACCACTTACACACGCAGCTGTTCGAATGTGCAGGTTTCCTCACGATGTTTTTCTTTCACCGTATGAGCATCGGGTAATGTGCTTTAGTTAGAAATCTCACTGGTGACTGTGGCGGTTCGAACTCGGTACCTACCTATTACAATCATGAGTCCCCTTAAGCTACTAGATAGACCACCAATACTCTACGGCGACTCGAACTTTCAGAGCTGATAATTACTAAATGGCGAAACTGATTTTCATAAAACCTAGCTAATAAGCACGCTAATAATAAACCTAGCTATCTTTTAAAAAATAACCATTCTTTTGGGAGCTACGATGTCACAGCCAATCACGCAGATACACAATAATTTATAACACTTTTCTGATTGCTTCGCGGGTAAAAACATGATTGAATTAGTAAGCATTTTCAGGGTTCCGTACTTAAAGGGTAAAAACGGGATGCGACGACATTGCATGACGGTGGCAGCCACGAGCGGCGATAAATAAATGCGTAGGGATATATGATACCGTAATGCCAAAGAAGGCGGAGTACTTTCAACTTACTACAAGAGTAAGTTGAAGCATTCTATACTCTATTTGTAACCACATTAAATTTAAAATGCTTATGCGTAACACGCACAGGGCGCAATACTGCCATAATACCCTTTTATAAGGCCCCAGTTATACAGTTATGCTACAAGAAAGTTAAATACAGTCCCATGTTTGAGACTTCCTAAGGAATCATTTAAAACAAAATTATCATGTAAACACAACAAAATATGTATCATATTCTATAGTAATTAAGGTTGAAATTGTAAATAAACATATGTGGTCGCCTCTACCTTATAAAGGGTTACCCAAGAAGGCGGCTAACTGTAATGTTTAATTTAAAATGCATATATTTAGTGGTGGTAGGAATCTGTGCAGGGTCCGTCCGGATCGCTACCATCATCTTATCCATTAACCACTCGCCAAGTGTTCGCATTGTTGTGTTCCGGTGTGGGGATAAGACAACCGGTGAAATCGTCCGTCCGTCTTAGTCCAAAGGGTTGGCAACGCAATTGAGGTCTTAGATAATCTTGAGAATTCAAATGTCTATGGATCTCAGATTCCACTTACAATCAGGTGGCCCGAGTACTCGTGTGCCTTCTCCTTAACATAAAAAAAAACATTACTGTGCAGTTAGCCGCCTTCTTTGGTATAACCGCAGAGTAACTGTCTAGACATTACTACATTAATTAATATATTCCCTGTTAACGTCGCACTGGACACTAATTAATTTAGTGTAAACATTCCAATAACCTTGTCATGCCGCTGGGAATAGCTAGAGTTTAATTAATTTAATTTAACTAGCCCTATCAATTATTAGACTTAAGTGGCAATGGGCAGGTCCATATCACGTAAACGGATGGCCGAATTGGTCAGCAATCGCGGACGTACTGGCAGACGGAACGTGGGTAGATCCCCACCAGGCAGACCATCGAACTGATGAAAGGTTAAGAAATGGCGGGATGCAGGCAGCACGGAGCAGGTCGCCGTAGCGATCTGAATTTATGTACAAATAATGTAATAGTGATAGTTGAGTAAAAAGGTTTTAAACGCTGTAAATATGCTAAACCCACAACCTGTGGGCCTTAACATGCTGCCACAGGAACTAGTGTTAAATACGTGATACGGGAACTAGTGTCAAATACTATTATGAAATTATTAAAATGACAGCCACCCGTTGCTTAGTAATAAAAAGACTCAAGTTACACAAAACACACTTTTATTTTAAACCTTAACACTTTATTCTTACGTTGGAATATGGAATAAACGAATTAAAGTCCCGAGCCTATGTCAAAATATTGTCCCGTGGCAGCGTGTTAGGTCCACAGCATAGCATTAATATTTTACACGGTTGCCTGCGTGTGACACTTACACGTTCTTAACGAATAAATAAAAAAATCGGTCTAATACTTTAGGAGCTAGAGTGGATCATCCGATTGTAGATCACACACTCGTACCTACATACATAGCCGAGTAAAAATGTCAACCAACATTTGATAAAAAACTTTCACAAACTGATTCATTTTACAAACATAATTATCATTTGTCAAACCGCTTTTTTTCGAAACTGTTAATATTTCAGGATTTTTATAAAATTAACCAAGCCTATACGGTTCTACACGGCGGTCTTAAAATAAATCCTGAAAAATGTACAGTTTCGGATAAACAGCGGTTTGCCAAATGATATTTCAGTGAAATTAATCATTTTGTGAAACGCTTTTTAACAAATTACAGGCTACGGGGTAAAAAGGACAAGTAATTTGATCTCCATCTTGCCTCTCAAAGCTCGATACACATATCCCACTAGTAATATTACAAATGCGAAAGTTTGTGAGTGTTCGATTGTAACTCCTTCACGCTGCAACGGCCGATACCCTTTTTGGCAACTAAGGTGTATAAGTAAAAATGAATACCTAGGTATAAAAATGACTAGAAAGAAATTTTGAGAGGAGGATTTATTGACTAAGTATAAAAATGCCGACATTGAAATACGTAATTATTTGAAATTAGGCAGTGTCGACGGAGCTCCACTGCGGCGGAGCTCCTATTTCTGGGTGGTTTGGCCCTCCGGGCCTGCTGCAAAACGACATAAACTAAACCTACCTACATATTTAAATGTCGGCATTTTTATGCTCAGTCAATAAATACTTCTCTCCAATTTTGGTTCTAGTTTTTTTTTTTATACCTAGTCATTTTTTCTTAGAGACCTTAGTCGCCAAAAGGCTTACAACCCTTGATTAACACATAGGCTACTTTCATCCCGGAAAATTTAAAAGTTCCCGCGTGAATAACGGTAATTGACATGTACGCGGACGAAGTCGCCGGCAGAAGCTTGTTGTGCATAAACATACGACATTGTTTTAGTCGGTTAAATTCGTTTTCGTCTTGCTTTTCAATCGACTTATAGTGTGTATTTTACACACTATAAGTCAATCAATTTCAACGCTAGTTGAGGACCGATATTTAAAAATATTTTTTGTTTGAATCCCTCGCTGCACTCAGGATTCTAACCTAAAATCCTTCGTTAGCTCGGGACGAGATGCAACAAATTTTGGTGGTTTGGTACTTAGCGATAAGACCGCCTATTGACTCACTTAGTAACATTTTATTTGTATTTTACTTTTCATACTGTATTTGTATGTGGTGATCAATAAAATGTGTATGTAACATGAGAAAATACAATTATTGTCTCATGTTACATACAACTTTTCACCTCAGCGCCGAGAAAATATTACTCCAAAGTAAAAAATACAACATGGTGAAAATTAAACGACAAAGCAATAAGCATAATGTAATAAGTATAATGTTTAATAAATATAATGTGTAATAAGTATAATTAATAAATAAATAATACCAGGGGGCAATCTCACACAAATTGACCTAGTCCCAAACTAAGCTCTAGGCTTGTACTATGGGTAATAGACAAATATTCGCGCTCATCACACAAATATTTGCCCTTACCTGAATTTTAACCCAGGACCGCTGGCTTCGGAGGCAGGGTCACTCCCAACTAGGCCACCGTTGAATTGATGTGGGATATAACGTTTTCCTAATATAATGTATGTATGATATAAGTATTAGTGATATGTGTTATAATCGTATGAAAACTTATACATCCGCAATGGATTATGCGTAAAAATGTATAAAAGTAAAATATCTGCACTTATTTTTCGCTGTAGTCGTCGTACCTGACAGAAACCTGCCTTAAAGTAGAATAGGCAGGTTATTGTAATAGTATAATAAATTTGTAAAAACATACCGGTTAGTTAATTCTGATCATATCAGAATATGCTAAATATTGTTCTACCAAAAGCGCATTATATCCCTTTATCGTTATATCGACCAAAAATATATCAAAAGTACTTATACCGATCGTTACGTACCCGCCACGACCACGTGTATATATTGTAAAAAATAATTAAAAATATACCTTGTCTCACGCTCGCAGCAAAATTGAATTTTGCTTACTGTCTTTAAACAGCAAAGCCGGCCTGGTTGAGGTGTTGAGTTGAAAAATATATTTCATTTTATTTCACTGAGGGACAATTTGTTTTTGTGCCATTTTTGTCACCTGCAGCGCGGCAAATTGAGCAAAATGTGCAAAGCTAGCTGTCGACAATGGTAAAATTCGAGGTGCGAATTCTCTTACTCTGTTTGCATATTTGAAGTGCACGTTCTTCTATTAACACATTCCGTGCAGACCTCCCTCATCGCCAAACAAATTGGACTTTCGTAGTAAGTTTACGACGCTTTGAATATTTTAAGAATATTCTAACCCTACTATTAATTTAGTAGGGTACTAAAAACATAGCTACAAAGTACATCGCTTGGCTAAAGTGGCTATACATGTCAATCAGAAGAGATAATATACCTCTTATTTCGATATTTTCTGCAAATATCCCAAAAATCTTTAATTAAATGTTTAAATGACTTAATTAAACGAAATTTTACTGCAAATAAAACACTAATAAGCATCGAATACAAGGGATAGTAACTTATATAACGGTTGTTAGAACTAACACGGAAACATGGAGCATCCGGGACTTTCTAGATACGATTTTAATTGAGTGCACTGTCCTCACAAAACTCGTGTTATATAAAGCCAAAGTTTGCGTCGCTAGCTTGTAATTCTATATTAATCAGCTCGTTTCTTAGTCTTAGGTATATGTAATCTGCGTAGGAAGTTACGGGTTAAATATGGTAGTTCGGAAGTAATAAACGTGTGATGTTTTTGTATGAATTAAAAAACTGACATTATATGAAGACCGACCGTTTTCACATGATAAAAATATGCACAAAATTCAGGCAAATACCGATGTTTTGACTGTGATCCCGGATTGGCTGACCCGCGTGAATTGTTAAAGTATTTATATTTTACGCCACACATAGTATTAGGTGGGCGCTTTTCAAGAAAAGTGTACATCGTCAAGGACAAAATTAAGAAAAAATTACTTTTTCCATTTTGTCACGAAAATTAATGTATCGAAATGTATGGCTAAGTTTCGTGACGAAATGGAAAAAGTTAAATTTTCTTAATTTTGTCCTTAACGATGTACACTTTTTTTGAAAAACTCCCAGGTAGGTAATTATTATTTCATTAGCCTATATGAGCATTATAAAAATGTTAGACAAAGGCCTGTCTCCTCTTGATCTCTAGAGTTCCTATTTGGTACCTCTTCTGGTCAGTTGCTGAGGAATTAGAAAATGTAATATTATGACATTATACGCGCGGCTCTGAAAGCCATTTTTAGAGGGAACTTGACTTGATTCAAAACTAATATAAAACTGATGTTAGTGCTGTGGTACCCGCAACTCAAAACGAAAAAAACTTGTCTAACGCTAACGTTGTTTACCATTAATTATCCCGACACCGCCAATTTGTGAAACACTTCACTTACACAGCCAATTTGTCCGACAATCGAAATACTTTACCTTTCGCATTTTACAGCTCGTTGTGCAACGCGCCGTTACATTTTATGCAATGCGATATTTTAAATTCGCTTCGGCCTTGCATCTGCATGCGTGTGAGTAAGCACAGTCGACCCTATAAGTAACTGCACACTTTATTTATTTATTCATTGTTTCATGTACAATACAATTTTGTAGGATGCTCGGGATACAAAGTGTAGGCAGGTATATACATGCCACCTGGAAGGGTATTACAATGTCACAATTACTTACATTAGTAATTTTAGTTAGTTACAGGTACATATGTCAATAGATTTAATTTACTCAACGTTTTGCAACTAATTCTTATAATTATGTCACTAGTGTTAATGTTATGCTTAATTTGGTTATGTTATACCTAATATATATTATTACTAGCGACCCGCCAGCGGCTTCGTCCGCAGCATTTATTTTTTCTTAACAATTTTTTTTTTTATTTTTGTAAGAAATATATATATATATATATTTTAATAATAAGTATCCTATGTTACTTTTTATTACCTCCCAAAATATGTGTACAAAGTTTCATGATGATTCGTCAAGTAGTTTTTGCGTGAAAGCGTAACAAACATCCACGCTTTTACATTTATAATATTATGAATTTAATTTATACTTCAGTCTAAGTAACACGTGGCCGGGTATGCTAACACCAAAAATTGAAAAATCGAGAACAATTGAATTCACTGTATTTCGTTTATTCCAAAATAAATTTAGGTTATACCTTAATCTCAGCAACACGTGGTGGTTATGCTATTGAATTGTAGCTTATATGAAACGTTTGCATTTTTAACATAGCGCCATCTATTGAATATTTACTCAATCCAGTCAACAGATATCGTCATCTGTTAGAATCCTTTGGAGTTAACAGATAACAAAATTATGACTGTCAAGTAATAGACAAATAATTTGCAATAAAATAATATTGCGACTATAAATTGAAATGTAAGCTATCCTATCTTTCAAGTTGGGTCGATTTGCATACGGTGTGCAAATCAAATTTAAAATCGGTTCATTAGTTTAGGAGTCCATCGCGGACAAACAACGTGACACACAATTTTTATATATGAGCATTTCTAAAAAAGTTTGTACATTTCATTCACGACTTCAATTTGCAAAAAAAATTGCAGGTTGGTAGAGTGAATGAAGCTGAGCCTAAATAACATAGTCTCCCAAAATGTCCTCATACATTTGTATGAAACTTTCCTTTTTTGTTACTAACTTTCTTTGGTTCATGGTAACAAAAAAGGAAAGTTTCATACAAATGTATGAGGACATTTTGGGAGACTATGTTATTTAGGCTCAGCTTCATTCACTCTACCAACCTGCAATTTTTTTTGCAAATTGAAGTCGTGAATGAAATGTACAAACTTTTTTAGAAATGCTCATATAAAGATATGCAATCAATGTCAATCCTTATCTAATAAATTTTATTTTATTTCGCTTATACTTTATTGAAATAAAAAAAAACTTATTTAGTGTAATAACATTAATCAATTAAAATGTTTTATTTACATTTAAATTTATTATCGTTTTCTTCCTTGACTAGAATCTTAGGCAGCTTATTGTATACTTTTATTGCTAGGATCATCTCTGAACATGGCTAATTTAGTAGTTTGGTCGCCTGTTAAAATTGAACGTATCCTTATTGAATGACGACATTGACGACACGTTGGCCTAGTTGGGAGTGGCCCTGCCTCCGAAGCCTACGATCCTGGGTTCAATTCAAATTTGTGTGATGAGTGCGAATATTTGTTCCTGAGTCTTGGATGTTTTCTATGTATTTAAGTACATACATATTTCTCTATTTATGTATGTTTATCGTTGTCGTAGAACAAGCCTAGAGCTTAGTTTGGGACTAGGTCAATTTGTGTTAGATTATCCACTTTTTTTATTGGTTTTATTGTGTTTACGGACGAAAGTAATACTTCTAGAACATAAAGACAAGGTAGTAAGAATCTTGATTTGAACGCGTATGTTGGCCAGGATGCGCACGCACTTCTTCTGCATCAAGAACAGGTCGCGCGCGTCGGTGCTGGCTCCCCACAGCAAGACTCCGTACTGCAGCCGCCGCATACGCGTAACACGCCGACAGTCCGCTATTTATTTAGTACCTACCTTGTCACTTTAGCGCCTTTGACGGGTTGGTGCAGCAGTTCAAATATGTCGTTATAAGGTATGCTACTTATAAGGTCGAACGTAGGTACAAATAGATGACAACAATATCCTAAACTGAACTCTACGTGTTAACGCTCACATATAGCTGCATTTTTCATATGGCGTTGTTTTAAATTAGACTACCTCTATACATAAACTATCGGAAATTTGTGTACCATTGGTAAAAATAAATTTAGTTCTAAATTTACTTAAATTTTATGAAAGGAATAATTATTCATAATAGAAAATAAATAAAATTCTAGTGTCACAGTGTTAGTTACCATACTCCTCCGAAACGGCTCGACCGATTTTTATGAAATTTTATATGCATATTCAGTAGTCTGAGAATCGGCTACTATCTATTTTTCATACCCCTAAGTGACATGAAGGAAACAAAAAACTAAAATTGCAGCGGGCGAAGCCGCTGGCGGGTCGCTGGCTAGTAGAGTATAAATATTTTTTTCAACGCTTAAGCAACGCATTTAAAACAAATGACAACTAAAATAACACATTGAATAAAAAGGGCATCTCAGCATTGTGCGGGTGAATTGCAAAAATATTGAAATAATAATAATTATTTTTTTTTATTACCTGTATTGTATTGTAAATATTGTACCTAATTGATGTCAAATTTTAATTGAAACAAAATAATTTTCCTTTGTGTAACGAAAATTACTTATACAATCGTATGGTTAATCTTCGTTACACAAAGGAATAATATTTTGTTTCAATTAATCATTAACATCATTTAGCCTTAACTATGTACAATATTTTTGCAATTCACCCGCGCCGCATCAAGCCGCGGCGCTTGTTTTCAGAGGGACCCGGACTTTAAAACCAACTTAACAATTAAAAACAACTTGATTCATTTAACTTAAAAGCGGACCAAAATAAATGCTAGTATAGTTCTTGACGACGAATGTTTCAGAATTTCTCAATCAAATTGCAACTAACCAACTCGTCGCAACGGTTTTGTGACATATTACGAGAAAAAAAAATTGTGCATTGGCGCTGTGATTAGGATAATATTCTATAATTAAAGTTTATGATGGTGTTGTACTAGCCGACGATAACAATAAGTACTCAAACTAATAAATAGATATAAAGCAGCCATGGCCAAAGTTCTGATCAGCTCATCAAACAAGGTCCCCTCGTTTGGTTTGTCCATATCCTAAATCTATATTGCCGTGCCATGGATTTGCTTAGCATTATACTGTATGTGTTATTAATTAAGTTACAATACACATAGATACATTAAATAGCACATTGAAAACTGCTAATTGGTTCCCGTTTGTATAGAAAATAGGAAGCCCACGATACAGTGAACTGTTCAAACATGTACCACGTGATGGCAACAATCAGCACCAGCCTTTGTTTACATTATTACTGTTTTAAGTACACACAATACGAGAACAATGTCACTGTCTAAGTACTTAACATACATGTCTATTACTATAAATAATTATATAAAACATATAAAGGCGTTCATGGGCAAAAAACAATATTCAACAAACCATTTTTAAATCAATAGTTACAAACTACTCATATACTTCTCAATATCAACGGCATAATCAAAACTACATTTATTAATAATCTAGCAAATAAAAAAACTATAATAAACCACTAACAAGGCTTCTTATTCTTTCATCATCTTCCCAGGTGTAAAACTATAACAGAATTGAAACTCCTTCACCTACAAGTTGAATAAAAGGTCTATTTAGTTAGCAATAGTTCCACGATAAGTCTCCTCAGTTACGTTGGAAATGTCAGTCACGTATACCCCAGACGTCGACAAATGTACAGTACAGCCAGACAGGGCAGTGCGGGATCGATTTGTAAAAGTCATGGAGCTAAAGACGCGGAATTCAGGGAGAAAAATGAAGTTTCACTTGAGATCTGTATCTACTCTCGAACAGATCGAGACAACGTTATAGCGTGTGTTTGGGTATCCGATTTGTAGTAGTTACGAATTTAGTGGTTAGATTAGAACTTAACTGTAAATAAACTTGACGGCCGCATCGGGGTGACCAACCCACTTGTTAGTCTGAACTTGTATCGAGCACTGACCTACGCAAGCGGCTCAGTTGCGCCTGGGCAGGTCAGCGCTCTATAATTTCATACCAAACAGTGTGACGCGCGACCTGGGGGGCAATGTTTGAAGCTCACCGACGAAAAATGACTAACTTTGAAATCAATTTGTGCAGGGATATTTGATCTACGAGCGAGCCCACCTTATGGATTACATATCATTACGCCTTTATCGTATCAAATATATATATAAATCGCTGTACAATTGATTTTAAAGCAAGTCATTTTTCTTCGGTGAGCTTCAAAATTGCCCCCCTTGTCGCTGCCGCCGATAGCGGTCGCCAACAACAGAATCATACATTTACTATGTGAACGAGACACGCCACCAAGTCATTGTCGTATGCCGCGGCAAAATGTATGAAGCGTTGACATTTCGGCGTCCGCGGCACCAAAGTCCGCTGTCGTGACTTGCCGTATGTGTTTTACAAAACGTAACCAAGAAAAAAACCATGCAAACCGGTTGAACGAGTAGGTGTTGACCAATATCTCACTATTTAACTTGAAAAGGTCTTCGTTCGCCTAAAGGCTTAAATCTTTACAAAAAGGCCTGCAGGATATCATCATTATCATCAGCCTACACTAGTCCACTGCTGGACCTCTGCCACTCCCATTGTACACCACCGAGCACGATCTGCGGCCACTTTCATCCAGATCTTGCCAGCTACCGCGCAGAGATCGTCGCTCCACATAGTCCGAGGGCATCCCACACTGCGTTTGGCGACTCATGATCTCAAGAACATCATAACTCAAAAGGTTATCAGTTCTGCTCAGCGGCCTTTAAAGTCGACCCCTTGCCACCTCAGCTGGCTAAATCATGATTGTAGGATATAGACCAGCCGTTCAAAGTTTAGTTCCGAAATCAAAGCTTTAATCTTCATAACGGTAGGTATACATTTTAGAGTCTGAAATGAGTATCTCTGTGCCATTGAAACCATTGTGTCATTAATGTTGCTGTGCCAAACTGGGTCCTTAATTAAGTTATAATTATTATATTTTTTACTGTAATAGCTTAAGTTAGCCTGTTAACTGCCAACACATTGTGGAATGCAATAAACGTTTGAGTATTTGAGTATTTGAAGTGATCACCGTGTTAAGGGTTACCGTGTCATGACAATTCAATTTACGTTGAGAGAAAGAGACAGAGCCGTGTAACTGCTATAGCTTCATCCCTTAAGCTCATCCTAAACTGAAATGCTTAGGCATGGTCATGGTAACCCCCTGCGATACCGAAACTATCTAGGTACCTACATTAAAAACAACTCATCAAATTGGATGGATCCACTTAAATAAGTGCCAATATAGCAACAAATATTTCGTATTGGCCAATAAATATGGAGTAGAGAAAGTCTTTATGAGTTACAAACTGCTTGGCGAGAAAACTCCTTCGCGCCCTTAGAGACCACCCTGAGACGTGACGAACTTTCTGAACAAATACGAAGTTTATAAAGCATTATATTATTAGAACAAAATATATTTTACGTAGGTACATGAAAGTTGATTTTCAACACTGTATCCTTATTTTGTTTAATGTATTTTATAGCGCGTCATTATTATTATTTTTTTTCGTCGTATAGGTCTGTGTAAAATTTTAAGTAGAGACAAAAAGTAGACATCAAATTTATTATTAAACGACACTGTTATTCAGAAAATAAGTAGGTTCCACGAGAGTGCGGTGAATGATTACACACACAGCTACATGAATTAATGATAGAAAAAAAATGAATAAATGAAATGAGTGAGTGAATGTAAATGTAAATAAAAACGCTTAATTATATCAATTATATGTTAATTATTGTATTATTTAATCTTAGAAGAGGTTTGATAACGATATAACAAAGTAATGAAAATATAAAGACTATTACTTAAAGACTATTATTTAAACAGCTACATAAATAAAAACAAGGCATTTATCACTTGTTGTCTTTGGTTTCTACGATTCATATTATATTCATATACGATTTATATTATATTTATATTCATATCTGACCTTTAGTTATCCATATAACTCATTTATTGAAATAAAATCAGACAAAATATTTTATTTTCTGTTTTGTTTGTAGTCGATGAATTGTTCTAAGTAGGTACATAATACTTAACAATATAGTTTGAAGAAACTTTTCGGCATTTCTTGCAGTTCACTGTGGAACTTGCTATCGGTACAATATAAAAACAGTAATTTCAAAATCCCGCTGTCATTATATATAATTATGTATGACAGTGTTTTTGTGTGATGACCTCAACCCTCATGGAACTACCTATACTATCATTGTTAAAGAAATGTTTCTAAATCTGCAGAAAAATGCGATAAGAGGTTCCAAGTTCCAACCTACACAGTTGCTTGAGGCTTTTTAGTAAGTATATAATTTATCGCAGAACCATAGTCGCAGCATGTCAACCAGTATACATTTGATCCAATAACGTTCCCTTTTATGCCATAAGCCCGAAGAAGGCGGCTAACTGCATAGTAATAGGATAAACATTTTAAATTGAATTTGGTTATCGATAGAGTATAGAATACTTTGACTATTACCATATTTTGTATAACGAGGCGAGGGTGCTATGGTAGCTCAACAATTAACGATTACGATAATAACTAGCGACCCGTCCAGACACCAGACCTTTCGTGAAAAATTATCTAACTGATAGTGAAAGCCGCACAGACAGACAGACAGAAAGAAAGACAGAACTACGGACTCTGATAGAGACTTTGTTTTATACTATGTGAAGACAAAGACCAATGTTGTACTCATACCCAGGTCGGTTCCACTTTTTCTTCAACCATATTGTAATCAATCATAATCAAACACAAACATCATTGTAAACATCATGGTAGCTCGTGTTTGCTAAAAAGTTAAGGCAACAGTGTCGTTAAAAAGCAATAGTATTGAAAAAAAGAGATTAAAAGAAGTGTTAACACCAACTGGGAGAAGCTTCGGCCGTTCGCTTTTAATATCTGCAATTCGGCAACTTCTAACTTAATCCATGTGTGGCCAGCATCAAGTATTTAACTCCGTGGATTGGGACCGCCACATCTGTCACCAAACTCGTCCTAAACTTGTAACAATAACTTGCAACACTGGCCGCAGATTGCCAAATAAATAAACATAAAAACTAAAACATCTGCCGAGTCGAGAAAGTTGGGTCAGCATGAAGGACAGTTTTTTATGTGTAAGGGTAAGAAACAAAAGTGGCAAAGACAAAAAAGATAAAGCGATGCCACATGTCTACGAGAATCCGTCTACCACCATGTGGCCTGCGTGTACTTTTGCCTTATACATGTAATAGACAAACTGTCATATATATAGTCGTCGCATAGGTAATCGTCGCTTTCTGATATCAGGGCTGAGAGTGTAGACGGTAAAAACGGTATGCCTTTGACGTGTTTCCAAGGTTTTGATAACTGTTATTTAATTAATAGTAATATCGGCCAATTTAAAAAAAATACTAAACACGGAAACGCAATAACGTTTTGACCTAGCTGCCTAGTAGGATATAGAATAGATAAGAGTTTATCGTGACAATAGTCAACGACCAAGACCACTGTCAAAAGTGCACCGACTGAGAAAGCCAAAAAAAACCATACAAAATGCGATAACGTTTTTCTCCCCTTAACGTTGTCAATTTTTTTTCGATTTTTGTATACGTTACAGATATTATGAAAAACTATGTCTGTACGTTTTCCTTTCCAAGAAAATATTTATAGGAATGAAAGTAAAATAAAAAAAAAACAAAAGTGGAAACGTACAGACCTAGTTTTCTATAATATCTACAACGTATTGAAGAAGATATGAAAAAGTACAGATGGCAACAAAATCTTGTTTCGAAATGGAATGCATTTTTATTGTGACACGACCCGTAACAAATGTCGACACAACTAGCTGGCTTGTGTTAATTATTATATTAGCTACTAATAGTAATAATCTAATCTATTCCAAATTAGGTCTGGTAACACTCTAAACCGCAAGTTAATTACTCCGTTATCGTGCAGATATCAAATCTCCAGTGGGCGTGGAGTGGTCGGTGGGCGGCAGGCCCACCAACGCTATCAATAATATTCATTATTTTATCGCATAAATTCTGAATATGGAAGGAACATCCTAATCGTATTATAAATAAATAAGTATCAAAGGGCAATGCCACCCAAACTAAGCTCTAGACTGGTACTATGGATACTAGACAACGATAAACTTACTTATGTAGAGAAATATATATACTTAAATACATAGAATACATCCAAGACTCGGGAACAAATACTCGTGTTCATCACACAAATATCTGCCCTTACCGGTATTTGAACCCAGGACGCCTAGCTATCAACTAGGCTAGCGTGTCGTTAATGTAGGTACGTAGACCTACGCTGTAACGTGAATATGTACCTAAATCATTACTGGTTTCATCAAATGTTCAAAAAAAAGAGAAAAAAGATAGAAAAGAGTAAAAAGAGAGTGTGTGTGTGTTTGTGTGTGTGAGAGTGTTAAGAGTATTTGTATTGTATTGTATTGTATTGTATTGTTCAGGGTTTTCTAAAGATGAAATAACATGTACATTATATATGTGTTTAATATAAAATATTAGCCAGCGGGTCATTTTATGAAAAGAAATTACCGTCAGCCCTATTCACTCGGAGGAAAATCGAAGATGTGTTGCCGGTCTTTGATACGATGGTTTATACATTACAACCGCAATATTAGTTTGTATGATATTAAGCTATGACTTTCAAACTCTCTGTGGCATAAAAACGAAAAAAGACCTCCGCAATAAGCGAGTTGCACAAAAATGAATATTTTAAGATAAGAGTCTATGACAAAAACCGGACAAGAGCATGTCGGACCATGCTCAGTGTAGGGTTCCGAAGCCGTTAAATACTACAAACATAAAAATCAACAAGTAATAACTAATTTTCTATTCAAAGTCTGCCGTCTTAGATGATTTTAGTAGGTATAAACACTTTAATCCCCTGTATCTCAAGAACCAATGACGTCTTCTTAGTCGTGATAGTTTTCCTTTAAAATTCGTTATATGCTCTAAAATCAAATCCAATCCAAAATATCAACAAAAGTTTTGTTAAAAGAGAAAACAAGTCAGGAAAAGTAGTATTTCAGGCCTTGTTTACCACATTATGACAAGGGCGGCGAACAAAGCCTAAATTACGATTATGTATCATGTCAACAAGTCAACTAACACGAGGCCAACTTATCTCATTAAAATCTACACCAGTTCTCATAATAACACACTAGTTCAAAACTGGCTTAACTCATTTCGGTTGAAATACGATTGTGTCATTTTTCCTTTAAATGCAATCAGCGCATGTGAAACAAGGACCGAGTACATTTCAATGATAATTTAAACCAGTGTAACTGAACAACTAATTTTTGTTGGCGTTAAACACTGCGGACGCCATTGTATTTGACATTCTTATTTAGAGGTCACTAACGTCATAATAACTACCATAGAAAACGGATTTTGCTTAAGTTTTAGCTTCGGCCTTGGAATTGTGCTAAATAGTTTTTATTCATTTGTATAGTTATGGTCTCTCGTAGACAAAGGAGTTCTTGTGCCCATTCAGGCACTAGACGGAGATGGGTCGTCACATCGTTAGGAAGTCCGCAGTGATGCGTCAGTCCGTAGGTATTTATATAGATGACGCAATCCGGTATCAGTACCGATCTTCCAATGATAGTTTGATTAGAAAAATGAATTGGTAGTTGGTATTATAGGTTTGGTCAGTTATTATTAATAAATTTATTAGAATTATGATGGTAACTTTAGTTACTATTTACCAATGTACCTATAGCCCTAGGAAATGGAGGGCAGCGGAGTAGGAAGCAGAAATATAAAACGAGTAATTTAGAAAATTCTCAGCTACGAGTCGATTTAAGTACATCCCCGACATGAATTTTATTTAAATGGTTTTGTTGAAACGCGCAACAGAATAATAATAATAATTTTCGTTGAAGTCTTGAGGATAGTTTAGTTTTCAATAGTCGGTTCATTCTCAGTTTATAAGTAGACATCGCCACCGTAATCATATTACCTAATTAAAAAACAAGTCCCTTCCATTCCCTTAAGAGGTATAATTTTGCTTATAGCCACACTGGCCAGGTAGGAACAACCGGGCTGTGTTGCCGCATCTAAATGCAAAGACGAAAAATACTCATACCCAACGCAATTCGAACCAAAAAAGTCTCATTTACGCAAGTGTTCAAAGTTTCAAACGTAGGGGAGACCGGGTACAAAAGTAACGGCGGGTCGAAAGTAACAAATGCTCTGTAGGTTTATCCAATAGACAAAATCCGCTTCGCTGCCGTCAGGTGATAGCCGGTGGCGCCCCCTCACTTGCATTCAATCACCGCGCACGCCACGCGCTTGTAGGTTGTGCTAGAGGACGCTGCGTGAATTCACAACTCGAAAGTAAGTTTTTTGATGTTTTCTTATTCAGTTTTTATGTAGTATTAAAAGGATGATAATAAAATGAATGTTTGCATATAAATTCTTGATTAGATTGATTGTACAGCGTTAAAATTATTTTTTGTCTAGCACGTTCCGTTTCAAGGTTATCTTTCATGATTTAACAAAAATGGGGTTGGGTACAAAAGTAACATAGCCCTACGGGTACAAAAGTAACGTGTTACTTTTGTCCCCGTAAGGATTTACTTACGTCATTATTTTATGTGTGTGTTTATTTCAACAGAATGCCGCGACAACGCATTAGAAAAACCACACGAGGAACTACGGACATGGATGTGTACCGAAAAGCGGCTGAAGAGCATTTGAAAGAAGGTGCAAAAATTAGAGCCCTGGGAAAAAAATATGATGTTTGCCATGTGACATTATATAGATACATCACAAAAATAAAAGCAGGAAATACTAGCGCAGTTGTTGGCTACCGTTGCGTCAACCGTGTTTTTTCTATTGATGAGGAAAAAACTCTTCAGGACTATTTGATCGAGTGCTCTGGAGTTTATTTCGGTTTGTCTCCACTTGAAGTCCGTAAACTGGCATACGAGCTGGCAATTAAAAATGCTAAAATATTTCCTGAAAAGTGGCATCAAACTCAAATGGCGGGTAAGGAATGGTTGACGGGTTTTCTAAAACGACACCCAAGCCTTTCTTTGCGGTGTCCTCAAGCAACAAGTTTGTCGCGGGCCTCCAGCTTTAATGAACATAATGTGAGTAAGTTTTTTGATAACCTTGCTGCGGTAATGGATAGGTACACATTTGAGCCAAAAGATATCTGGAATATGGATGAGACAGGTGTGACCACTGTCCAAAAACCTTGTAAGATTGTAGCTCAAAAAGGAATTAAACAAGTAGGTGCAGTAACCTCAGCAGAACGTGGGAGATTAGTAACTGTTGCTGTTGCGATTAATGCTCAAGGAGGGCACATACCTCCGTTTTTTGTATTCCCATTGAAGCGATACCAAGACCACATGATACGTGAAGGTCCTGTTGGTTCTGCTGGAGCTGGCAATGCTAGTGGATGGATGCAAGAAGCAGAATTTTTACTGTTCTTAGAACATTTCAAAAAACAAGTCAAGCCAACGGTTGATCAAAAATGCTTACTACTGCTCGATAACCATGTATCGCATATATCAATCCATGCTATAGATTTTTGCAAAAAAAATGGAATAGTATTGCTGTCGTTTCCACCCCATTGCACACATAAGCTTCAGCCTCTGGATAGAGCAGTATTTGGACCATTCAAGAAAATGATAAACACTGCTACCGACAACTGGATGCGTAATCATCCTGGTCAAACGATGACTATCCATTACATTCCTGGGATTGTTAGAGACGCATTTCCTCTTTCTGTCACTGATAGAAATGCGATTGCTGGGTTTACCTGTACCGGTATAAGTCCGTTTAATAGGAATATATTTACTGCTGTTGACTATGCACCATCCTCTGTGACTGACCGTCCTTTACAAGTTATAAGTGAAACTCCACCAAATGATCTATTGACCAGTTTTGATGCAACGCCCTCCATCCAAGATGATTTGAATATGCCTGTTGATGATCTTTCAACATCGAGTGACCAGCGTACAGAGACTAATGATTTGTCAAACAAAACACACAATAATGACAAATCACAGTCGGTTCAACCTTTACCAGACCCATTATCTGATGACGCCAATTTACTTTCAAATAACGCAATTTCTGATCAAAGATCAAACACGCCAGTACCAGGACCTAGCGGGCTACAGCAAGCAAGTTCTTCGCAGTCATTTAATTTCCCACCTAAAGATCTTAGACCATTACCACAAGCAGGTCCGAGGACTGAAACAAATAAAGGACGTAAAAAACGTAAGACTGCAATCTTGACGGACACACCCGAAAAAAACGCAATCGAAGAAGAATACCAAAGAAGAAATAAAGCAAAAAAAACAGTTTTACAACCCGTTACTGGAAAAGGCAAGAAGAAGTTGACATCCGCAAAAGGAAAGGGAAAAGGAAAGAGGACAACGAAGAAGGCAACCAAAGGCAAGGAAAATAAATCTGACGACGAGGATTGCTTCTGTCTCGTTTGTTTAGAATCTTTTGCTAATAGTCGACCAAATGAGCAATGGATACAATGCATCGAGTGTAAAATGTGGTCACACGCCGAATGTGTCAATAATGACAAAAATTATGTGTGCCATAATTGCGAATCGGAATAGAAGATTGATACTGAAGAGTCTGATTAGAAAAAACGTATTATGATTGATCTCATTACTTAGATTAAGAATTATAAGAAAGAAGTTAATATTTTTGGTTAGTTTTCAAGAAGGATATATTTTCTGAGCATTTAAAATACAAATGTTTACTTGTGTTACTGTTATAAAGTTTTCTAATAAATAATTTGTTGATTTAATAATTTATATCATATTTATTACAAATCCCTTTGTCCTGTTACTTTTACCCCACAACGTGTTACTTTCGGCCTGACAGCGGGGTCGAAAGTAACAACAGCCGATTTTTTTTAAACTCTCTGTTTATCATACAAAATACATAATAATTAGGGAAATCAAGATACTAATCTGTGGAGCATTAAAGAAATCTACATATGGCGATATTTATCTCATCAAAAATGTGTCAGTTTACTAGAAACCAGCGTAAAAGTACAAACTGTTACGTTTGTACCCGGTCTCCCCTACTAAGTATTACAATTTTACGCTATCCTGCAGTGTAAATTAAACCCTTAATTTGGCCAAAAAAGTGAGTTCAGACCCTTTTTTTATTTTAAATCGTCATAAAAAAATATAATAATAATAATAATAATAATCATCATTTATTTGCTAATAAAAAAGTGAACATTATGGTACCTTGTTCACTATGGTGGTGTCATTTATATCTTTGAGGATTGGACATAAAATGTGTTGGTTCTTTTTCTTCTACTATACATAAATATAAGCTATGTTCTCGCGGTCTTATCATTAAGTGTTTTAAATCCTCTTTTTACGTCAATATAAACCTGTGCGAACTTTTTTGCGTAGAGATACTCGGGTAATCAACGAAATTCAAAACGCTACCCTTTATCCTGGGAAACTGAACCGTAGGTACACCAATGAGCATATACTAACGGCATCAAGAAAATCGGATACAAAAAGATATTAAAAGTACAGGTAGGTTATATATTACATTACCAAAACCATAGACGAAACGCTTCAAAAGAGTTCGGAAATGATTTCCATTAGTGGGGCGTTCGCGTGCAAGCGGGTTAGCGAAATAGTTAAAGTAATGTTTGCCGGAATCTGGCTCAAGGATGTTTCCGGTCAATATTTACTAGACGTGTGCACACGCATTTATTGGAGTTACAGCTTGCGCGTGACCAGGTAGGCGATTCCCTTTAACCACTTGCTCTTCAATTGGACGCACCAATTATTAACCAGCGAGTTGAAGTTGTCCCGTCGGAGCATAAAAAAAGATTTAAGGGAGTACATTCTCAGCTTACCTGCTACCTCTCGAGTGAGTGCACTCGTATTACTTCGCTCACTTGATCTACCGTTCGACAAAGAGCCGTTTTTATTACGGTTCCGTAGTCAAACTAACCCTTAACATGTCCCTCCGTCCGTCCGAAGCCTGGCTCAGAGACTCTTAGTACTGTGTGACTTAGTGTATTTTAGTGTACGTAACGTACCTCCCCTACACGTAACGCGGGATGTATTTTTTTTTCCGTCTACCTCATAGTGTGGGGTTTTGTTAGATAGGTATTTTTAAAATATTGCGCGTTGGTGATAACAATTTTACGATTAATGGTTTTTAAGTGCTAATTTTTGTTAGAGTCAAGTATCAATAGAGCCAAAACTACAAATACTAAAAATCTTACAAATATCTTCAATGAAAGCGCATATAACGAATTTCAAAGAAAAACTATCACGACTAAGTAGACATCATTGGTTCTTGAGATACAGGCGATTAAAGTGGTTATACCTACCTACTAAAATCATCTAAGACGGCACCAAACTAATACATTAAATAGAAAATTAGTTATGCCTTGTTGTTTTACGTGTTTGTAGTAGGTACTCAACGGCTTCGGAACTCTACACTGAGTATGATCCGACACGCTCTTGCCCGGTTTTAAAAGAATACCTTGGTGACTTGCTTACTTCATAAGAATGAACACATACAATACTTGAACTACGTTCAAAAAAAACTTAAAAGTTGCCTGATATTTTGTCTATGAGCGTTTAATTTCCTCACACATACTCTTAACATTTGTGTTTGATCGGTTACTGTTACTAAACGTTCGAAATTTTAAAGAAGTTGAAAAGTCCAGCCACGATACAAAATTCGCAGTATGGTCAGCATAAATCCTAACATATATTATGGCAACTCTGCAAACATTTAGCCTAAATTGGTACTCACGTTATTTTTAGAACGTAGCAAAACCACCACGCCGAAATTTCATTACTCTGCAAAATATCGCTAGAGGGAATTAAAAACGAAAAATGCCTGGGCTTTACTTCCCGCAATTTTCATTTGTTTGGAAGTTTCATTTCGTCGCCATAAAATAAGGTTTTTATATAGTTACTTACAAGGAAAAGTACCCAACTCTCCAGCTCTGATTTGTTTGATTTTTATATATGTTAGACTAAAATAACGGACACGTATTTTTTTTTAGCTGCCCTAACTCAACCTATTGGAAGAAATCCTCCAAAGTACTAAAAAGTGACCAACCCTCTAACTCCTGAAGAGACATTTATCACGCCTTCATTCCCAGAATGGGGTAGGCAGAGCTGCAGAAATACCAACAACTACAACAAGAGTTGTTGGCAATTCTGTAACCACATTTTGCACAAAAAGGCTAAGATGTTTACCAGTCTATTTGTGTGTGTAGTGTCCTGAAGAGTTTTGTTAAAACAAATTACTAGTTAATTACTGGCTTGATTATATGTTGGAGGGCATGATAGAGAACAATTACGGACCGTAAAGTTTCCGTTTAAAAAAAATAATTAATAAAATCTGCAACGATGAGAAACGCTAGAGTTGCAGTGACGGACTCGTTAGCGAGCCGAATGCTCTGTCCCTCACAGTATTGAAATACGACGGTATAGTATTGAGAGGGAGAGAGCATTCGACTCGCTACCGAGTCCGGTCACTGCAACTCTCTAGCGTTTTTCATCGTTGAAGATTTTCACTTAGTCACTTGCAACTCATGGTAAGGGGTGCTCTACGCGAATACATTTCCTTGACCGACCTCATTTACACGAGCGGTTTACGAGCGGAAAGTTACTATTATTCGTAAGTAACAAGCTGACGCCAACCGATTCCCCGTTGTGTTTACGACTAGTTAAAACGGCAAGGTATACTAGCTATAGATTTAGCCACAAGTGTTATGAATAGGTGAAAGCCTTCCGAATCATCTATGTGAGGTTAGTCACAACAAAAAGATTATCGTCCCAGTGTATAAAGCGCAGATTGATCGAGAATTAGGCTCAAAGTCCACAGAATGACTCAGTCTACTCCAGCTCGCTACGACAAACTAAACGTAATAAAAAAGACTAGCGTTCAGTGAAGAGAAAATTGGAACCGTTAAGACGACAGGTCGTACCTAAAGGCTTTGTTGAGCGACACGTTGATCGACCAGTCTCAAGTGGATTTATACGAGAAGTTCGCTCGGTGACGGCAGCGCTGTCGGAACTGGATGTTCACAACTACCTAACCATCTTTAAAGGGCAAGTTGAACTTATCTGATAGATTGTTTTGCAGCGATGTCGATAATTAAAATTATGTACAATTTATTACGAAATATTCTGAGACTAGCGGCCGTCATTGGTTTAGATTTTTGGTGCGTCAAGGCTATAAAGTGCATTAAACGATTTTAATGGCGTTATAATGTTGATCCTAAAAGACGTGTACGTCTTCAACAAAAATAGATTTTAATACATGTACACAAACATATATACCTAACATCATGCCATCATTCCCAGACTGGAGTAGGCAGAGCTACAGATATACCAACAATTCTTTAGACTCTAATTATTATGTAGCAGGTACCATCTCGGACTGTGATGTCCACTAGAGCGTATTACAATGACAGCGTCGATCAGAGAACTGCTGGACACGAAAAAAGGTTAACCACTGACCTTCCCCGTCAATTTTCTATAATGGAACGAAGATTAAAGTTTTGGACCACTATCGCTGTATTACCAATCAATACGGCCAAAGTCTTATACCACGTGGAATAAAAGTCGTGGCAAATAATATCATTATGAGGAATTTAAATTTCCTATCTATACAAATGCTATTCATGCATCTGTCATCCCTTCGCATAGGTGTTTCCACAGGTGACACATCTTTTGGTCAACTTTGATATTACCTAGGCTCGCACACAGTAAAAACGCAAAAATGCATTCAAGGCACTAGGAAAGTCCGGAAAGAAGCTTAGGTACGATCGGCATTAAAAGTAGCACACTTTAGTGCTTTGTCACTTTAACTTCATGTTTGAACTGCTGCAGTGTGCAAGTACTTATAAGACTTACTGTTCATGCAATGCAAATGCATATTGTGAATGCGTTAAATCGTTGAATCTTGCTTTTTTATACTTATATTTCAGCTGCCAGACCGCTATCTTGTTGATAACATGCCCCAGTCGCGTTCGTTGATAAATGTAATGTCATCATTTTTTTACTTATTTGTTTATGTATATGACCCGCCTACCCATTTTACCCCGCTTACTTCGAGTATGCACCTACCCCAACTATTTTAATTATCGAAACTTTTCATCTTGTGTAACCTAATGTTTTGTGTCAGTAAATAAAAAAAATACGTTATTTTTACGCAAATCAAAAAAATAAGATCTAAATAATGTAGGGGGGTCGTTTTCAATATAATTGTATATAGATGGGTAGTTTTCAAAAAAAAAATACATTGTTAAAGGCGTGTAAAGAAAGTTAGTCATACAAACTATATGGGTAACTCTCGTTACACAAATCGATTAAGTTTTGTTTTAATTATAGCCCTTTACTAAGGCCTTTTACATGTCAGTAACGAAAATTAGTCGCATATTTATTTGGTTAATTTTCGTGACTCATATGTAAAAGTTATCGTTTCTTCATTTTAGTCCTTAATTAGGTACCATAATTCTGAAAACTGTAGACATTTTTGATGTGTGTACTTTAATAGGGAACTTGCATATATTTTTTTCTTACGGTCACTGGAAAGTGCTATGACAGAGCAATAACTGTATACGCGAAATAAGTATCGTGTCATTTTTTCATAAGATATTAAAATTTAAAAGGCATAGTGCAGACCCCCTGCTAAAACACTCGATACAAAATCGACGACAGGAATGACGTCACAGCTGTTGTTCCATGTTTAAAATATAAAGAACATTTAAAGAAATTTGCATTAATTTCGTAAATTACTATGTTTAAG
Organism: Acleris holmiana; assembly: GCA_949316455.1. Classification (NCBI taxonomy): domain Eukaryota; kingdom Metazoa; phylum Arthropoda; class Insecta; order Lepidoptera; family Tortricidae; genus Acleris; species Acleris holmiana. Next base: position 7,162,637 of record OX438777.1, on the reverse strand, counting down.
CCAATATCGTTGAATTAACATATTACGTAAATAAAATGAGGATGCCGAAAAAACAATCTAAACATTAAAATAAGTTTTAAAATTTTAACAAGTTTTAATTCTATATAAAATCTTAATAAACGGGTTAAAACTTAGTGTGTTGAGTTTCATAATATGCTTTTTTTACATTTCCTCTTAAATCGTATCAATGAAACTCAATTCTGATTTTTATGTATGTTTTCTACTCATAAATTACGAGTATTTACTGGCAATCCAGGCATAGCTATGTCCTATGGACCAGCTGGTCCCGCTTGACTGGCTACGGCGGGGTCCAGAACAATGATATTCAAAAGCACAGGTACAAATAAACTGACTTAATTCGTATTAAAATACGCCAACCTAGCATGTTTTCGCTTTCGTGAAAACTAGGTATAATATTTAACGGGAACTGACAAATATGTAAGACTTTAAAACAATATTTACTCAGCCCGCTGCGACAAGGTTAATCTACACGAAGACGCAAATGACAGTGATTAGATAGTATGTGTTTGACATATTTTTTAAACAGTTTGCTTGAATAAGGAATAGTTTCAAAGGTAACTTACAATAGACGGTGAAGAAAACCATTCATAAAGTCGTAACGTGTCCATAACGTTTTTAATGACGCAGCACGACGTTGTTACATTACATCGCGTCGTGCGCAGTAAAATATAGAAATTACTTGATATTATTAAAACCAGAATACATTTTAATAAAATATATTACCATACATATACAAACAAAAGTCATTAGGTAAATACGCCTAAAATGAATAACTTCTTCGTACTATCAAACTTTTCAAAAACGTGTAAATACATATTAAAGGTTATTACACATGCAAAAAAAAACGTAAATAACAAAAGAAGGTTCCATTTATAACTGGCCATGAGTTCCTTAGCGTGGGTTATTAATGTATCTTCAAACAGGCTAGGGCTCGGGACAAGGGTCAGGACTCTGGAAACAGGACAACGGTTAGGAGGAATTTTATCAAACACGAACCTAGAAAGAATGACACATGTACACGAGTTATCCCTCGGAGCTGCGTTTCTACGCCGGGTTTAGAGGGTGGGGGGGGGGGCTAAGGGCTAGGGTTACCGGACGACAGGAATTTTACTGATAGGTCCGGAATTTTATCCTTCAGGAATAAATTTTCGCTGTTTGATGTTTCCCCGACTTTTACCTGAGTAAGATGCAAGAAAATATACATTTCTTACCCAAAAAAGTAAGTAGGTATGTATGATAATAAATAAACTGACAGGAAATTGTAGTCAGGGACTTTTTAGATTATTTTTGCTACCTGGTAATCCTTTTCTTTGGCGGCAATTTAACATAGGCGCCAAATTCATGTATTCATCTAAAAAGACACTTAAGCGGTGAGTTTTTGACCTAGGACGATTAATTCGTAGACCCGAGCGGATATACGTTTTTAACGGAAACAGGCAATTCACTGTCGAGGATGGAAATCACTTGCCTTGTGTCATTCTTGCTATATGTATAAGCAGGACCATAATGAACTTTGCAAAAGGTAGATAATTAAACGTTAAATTTCAAGTATATCCCAACAATTCAAAACATTTCTGCTGGCCTCGTACCTAACTACAAAACATTCACAACTGTATAAAAAAATTATTGTCTAACCCCTAATTCTTCAATCGTCGGATATCAATATCTATCAGTTAAAGTTAGCCCTCTCATTATATTTTGTTATATAAAGAGCTAATTTTAGCTATAAGATAATATTCATCCGGAGTAGTGATTGATAATTATAATATTTAGTGCACAACACAGACCTATACTGGGTCTGTTGTTTGACGATTAGCACTACTGGGGGGTTATCGTGAGCTAGCTTTGCAGTTCATTTTACGGTCAGCGTAAAGGACAGAGCTATGGCGGTTATATAGCTCTGTCCTTTTCTCTGAGCGTAAACAGAACTGCAATGCTAGCTCATGATAACCCCCCTGATTAGGACTATACTTGGGAGCAAAGAAATGAGCCACTCTCTATGGAAATTCAGTACTAAGTGGCTCGATTACTTGTTTAGCAAAAATCACTAAACACTAATCCAAACGTAAGCCGGGCTGCGCGTCGAGGTGTCAAGTTTTACAAGAGCTTAGTGTGCCTGTTAAGTAATAAACTAAATGTAAGTAAGTACGTACCTTAACATACTGAAGTACCAATTTCACCATACGATGTTAACCACAGACAATTATAGCGTTAACAGTTGTCAATTGTCAAATGAAAAACAGTCGATAAACATTGATTAAATTTAACATCGTATGGTGAAATTGGTACTTAAGGGGCTAGACTAGCTAATCAATATCATATGAAGTAAAGATCAAGCAACAACCCCATCGTAATATTAATAAGCAATTGTAACGTCGTGTGAACAACCACAATTGATTAGTGACTGCAAAAGTAAAAAAAAGCAACTTGCAAAACTGTGAACAATCGAAATAAAATTAAAAAAATATAATTTAAAAAAAAGTGTTAATTAGCCTAAAGTGTGCTGCAAGTGACCCTACCTACCCGCCGAATTCTTTTGGCACACGATCTGCCTAACACCTTGTATTTCTCTTTTCTAAAAATTACATCTTGTAAACAACTACCTACTCGAATGTCACTTCAGACGATTTTTAGGTTAAACCTAAGCATAATAAATAACAATTTTTAAGCACAAAATGTGATGGATTCAGGGTGGGCGTTATTGAAATAGAAAATAAAAACAAGAGCGTCATGCAATTCGGTGTTAATAGGCTGATAAGCGAGATTTACGAGGTTGTCGTATTAACAAATAAATAAGTACCTACCGAAGAGTATCGTGAGGCTGAAAATTTGCCGCCCTATAAACTTAGTTCAATATTCACGATATTTTGAACATTTTGATTACGAAAAAATGGGTCTGTACGTTTTCCTTCTAAAAAAAGAAAACAAATAAACGGAAGCTTACATTTGGGTACCTATCAAGTCCGCCATTTGTAGGTACTTGTTTGTGCTAAAATTGTATGGGAAAATATTACGCGATAAGCATCGCCTCACAATCCTCTGAATGTTGCTATTAATATAAAATAAGTTTCCAACAATAATTAGGTCCTAAGCTTGTAAACAACATTTCAGTAGGTTCCTTTATTAGGTGCAATAGTGCTTAGGCCCGTATTCATAAACAGATCTCGGTTTAAATGCCCGTCTCAAGATACGTCAAAAAATACAGTTTTCTGTGGTTTGACGTATATTGAGATGGGCATTTACACCGAGACGAGTTTATTGATACGGCCATTAGACCCTCGTATGCGGGAGGTCAAAAAAGTAGCAAGTTCTAGTCTCTTTTCTGATTAAGATATAGTCCATAAAATTAAGCTTAAAAAAAATACAAAAAGATATCCAAATTTTGAGCACGGATCCGTGCCTAAGCATACGAGGGGTTAGTCTTTCGGGTTCGGGTAAAGTAGATCAGTAGGTATATGACTAGAGCTTATCCCATTTCCTGAATTAGTAACTAACAGAAGGGACACAGCAATATGTTGGAATGAGACGGAGATATATCCATACGTAGGTACCTATATAACGTATTGTAGCATCCCTCTTGTTAATTACTAATTCAGGAAGGTTTAAGATCAAGGTTTACCTGGCAGTCCCAAGACGTAAGACCTGATAGTAGGTACAAATTCTGTGAAGTAAATGTATGAAGCCAGATAGTCTTTGTTTTAATACCTACGATGGACTGTCGGCCAATGGACTGTGGGGCCTTGGAAGCTATTGCATTGTAGTTGAGTGTGCAATTGCCAATTAATCATGGGCATTGTGATAGCCTCGCACCGCACAAGATGCCATCTTTAAATACCTATCTCCTATCAGTTCAGGCGTGAAGCGTGAAAAGAAATCAATCACAAGCGTAGGTACCCATCAAATTTAAATTACGTAACTTTTCAGTTATACCGTGCGTAAACCTACGCACTAAAGAATTGATGCTACTTACTCAAAATAATAACGAAAATAAAACAAAGCCATACGCATCATATTATACCTACAATTGAAATTATTATTTTGACTATAACTAGGTACAGATTTTTATTATTCATAGCATAGCCCACCTAATCAAGAGCGATTTTTTTAACAATGTTTACATTACTTTTATAAATTACTAGCGGGTCGCTTCGCTTCGCTCCGGATTAAAGTATTATACATATAAACCTTCCTCTAGAATCACTCTATCTATTAAAAACCGCATCAAAATCCGTTGCGTAGTTTTAAAGATTTAAGCATACAAAGGGACACAGGGACAGAGAAAGCGACTTCGTTTTATACTATGTAGTGATATTTAATACAAACAGCAATAATAAGCAGTACAACAAACACCAGTGACCATGAAATATAATTATAATGTATGGTATTCTATTTGGATGGTCATAATATCTCCTAACACTTCTATTAAGCATTATGCATGTGCATATTAGTTCAATGGTAATTGATTCTAGCCTATGTCCTTTCAGACCAAAGATAATTAGCATTAGCATACTATTCATAATGATGATTCAATACCTGTAACTGACGCAGTCTCATTGTCTTCCATAGTTAACAAAATAATAGTAATACTTATTCATTCATCACCTACACTGTTTAAAAAGTAACACCATCATTATTATATCTATAATTATTACTACAAGTTATATGCACAATTAGATAAAAAGGCTTTTTTATGTAGAACTAACTTATGCCTGTGACTCTGTCCGTGCTAAGGTCTTCTATCACTATTTTTTCAGGAATGTTCTTGGAAGAATACCCTATGCCTGGTTCTGAACTATTAACTCCAAACAAACAGAGTATAACATTTAAAAAAAATGCCACAAGCCCTTTGCAGCAGTCTTGCATAATGGTGGTGACCAGGTTAAATGAGGATCATTTAAGGTGGTTATTATTTACTCTAAACTAAAAACAATTGCCTGTTACAGAAAATTAATATTAGCTTAAATGATTAATCAGCATAATTTAAATTCATATAGAATTTAACATAAATGCCATATTTCTTTAAATCTACTTTTAAAATTATATTTACCTAAATCTAGAGCACCAAGTTATTAGCTTGTTAATGGCTTGGCTTAGAAGGCTTGTTATTACAAACATAGTGTTGTAGCACGTTGAAATCAGACAATATATTTTATAAAGACAAGAAAGGAATTGAACCTGTTTATAGATCTACTGCACATCTTCTCTGCATCCTTTTATAGGAATGTTTAATACAGTAATAAATAGGCTCTATATGGATGGAAAGTTAAATATTATAACAATTTCATTTGATAATATATAATTAATAGAGTATGCCGGCGACTTTGTTTGTGTAGAATAATTTTCCCACTAGTCCCCCTATTTTAACCTGTTAGAGGATGAATTCCAAAAATCCCATCGTAGTGCAGACCTCATATGAAACCTACGTGCCGAATTTGGAAACTCTAGACCCAGTGGTTTGCGCTCTGTGTTGATATGTCAATCAATCACTTAGTCAGTTTCTTCTTTTATATTACATAAAAAAAATCTAAAAAAATAGATTTAGAAAAACCTTAATCCATTTCACAAGCAAGTATTCTTTTTACTGTGAAAATAATTGACCAAAAGTCCATGTTTAAAAACTTAATATAAAATCTTAATCAGCTATTAAACAGTTACTTGCAACCCTATCAGTTATGGAGCACTGATTGAGTAGCATTAGACACCAAGCCATTAACATGAGATTGATAAGATAACTGCCTATTAACTCTGATAACTGATATTTACTCTCTGATAACCACTTGTCAAAAGTCATATAGTTAGTTAAGTATACAAGTGTTGCAATTTTTTATCAGTTACATATGCCTATTTGACAAGACATGAATCATAAATCAGTATTTTATCCTTTTTAACTGAATGCCAACTATCCGACTGAACAAAGATCAGTTAACAATTAGGACAAGCCTTAAAGTATTGTAATTGCATAAGTATGTCTATGATGTAACAAAACTGTTGGAGACTTTTTAAGTGCATAATTGGGTGTTTCAGCTGACAACTGTAATAGAATGCATCCTTACTAGTGTCTATTGAAGCTGGAGGTCATCTCTATGATCTCAGAGTTAATTTAATCAAAACAAAACTTTCCTACTCTTTGGGACTTGTTAAAGTTACTAGGTAAACATTATTCACATGCGAGAAACTATATTCAACGAAATTAAGTCTAAAATCACTGTTGCGTTTATTAGTAATTGTTTTGTAGCCCTGCAAAACATTATCAATAGTTGTATTTTATTTTGTTGACACTTGTTTACTTCATTTTTAACATAATATGTTTCTTGAAGCTCTGTTTATCTTGTTATGTTCACGAGCTGTTTGACCCTGAGTATGTATCATGCTTCTGAGATACTGTTTATGCTAGACCACTCTCTCTTATCGGACCTAAATAAATTTAAAGCCATTCTAAAATTAGATTGACGTCTGCTGGACAACTCATTTTTAATTTCCTACTAATCATATAACGCTTCATTTCTCAGCACTCACCTTTCTATAAATCCGATGTGATTTTCTTCACAAGTTGCGCCAAAACGGGACCAAATTTGTACACAAAAAACAAGTCTGACCAAAAAACGGCACTAGCGTGATTTCAAGAGTTCTTTAGTGACAATATTCGACAATGTAGCACAAATTCAACCACTTTTTATAGAAATTACACAATCAGCACACTAAAAAGTGAGAAGCGATTACGAATTACGACTGCAATGGAATTACAAATCCGTAAAATCCACACTGCATCAGTCGTTTGCCGCAAACCGCAATATCCATTCAACTGACGTGACGTATTATGTCAGACGGCACAAATCAAAAGGTTCTAATGTTGCCAGGTTAGCCCCGGCTTTACCCCGTTTTTATCTTAAATGTGTAACTTAGAAACTTAGTAAAAGTATTTAAAAAGTGAAGAAACGTTTGTAAAACATTTTTTAATTCATGTAATAATATTAGATGACCAAATAGTTAAGCATTTACAGCAAAAAATAATTTGTAGGTTTGAACAGTACTTTCTATTCGACGTTTTCTTTTTGTAACTCTCACTGTCTCATAATAATCTTGATAGCCAAGAAAAAGTTTTGTTACACGAGGGTATACATTTAATGTTTTTCTTATTTCTCCTTATAAAAGTACTGGGTTTAAGGTTGGCAATAACTGCGTTCCGTTTCAAGCAGAATTTAGATCGAGTGTTTATTGTTAATTTGTTCCGCAGGATGAAATGAATATGCTAACGCCTTAACATGACGTTTGGAGAGTTTGGATTTGTTGTTGTTAAAACAACCGGCAATGAGATTGTGTGCCTCAGTATTTTGCATGGAAGATACTGTTTTGGTTTTACCATATCCGGCTGTTTGTCTGTCTGATCGTCACTCCGTCCATTATTCGTAGGTATCACAGTCGTTTTATAGATTAGGTATTTGGCCTACCATGCTCAGTGTAGGGTTCTGAAGCCGACGAAGCCGTTAAGTACTACAAACAGAAAAATCAACAAGTACGTTTAATACTTAACTTATGTTCTATTTAAAGTCAATTGGTGCCGTCTTAGATGATTTTAGTAGGTATAAACACTTTAATCGCTTGTATCTCAAGAACCAGTGATTACCAATGATTGAAATGAATGATTACGTGTAGGGGAGGTACCTACCCTAAAAAAAATGTTTTTAAAGTTTTTATTTACCACTTTTTTAGTGTGACTAATATGTATATTCATGCCAAATTACAACTTTCTAGTACTAAGAGTGTCTGAGCTAGGCTGCTGACGGACGGATGGACTTGGCGAAACTATAAGGGTTCCTAGTTTGACTACGGAACCCTACAAAACAGGAAGTATTTTTTCTCGGTCTATGCTATATATCTATATTATAAATTTCGAAAGAAAGTAAATTCGTGATTGTCAATATTCGTACAAAATATAAAGAAATAAATAATACTTACCTACTTATATGTGGAATTCAATAATTGTGATGAATACCGCTATGGGTCCGAGTTTGTACGATATAACGCTAGAATAACGATATAATTATAACGTTATCGTAAAATAGCGCCAGTTGGAAGTCTGATTGTGTTGTTTTAATACAGACTGACCCTGTTCGGGTATACTTGACCGTTTAGGATCTTTTGGGCAATGGCCCTTATAAGCTTGAATGTTTGTGTTCCCTCACGATGTTTTTGTTGCGCACTGTAGCTGAATAAGCCGCGTGGAACTATCCGTAAAAGCATTTGCGCAATAGTTCCGAGAATTAGGACTATCATCGCCAGACAAATTCTCGTTTTCACGGATACGCATGGAACACAGTGCGAAAGTGCGCTTAGCGCTTAGTAAACTGCATGGGCTCTGTGCTCTATTCTACTCGGTAAAACAATACTGCTTTTGACATGTTATCATATCGTTTTTGATTGTATGCTGCAATCCCAAACCTTAAAAGGCGAATTTAGGTATTGTTTTGTTTATTATCGTTACAGAATCTGTAATGAGAGTAGGTACCTAGTATGGTATTTTGGAAATGTGCGAGATAGTATTTGTCTTTGACCAGAAGGGCTAGCTCAAGTGTTAGTGTGGATCATATTATATGAATTGGTTTCATGTTGAAGATATAATAAATAAATAAGTACATACATGTCAAGTGACAATCCCACACCGATTAAGCGTTATGCGTCTTGAATAGGTCGCCAGACTCAGATGTATAGTTTTATCTCGTCAAGTAAAAATTAAATACGATTCAAATATGTTTTTTATTAAATCATCCAAAACTTATATCGTGTTTGTTTCTTCTGTTTTGTATTAAAATCGACTTGAATGTGTGTGTAGAGAGTCCGCAGTCGGATGGAGGTGACTGTGTACTGCGTAGTGGAGAGCCCGTCGCGCTGGAGCTGCTTAGCAGGAAAAACGGAGGCATGATGGCGGTTGCTGGAATAAAGAAGTTAAACTTAACTCTCTTAGGCCGCATTTACACTTGCGAGTCATTGCTGTACGTTTTTAAACGCTACTATGGGTAAGTGTGAGTGACAAATATCTGCATATCAGTCGTGCATAGATATAGCTTTGTAGGTATAGACTTTTTTATTTAACCTTTTGAACGCCTTACGTCAAATACAAATGCGTCACTCACACGCCAAACATTGTATTAAAAGTTATTGCAAAATTTAACTTAATCCGTACGAAATGACGTCGTAGGCACGACAGTTTATGACCACTTTAGTGGTAGTTGGCATTCAAAGGGTTAACACGTTCACTGTCCCCATATAAAACGATCTGACAATGTCACAAGTCCAACTGACAGTTTTATGTCCATTCAGTATGGGGGGGAGCCTGCCGTTTGGCCAAAATATTGTTGGTTGAATGTATCATTTCCCAAATTTTTCATTTCAAGAGCCAATTAAAAAAAAACAGAATTTATTTTAGTACTAAAGCGTTTTCCAAAAAAAGTGCATCGATAAGGAAAAAGTTAAGAAAATTTAACTTTTTCCATTTCGTCACGAAAATTAGCCATACCTACATTTAGATACGTTAATTTTCGTGACGAAATGGAAAAAGTTAAATTTTCTTAATTTTGTCTTTAAGGATGTACACTTTTTTTGGAAAACACCCACTATCGTGTAGAATCCTATAGGTAAGGTTAGGTTAGCTTTTATATAATCCTGAAATATTTTTGCTGTAAGGAAACAAACTATACTTTGTAGACATTTCAGCCAATAAGAGACCAGTTTTTAAAAATATGTGACAGTGCGCAACTTGGTTGGCTCTAATGTAAAGTTGATTAAAATGGCATAAGCTACTATATATATGTCATGTTTACTTCAACGAAACAACGACTTCAAAATAAGGAGGAGGTTCTCAATTTGTCGGGTTTTTTTCTATGTATGTTCGCCGATTACACAAAGACCGCTGGACCGATTAGAAAATTTGTTTTTGTTTGTTGTTGAATATAGACACGTGGACATAACAGTATTATTATGATCACTAAAAGGTATGAAATAAAATAAATATAAGACAAGACAAGATAATTGAAGACAGTTTTTAGTTTTTTTAACTAAAAACTGTCTTCAAAAAGCAAGATATAGCTTTTTTTTAAATTATCGATTTATAGGTCAGTCCAACTGAAGTCGGCGTCCCATTATATTATTAACCAAAAGCCGAATTCACTTGAACTGACCTACCATTTTAAAAGAAGTTTTATTGAAGATGGTTTTTAGTTTTTTAAAACATTTTTTTTTGACAAATACACACTGAACCACAACAGAGATACTAAGTACAAATTTAGAGCTATTTAAGAAACACTGTGCATTCAAACTTCTACGAGTATTTACCTGGCTGAGTCTTTTGCCTGCGGGCTTTTTTCGACCGAGGGATATGGCGGCAACATCAAATATTTAGCAATTTTTTTATCGTACCTAGCTAACCTAAGACCCGCTGAACGTATTCTGAAAAATAAAAGTTGTATGATAAAGTGGAATAAATAGTTGGTATGGCACAGTGAGCTCAACAACATAGACAAAACACGTGTAACAAAAAGATATAGGTGAAAAAGTTAAGTAAATGACCTGGGCTGGAATTCTACACGGCAATAACGATATCGTCTTTGAAGTCTTTCCGTATTGTCAACGTTTTGATAACTCTTATGTCATTACACTAATGGCGACAGTGGCATAAACGATTCTAAAACACGTCAAACGCGATGTCGTTATAGGTAACGCAGTAGAATAGAAGCCCTGTTGTATGTAGTTGTGTACAAAAATATAAGCAACACGTCACAAATCAAATATAGAATGTCGAACGGTCTATGCGTTACAACTACACCAAAAACAACTTTACTTAAATTTTTCACCTAGGTATATAGATGTGAAGATTGATAAATGTAACATTAGCCAATTCCCCCACTTCTAATACTTAGTTTACGGATAAGGATAATAAGTACCGCTATACCATCGGCGCCAAAGATTTTTAACAAGTTACCAAAATCTATTTGAGAAATAGATGATAAAAAGTATTTACAAAAATGTTTCAACATTCAAAAATTGTCGTGTATCGATGTTAAATAAAATAACCTAATAATAACACTCTTTCATTACTTTGATTTAAATACTTATTATATGAAGCTCCCACAACCAAGACGAATCTAACGACACCTCCTGTGTTAAATTAAGATTTATGAAGCTGTTTGGGCTGCAGAGCGTGCCAAAGAAATAGACATACCACCTACACTCGAAACACAAAACTCCTTTTGACGCAGTCGGGAAATAAGGCGAAAAATGAACACCTACCTCCAAAACATGTCAGAATCGACGCCGCAACATCCCCAGAAGCTGTTGGAGTAACCGTTCACTTTTAAAAAGTGGTCAGCTTTCATTGACACGACTCCACCGAATTGATTCAGCTCTGAACTGAAAAACCACCATTCAATGTTGTAAACTTGGATTAGGTGTCATTACGTAAAACATTTCGGGAGAAGAGTGACCCTGGCGCTCCAAATCCCCTAGTTAGATTTCTCATGGGTACTTACTACGATTTTGTTTTATAGAAACATGCACTGCCTAACGTTACGTTAAATTTCAGGAGCATACTCACAAAGTTCAATCTCTCATTACACCGGCCTACAAAAAAAAATTTTTGGTTTGGTGCAGCTCTGTCCGTATCTGTAGTCGGTAAGGTAGGTGGTATAAACTGTATTGCTGCTACAAGATGTCAGCTGACAGCTCTGGTTTACCTACAATTCTTATTTAATTTTTTTCCGGTAGCAAGCGGTACCAAGGCAGATGGGATATTCATATGATGGCTGATTATTGCTGGGGTATTATGCGTGATTGCCCAGGACAATCTCACTCACGAAAATCATAATTATACATGTATAATTATACATTCTTCAAACGATTAATACCGCTATTTAGCGGTAAGACCGCCTGTTGTATACCTATGATTTAAATGTACTGTTCCATGTTCTGTTTTTTTTTTTTTTAATTTTTGGTGTATAACAAAGAGTATTTGTATTGTATAGTATTGTATTGATTAAATTAGTTAGAAATCCGTCAAAATGTTTGCAATGACATAATTGTACTTGGGCAAACGCACGACAGCTTAGGTATACCTAGGTGAAAAACTTAAGTGGACGTTTTCCAAAAAAAGTAGAATACATACATAGAATACATAGTTAAGGACAAAAGTTAAGAAAATTTAACTTTTTCCATTTCGTCACGAAAATTTGCCATACATTTACATAAGTTAATTTTCGAGACGAAATGGAAAAGTTAAATTTTCTTAACTTTTGTCTTTAAGAGTGCGCCGAGGCAACGATTCGTAATTTCGAAAAAAATGCGTTCGTTTGATCGCCTGCTGCATTGTTTTTACTGAAGCTTTAGTTATGCAATTCATATGTAAGATATTTAAGGAATCACTCTATATATCATATACTTTAGAAACACGATTACTTGTACTTCCCTCGATAGAAAAAACATCCAAAGATACCTCTACATAACAAAATAAACACTTAGTACGGCGTAATTACTTCACGGAAGATCATCAGTTTTGGATTTACAACAAAACTACACGTCTTCTATATATTCTATACTTTAGATTTGAAAATGTGTTTTTATTTTACTAATATGACGGAAATACCTAAATTCGCACGCGTTTCGTCCATTTTAGCCAGAGCCGTCACGTTTCCCCCATGTCCGCATTAGTCAGGCTTCGGCCGTCGGAGGTGGAGGCTGTGTCGCAAGTTGTTTGGTTGCGTTTATCGCGATTTTTGTGATTATTCACTTTATTTTAAATGGGGAACAAACACAACCAAGAAAGGAAGAGAAGGGGTTGGCAAAAGCAGAATGCTAAACGCTTGCGTGAAGAAATGAAGTTAGTTAAAATCGTAAACCTACTGATAGTGGAGTAGTTCTAAGAAACCTGATTTGACAGTTGTCAAAATGCCACGCTAAGGGAGGAGAAAATAAATCGGTAGCAACATAGACTGATTTTCGAGATGTATCGATTTGTATTACTAAGACTTTGTAATCGTTTAGTTGTAGTCTTGATGTTTTGGGCCAAAATTGGTTTATTTACACAAGTAATTTTAAACAACACGCGAAGTTCTTTCAATTAATAGGTAGGTATATAAAAAATACACTTCTATGGTGAATATTTACCAAGATATAAAAATAGTTTAGCTAAAAAAACACATTTACAGGCAAAACAAGCTTCTTAGAACGACCCGAGGTTTTTTTTTACTATAATTAATTATATAATATTGTTACTTCTTGGGATGGTTTCAATATTTCTAGAGCAAGACATCTCCAGAAATCTGAATACAAAGAGAATACTCCGTAAGTATACTCAGTACCTAACAACTATATTTCAACAAATGAGTAAAATTGCAAAATTATTCATATTTTTTTATTTATAGGGTTAATGTTCCAGTTGTTGGCACTTCGCTACAAAGCGAAGAGTTAAGGTACCTAATGAACCGGTGAGGTATGCGTAAAAATAGTAAGAGGTGTATAGGAAAACATTTTAATAAATTTAGTATGAATTTTCACATTATCTTTATATTTTTTCAATTTACAGAGTAAATGAATTGGTTGACATCGATTATAAAATTTACCACACAATGGAATTGTAAGTTCCAAATACGAATTATTTTTATAGAATGAGGTTTACAAAATTTCATCCAAAAACTAATTCTGTTAATAAATAAATTATAGTTAAATCAAAACGTTCTGTTTTATTACAGGATGCCAATGGACTAAATTTCTTGTCTTTCAGTGGATGGAGAAATAGACAATGACATTGCTTACTCACACAGACAAAATAATGCCGTGAAGTAAAATCCGATATTGATTATTGTTGTTTCTTATGTCCTAATATTTTTTTCTAAAGATACCTGCGTACATTATTCATTACATTATATACCTACATACAAACATTAAGTAGGAACTTCTAAATATGTGATTGATACAGCAGCTTTAAGTTTTTAGTTTTTTAAAACATCAATTTAATTTTATACTTTATAGTGATCAGAATCAGACATTGAAGTTTTTGCGGATATAATCATGGATAAACATTCGTACAAACTAAGATCCTTTTTTTTAAAGACGGTTAAAATACCAAAACCTTCTCCTATGTGAAACAAATACTTTTCTGAAAACCGCATTAAAAACGGTTCAGCCAAACGTGAGATAATCGCGGACAAACATACATACATACATACAGGTCAAACTGAGAACTTCCTTTTCTTTGAAGTCAGTTAAAAATAATATCTTGAAGAAAGGGTCCATGACTGGGATTTTTGCCCTACTCAGCCGTTCTTATTACTTTACATTAGGTATTGAGTTCACTTTATTTTGTGCTTAGAATATTGTCAATAAAGGTAATTAGGTTTTATTACATTTCAATATACAGTCACATTAAATCACGGGGTTGTTGAGCCACCATAGAACTCTGTCCTAATGACAGCGTCAAGTCACGCAAAAGAAATTATTTACGTCAAAATTTACCGTCAACTTTCTATGAAAGGGTTCTCCCGGTAACCTTCGGAGAGGGAAGATGGCCGATTGGAAGATGTACGGCTTTTACTTATGATTTATTCTCTTTAGCCGAACAATTTGCCCAATAAATATTATAAATAACTTAACACTAGCTAAATACACCTTAGATGTACAAACGACATTAATTAAAAATTATCTATCTATCTGTGAGTGGGTTCTAGAGTGGCTCAACAATCTCGTGATGTGACTGTACCTCATACAAGTAATTCAATCCTACCTTACCTACCGACAGTAAACAACAAATTTAAAAAAAAATGTAGACTGAAAAAAGTTTTTAACTTCTTATAGTCAATATTTTAATAAAAGTATTCGGAATCGATTATGTTTTTTTTATTTTGTAAACATTGGTAGCAACCTCCGCGCCTAGTGGATCGGCGCACGGCTCGTCAGGCGCGGCGCGCGACCGGCGCATGGCTCCGGCTCGCTCCTTGCTGGTGTGCTATACGCACACATACACAGAGTGCATAAAATACCTAAAGTTAATGAGCGCAAAAAGCTCGGTGCCCCCTTAACGATGTACACTTTTTTTGGAAAACGCCTAAGTACAGGACCTGTTTTATGTAGTAGGTTACTACTACATATATGTCGAACGGTCTATACATGTGTTAACATGTATAGACCGTTCGACATTCTATATTTGAAATTTGACGTTTCTCAGTATTACTTTTTGTACACAACTCTACCTTTAATTTTTGCAGACTAATGTTGGGAGAATACAACTTTTCTACACTCACTGCAATAACTGTTGTGTCTGAATATCTCTGTTTGTAAGCGACTTATTAAACTATGGGTGGTACGAGTAGGACCTCGTATAGGGATTGGACTAACACCTATCTCTCTAACCTGTTCCCAATCAGCACTGTTGTATTTCGATTTCGGGGTGAGAAACCCTGACTTAGAGACATTCCATCGTAGCCAGAGTCGGCGATGCAAATTTCATCGTCACGGTCAGAGTCCTTATACCATCAAATAACTTGCGGCTTTTTTTCTGTCCGCCATTAAAAAAAACCTGTGTCGGGTTTCATTAGGAAACGAAAGCAAAATCTCTGCGCATCCTGCCTACCTACCCGTTCTTATGCCCTAGTATAGTGGAGCTCATGTGCCGTGGGTTGGTGGGGCAGGTGTAGAGAATCCTTTCGTCCAAGGGCAGCAGGTTCGCGTCGTGGAACACCAGGCAGTGCCAGTTGCCGAACCGATGCGACTGCTCGAAGCCTGCGTTTAGAAGTTGACCTTTGTTGAACTTCTCGTGCCCTGGTGCATGATAAAAAGTGTCAGCCATTTTATTCCTAGAGCCGTTTTATAATTATAATTAATATTATTAAGTAGTAAAATTTGACAATGAAGCATACGAGAAATAAAGATAGCAAGTAGTTATTTTAGATACGGAGTCATTGTACAACAAACATCAATACATTACATATGAGCGCAGGCCTAGACGAGATGACGAGAGTGGGTATTTTTATTGTGACCTTAAAGATGCCTAAACTGAATACTTGCTAGAGTGGAGCAAAGTAACTTGACTTACTAGATAACACAAGACTAATAGAATAGACGAATTTGTATATTTTTGTCCTTTTATTAAAAAAATAAAATAAAATGAATAACACGGGACAATGTCACAAAAATTGACCTATTCCCAAACTAAGCTCTAAGCGTGTATATATAAATGTATACTTAAATACATAGAAAATATCGAAGACTAAGGAACAAATACTCGTGCTCATCACATAAATATGTTCTAAAATATGATTGATACTTACCATTTTGTTCAACAACGAATATCCGATATTCGATCCTCTGTCTCATTAGAAATGGATGCATGTTAAACAGGAATACTTTTAGATTTGGTTCGTTGTCCCTGTAAAATAAAAATAAACTGGACAAATGCCAGTCGGACTCGCGCACCAAACGTCCGTACATATTTTATTTATAAGGAAAGTGTCAGATCTATTGTGATACCCAAATTCCTCACTGTAGAAGAAAGTTTATTACTTATGGTTCCGTCAAACATCAAATTGAGCATCACACGGTCATATAGATTCGAAATGTTGTGCGGGCATCCAACAACAATGACTTGCGATTTCTTCACATTGACCATTTGTTCAAAATTATTGGGCCACTCCTAAATCATGGCAAGATCATCTTTGATAAACTCAATCAGGGAAGGGAAATTGTCAAAACTAACCCCAGCATATTTGCAAATCATCAGCGTATAAACGGTAAGAAAATAGAAGAGAGGTCGTTAGTAACAATTTTTGAAAATATAAATAAGAAGAGAAGAGCTTAGAGTACAGCTTTCTAGGAGACATCAGCAGTGAGAACATCCTAATCTGAATAATTATAATCCATCTTAATGCGCTGGCGTCTACCAAAAATGTATGACTGAAACCAAAGGGCCGATGAAGAAATATGCAGGTGTTCTGAGGATGCCATGAAGAATATTGAAATTTACGGTATTGAAGGCACTACTGAAATCTAACAAAACCAGAGGCCCTAGCCAAGATGCGTAGATACGCTAACTAGCGTTTCTATTCGTTTTGTTTTTAAACCAATCACATCACTAGTAGATCACATCATACGTCAAGTCACGCGATCTACCAGTGACGTGATTGGTTTAAAAACCAAACGAATAGAAACGCTAGTTAGCGAACGCATCTTGGCTACGGCCTCAGGACAGTCAAATGTTTATTTTCTATATTAAACAAATGTGTGTGTTTAATTTCTATCAAACTTCGGAGATAAAGGGAAGAGCGGTATTTTTCTAACCCTTTTATCACAAGTCGAAAGCTACGCGAAATAAGCAAATGGAATGTGCAAATATGATAATTTGAAGTAAGGAGAAGATATACTTTAAAATTTAGACCCCTCCATTTCCCCCCTTTTGGTTTTTTGTGCATATTATATAGTAGCAATAACCGAGACTATTCCAAATTTCAAGTCGTATATTAATAGTTGCTGACATTTGCAGAAGTGACAAAAGGACGAACAGACAATAGTAGTCGCTCCATAAAGGCCGAGCCACACCGGATGCGTGCGAGTGACACGCACGTGTGTTCAGTGTAACGCGAACGGCGTGGCTCGGCCTTAAGAGTTTCAATTACTTATACTATATATATATATATATATATACCTCGATTTCGATAAAGAAACGTCATAATATCCTCTCCAACCAACCTGTACGGCACAATGACGGCGACTTTGTGCCGCGACTGGCAATCGACCGGCGCGTGGTACCCGCCCACGCGGATCGTGGGGAAGTTCCATCGCTTCAGACTCGCCGTGATCAAGGTCTTGTTCACCATCACCTCACCTGGGGATAAGGTTTTTTTATGGCAAACGAGCTTACATGCCACTGGTAAAGTTGGATCTGTGACATTGGTATTCTTAAAACCGCAAATGCGTTGACATCCCTGAGGACTAAGATAGAATGCCTCTATGCAAATAATTTCAGGGGTTGTTTTATCCCCATACTGGAACACAACATGAACACTTCAGCTTGGCGGTAGGTTAAAGTACCACGGCATCATGATTCATGTAAGTTTTGTTTTCAAACACAGTCAACACACGACAGTACCCGGAGAACGAACTTTTACCTTCTTTCTAGTAGGTAAGTAACTTTAACGTGTCGTCATGGATAAAATATGTACGGCGATTGGCTGAAGCGCCCCGTGTCCTTAATTCCTTAAGGTAAGTATGAAAATGTGAATGTTTCTACCGTGGCTGGTACTACGGATAGGTTCAAGACCCTCACCCTGAGTTCACAGTAACCGTACTCGCTAGCGACTCGAATGGCCTGTCCTTTATAGTATTGTAATAGAATGAGAGGGACAGAGCATTCCACTCGCTAGTGACAACGGTCACTTTAAACTCGTGGTGAGGGTACAGAACCACTTTTTAGTATACATAGTTGAAGCGATTCGAAAACGTGACGAAATGATCGAAATGTTCGTGCTAGAGCTTCTGGTGAAAGTGAATAAAACTAGGGTAGCTAATGATGTAAATTGTTGGGAACCCCTCAAAATACATTAAGCACTAATAAAAGCTAAGCAGGCATCGCGGCATTGTTTTCGATTTTTTTTTTTTTATTAAAAATATATTGGAACTCCTTCAACAGGCAGTCAGACACACAGACGGCGAAGGTCCCGTTCCCGCCGGTATCTAACTTTTGGAATAGTATTAAACTACGTTTTAATATCGACTAGCTACTTACTTACCGCGTCCAAACATGTCTATTTCGCATGGGGGAGCGCCACCTGAGAAGTCCTTAAATATTCCTGAAAATTATACAAATCAATAGCACAAAAATATACATTTGAATACACGTTACAATGAGCAGTATAGTACTTACTGTTCATTCTTTTCTTCATCGCCTTGGACAATCCCTCGAAGTTGCAACCGAACCCACACAATCCTTTACCTGCTACCAATAAATCAATACCAAAAAACATGACAATCCTACACAAATTGACCCCCCATATTTCACCGTCCAGACAAGTGACAGGTGTTGTTTCAGTGTGGTGCAGATTATATAAAAACCCAATGATGTATCAGCGTGTTAACTTTGCAATGTATACCGAATTGTCACCTGTCACGTGTCATTGTCAAGGTGGTGAAATAGGGGGCTGGGCTGAGATTCTACACGGTAAAAACGATATCGCCTTTGATGTGTTTCCGTATTGTGAACGTTTTGATAACTCTTAGTACTTGACAGTTGTAGCGGCCGAGTCAAAAACGATTCTAAAACATGTAAAACGCTGTATCGTTTTAACGCAGTAGAATAGAGGCTCAGGAGCCATTCAACTATGAGTAGGTGAATTTTAGTACCTCCTCCTTGTCAACAAAAGTAAGCAAATCTCTTATAAATACATAAATGCTGTTATTTTTTTATCTGTTTGTGTGATTTGTGAGCCTTCTTCGTGAGATCAAGTCTAGAAATAAGGAATGTATAGGCTTTAACGGGATTATTTATTTATTATTATTATTTATTTAAACTCTATTGCACAATACACAAAGAAGGTACAAATGGCGGACTTAATGCCTTAAGGGATTGAATGCACATTTAAGTAATATTTACATATTTAATACTATCTACCAATGATTCACATGGAACGTAAATCCTACTATCCTACTAATATTTAAAATGCGAAAGTTTGGATGGATGTATGTTTGTTACTCAATTACGCCAGAACGGCGTAATGGATCTGGATGAAATTTGGCACAGGGATATATTATAGTCTGGAATAGGACATGGGCTATATTTTTCCGAAAAATTGGAAGGTCGGACGCGCGGACGGAGAACATCGTATGATAGGTATTTCATTGACAAAAGAAGAAGCACGTTTTCTTGCTTATTACACAAATAGCGGCTCTTACCGAGGATCGAATCCGGAGGGAGGGACTTGGATCACTACAAAGCAAGGGCCGAAAAGGCGTTGTCAAAATGATTTGCACTATTAAATATTACATTCTGATCCTATTAAATACATTCAGATTGAAAGTTCTATTCATCTGGATCAGATGGTGGGGAGATCTGATGCTAAACGCGGTGTTACCTACGATAATAAACGACCGGATTCTAAAAATATTTTTTAAATCTGGCTTATTGCGAGTCTCAATGTCACGGGTTCCTTATCACCGTACAGTCAGCATCAAAAGTAGCTGAGCAGAATAACATGACCAAAATGATCAAGACACGACGTATTCTCTTGACAATAGAGTCAAGTGCAGATCATTTTGAGCTCTTCGGTTGCGTAGGTACTTTGCTGCTGACTGTCACGTTTTTGTGTCCCCCTTTAATTTTATTTTTTATCTTATTTTTATATTTTGTTCTTAAAGTGGCAATAGAACACACTGCGAAAATTTTATCCGTCTACCTACAGACAAAAGAAGATTAGTAATAGGTCCCGTTGACACCCTGTGTTAAAGAAAACTCGAATCATGTTATTTTTATGTTCAAAATTATAACATAATTAATTGGACGAAGGAAACCAAGACTTGTCGAAGCTTATTCCCGAGACAGGGGCTGTCATTTAACAGCCGGGGTATCCCGCGTCACCCTCGCTAAATAATATAAATATACGATTTATATTTACGACACGTTAGCCTAGTTGGTAGTGACCCTGCCTTCGAATCTAGCGGTCTGGGTTCAAATCCCGGTAAGGGTAGATATTTGTTTCTGAGTGTTGGATGTTTTCTATGTATTACTGTATATAAGTAGGGTTATCGTTGTCTAGTACCCATAGTATAAGCCTACCTATAGAGCTTAGTTTGGGACTAGATCGATTTGTATTTGATGCTTCCCTGTGGTGCTAGACAAGTTGCTTTCGACAATCGTTCGCGATTATGTTTCGATTGATAAATGTATAGAATTGACGTAAGCCACCGAGATAGTAACGTGACACGTCAATTCCATATATTTTTCAATCGAAACATAATCGCTAACGATTGTCGAATGCAACTTGTCTAGCACCACTGATTATATAGCTATTTGTTAAGTGACAGTCTCATGTGACCGCCACAATGATACGTACTCTTTCCCATTTTTATCTCAACATCATTCATCCTGCTCGCCGTCGTTATCCCGCCTAGGATGACCTCATAGTTGTTCGGCACCTGCAGCAGAAGGTACACGTAGTAGAGCAGCGCCAGCAGGATGACGAGGGCGAACCAGAAGCGGAAGGAGTAGTTGTCCCGCGGCGGGGGGGCGTCGATGCAGTCGTGCACGGTGCTCGGGATGCGGCGATGCTCTAATTTAGAAAGACTATTAAAACACTTTTTTACACAGTAATTTTTGATCATGTTTGTTAAAAAACGAATGCATGATTTAACTAATTGTATATACGCACATATCGTTAGGAAATGACCAGCATTATTACAAACAATTTTAATATGAGAACTTTCTTGTCTGTGGTAGTAGGTAAAATCTGTACTGTAATGTTATTACAGTATCGATTTTTGTAAGGTTATGAATTTAAATTTGGAACAGCTGTCAATACTCAAAAGGGTCTCTATTCCAGTATCCATAGATATTAAAACAGTTATCGATACGACTCGTACAGTATGTTTTTTTCAAGGGCCTGACACGCTTTGACAGAGATAGATAGCCTTATTGCGATTCCTGTAAGAGGATATAGAAAAGATTTCCATGTTTTGTCTCTAACACCGAACGGGCATTTTTTAGTAATCGGGCACACTTCAAACTGTAAGCATCAAGTGTGCCAACATTAAAACGGCCAAATTGTGTAATAATAAATGTATATTTTGACGTCATTTTTCTCTTACGCCTGGTCGCTCTATGTCAAATCTATAACTACTATTATAAAACGCACGACATTTGATCTCGAATGACTTGAGGATAGGGACTTCATTCGTTTGTCTGTGATTTAAAAAAACATTCGTCTTGACGGAGGATCGCATTGAGGTAACAACACCAATGTTCGTCACTTTTAGCTGACATGCACCAATAATCGACATAAGCTTTTAATTCTAAGATCATAGGGTTATAAATTGATTGTTGCAAAACAAATGAATAACTCTTATCTTCTTTGAGTAAGAATCAGTGTCGAACATTGGTTCTTTGTAAAGACACCAGTTCTCGACTGGTGTCTTTACCTTGCCGCCATTATTGTTATCATTTGTTGGTTGTTTTTTGCTGTTACGAAAGTACTCGTAGGATTGTGAAAAGTTGTTTGTTTGTTGTTTGTGCCACAGAACTATATCGAGATAGAAGGAAAGAGTGTATGTACCTCGCGTGCCGAAAAGAGGTTCTGAGCACTGCATTGCTCGCCGCGATGCTCAGTCCGCTCACGACCGCTTTCCGTGTGTGACGTTCGAATTTAAAAACATAATGCCCTGTTGCTCGATAATAAACTGTTTAAACACCACCAAAAAAGTAGGAGCTGTGAATCAAGATATTTCTTATCATAGGTAAGTATTCTTTTCCCTAAAATAACCGTTATTATTTATAAAACAATTTATTTTGTTGCATAGTATTAATTTCATATAAACAGTAACGGGCGAGTCCGTGTCTACTGCTACTTTTCCATTGCGCCTTTAATTTGACGCGCCAGACTTGGCATGCATTGAAAACCAGCAAAGAAAATAAACCAATCCAAGCTGTCGAGCACTTGTCGAGTCGCGTTCAAGGTTGATTTCTCATTTTTCTGTCAAAAGTAAGATATAGTGTTGTACCCGGCGATTTTCAATGCCGATTTCTTAGTCGATTAAAATCAATTTTGAAAACAGAAAAAGTGATAATTATTTTTACAAGCGTTTATTTCACTTGCAATGTATGTATATGCGTATGTAAGTATGTATGTATGTATGGGTCAAATCTTGCAAATTAAATTTGACCCACTTCCCTTTAACGGAATGGGCTGAAATTTGGACCATATATGTAAACTCAATGACAATGCAATATTATGGTATCTAAGAGATGATCTGATGATGGAGTCGGAAGGTGGCGAAAGGATCTCCGCTATTCTTAACGTGGACCCACCGTGTTAGGACTCAATAGTTTTGTCTCGATAAGCAGATAACGATTTTGCAAAAAAAAGTACAGTCGGCAATAAAAACTTGTCCCAAAAATGTTTTTTTTACTATTATGTAGCCGTGAGATGAAGTAGTAGTCAAAATGAAATATTTTTGCCAAAAGGATAATAATTAAGTATAGTTTGAAATTTTGTTTCTGTTTTCCAAAAGATCCTATTATAAAAAATAGATGGATAGAAGCAACGGGTCGAAAAAACTGGTTTCCTACAAAACACAGCCGGATTTGTTCTGTACATTTTCACAAAGATACCTTTACTGGCCAATCAATATACCGGCGAATAATCAGTACAGCTTATCCGACTATAGATGTAGTGATAATGTCAAATAATGGAAAGGTACCTACATTTATACGTCACAATGAGTGTGTGTGTGTGTGCGTGCGTGCGTGCGTGCGTGCGCGTGTGTGTGTGTGTGTGTGTATGTGTGTGTGTGTGTGTTGTGATATTCTTTTAAAATATACATATTCATTATGAAGTTACCTACTCGGTACACTCGGTAGAATGGCGAGCGGGCGCGTCGTAAGACTAGCGCGCGCTTCCTCTCCCGTCGAAGTCTGTCGGCTCGCTGACGCTCTTCCGTTGCGACTTGCGATCGATGACACCACAGATTAGAAACGATTTTGTGTATGTTGTACACATCACTAAAAGACTCGCGTGACGTCAAAGTGCCTACGCAAAATGTTACACGCTCGGTTCTCATATAAATCGACGAACTCTTTCCTTCTATCTCGATATAGTTCTGTGGTTTGTGCTATCCTATTAAAACCACACTCGTATTTTAAGGACTTTTGTTATGCACCAGTTGCATAAACTACTATTAACATGTTTGTTGAGAGCGTCGGTACCATGTAGGTACCAAATGACTTAAGTATATATAAGGAAAAACATCGTGAGGAAACCTTCCACGTTCGAACAGCTGAGTGTGTAAGAGGTCATTTGCACAAAAAGATCCCACAGTACATGTTTGTTCGTAAATTTCAACGTTTCTAGGGTCATGTACACACAAAAAACACGTGTATTTTTCTTTTTTTTTTTAAAAGGTAAATCCATACGAGTAACTAATTTTAAAGTTACTCGCCAAACTGCTTGCGCAGTTTGTTGTCGAGACAGCGCTCATTCTTATTTTTTTTATACTATGCATCTAATCAAGTAAAAGTAGGTACCATACCACAAAATAGAATATAATAGATAGAATAGATCCATACTTAAGTTGCAATCATTGCTTTCAATGCATGCTTTCCTAAAGATAGACTGAACAATAACAACAAATCTAATAATAATTCACAATAGCAGAAATCAAGGTAAGTTATCTAAAAATGTTACATTAGGTTTTTTTAAATATCAGCAAATTGATTTAATGGCTTCAAAATAATAAACTTAGAATAGTGCCACTCCATGTCTTCCCGTGGATGTCGTCAGAGGCGACTAAGGGAATAAGGGCTTGTAGTACTGGAGATAAGCCGCGACGAGAATTGAAATTTGTATCGAAAATAATACATTATTGCCTGGGCGCGGAAAGCAAGGGATTGCCTGACGAGATGTTTAACAATCCTATTTCAGTCAAGGCATATATAATGCTTTCCTCAAACAATGCGAGGAAATGATACAAATGTATAAAAACAGTATTCGAAAAAAATACGACGAATTAATAGAGAATCTCCTTTAGACAACTGAAAGTATTGCAATAATGTCACAATGAACGTCGCCCGGCGTTTCCAAAGAAAAGCTACCCTTTCCGAGCATGTTTGAGAAAATTTAAATTCCCTCCTCGCGCATCTTCAGTGAAAATTGTTTTTATAATACAAATAAAAAATCTCGCATCGCCTCGTCTCGCCTTGCCTCGCAGGTGGAAAAGCACTACAGGTTAAAATTAACTTGTCAATTTTTAAACAATCTACAGTTCCACAGTATTAATGTTTTTCTATTCAACTCTATTTCAAAACCAATAATGTCCAAAATTGTCGACCATTTTCTAACAGCGGCTACACCTCTTAAATGTAGCTATTAATAAGTATTTTATAACTAATGCATACATGCATGCATAACGTCACGCCTTTATTCCCAGAGTGGGGTAGGCAGAGCTACAGAATACCAACAACTCTAAAGTTGTTGATAATTCTGTAAGCACATTTTGCACAATCAGGCTAAGATGTTTACCAGTGTATTAGTGACAGGTTGCAAGCCCATCGCCTAACAGTACTACAGGCCCACTAACTAACTAACTAATGTACTTACTTAAACTCGTCCTCCATAATAGTGCTTTCACTTTGCGGAGCGGCAGCAGCATTACTGACGAGTGACGCGTGCCGTACGTTTTACGTATCATTTCTGATCTGATACAGTCTTTACTTTAGTCAAGACATTCGTTTACGAAAGGATGTTGTTGCACTACAGAGAATCGACTACAATCAAGCGTGCTATTGAATTCCAATCGGTAACAATACAGGGTGGCCAGCGAAATGATACAAAATCTACCACTGATAAAGCCAAGCGATGCGATGTATATTTTATCCTTTTTAGGGTTCCGTACTCAAACTAGGAACCCTTATAGTTTCGCCATGTCCGTCCGACCGTCCGTCCGTCCGCAGCCCAGCTCAGAGACTCTTAGTACTAGAAAACTATAATTTGGCATTAATATACTTACATATTTATTAGTCACACGAACAAAGCTAAGAAGAGATCATTGGTTCTTGAGATACAGGCGATTAAATTGTTTATACCTACTAAAATCATCTAAGGTGGCACCAATTGACTTGAATTAGAAAATTACTTATTACTCGTTGATTTTCATGTTTGTAGTACTTAACGGCTTCGGAACCCTACACTGAGCATGGTCCGACATGCTCTTGCCCAGTTTTTTTGGCTAAAGGACAGCCGCGCTTTTGCCCGCGACTCCGTTCGCGTAGAAGTCGTTTATCGCTGCTCCCTCGGGAACTGTACAATTTTTCGGGATAAAACTATACTACGTCTTTTCCCCGGGATTCAAACAACATAAAACAACACACAACATCATTCAGCAGTTTAAACGTGAAGAGGTAACAGACAGACAGGACACAATTTCGCATTTATAATATTAGTATGAATTAAGCAAAATAAATAAGAAAAAACATATTCAAGATTAAGAAACGTATTATTATCCCTTTAAATCCAAGGAAATCTCTGCAACTGGCAACACTAAACGGTCAAACAAAGAATGAGACAGGTGACAACATTCTCAAGTTAGCCTTAATGTATCAATTCTTTATCGCATTCTGCCAAGTGCCTAGGGCTTGTTTAACTTAAAAACTTATAGCGAAGACTTAAGGTTTAATTTCCAATAGAAAATGTCTTATCGATGAATATCGGGTGATTGGTTATTCGATTCAAACCTTTAAAGGGAGCATAGTAGAGCTCATTCGCAGCAAAAAAGGTCATGAAGGTCGTCGAATAACTAATCAACCTGTACACAATCTTTAAGTGCAGTTGACCTTAACATTTATAGTAAGCAGGAGTGGATATCAAATGTATTGGAAGATACTTATACATTTTTTTTTCTTTATAATGACCGTCATGTCGCTATGTTTAGAAGCGTCCTTTAAATTAAGGTCAAAAACAAAAATCTGAATGAGTTGTTAAACAAAAAAAAGCCAAATAGTTGTGCCTGTACAAACAGCCACACAATTAACTGCCCATTAAAGACGGAGGTGAGAAAATGTAGAAAGAGATGAATATAGATTTTACATAAGAATCTCATGTGCACGACCAAGACAGTTTCTCTCTGTTTATCTTCATTGGTCACTCAGCTGTGTGGGCGATTGTACCACCAATATTCAACAAAACCCTAATGAAACTGAAACTGATTCGTGCCAACGCTAGCCAAGTGCCCTAGTTTTAGGCATTTTTTCCATTAAAACTATGATAGGTTGATACTGATTTTAAGCGGCAATTGTAACTTGTACGGTCACACAGTGTTTAGTGTTAGGGTTCCGGCGCCGTTACTGCAAACACAAAAAACTGTCGAAATTCGACCTACACGCACTTTAAAGATTTTTCTATTTAAAGATATTTGGTGCTGTGTTAGATCATTTTTAATAGGTATAAACAATTTAGTCGCCTGTATCTCAAGAACCAGTCATGTGCTTTCATTTAAGATATTTTCCGGATTATTCAATTTGTAGTTTTGGCTGTCGGATGTGGGGACAAATAACTCTGGCGAATTTTACTCTGTTAGCACTTTTTGAGTTCACTATCCTAAACGGTCCCTTAAATCTAAAAAAAATACATAAGGATTCCTAGTTTGACTTCGAAACTGTAAAAAAAGAAAAACGAATTAAGTATGGTAGCATGATTAATGGTTAGGGTAATTTGGTTATTTGGATTCAGTATTTTGGCAGAACCCACTGAAATGAAACATAAACTGATTTACGTAATAAAAAGACTCCGGGACTGTGCTACCCATGATATACTACGCCTTGTCTATCACGCTTTAGGACAGTCGATCCTGCAGTATGGAGTGGCAGTCTGGGGCTGTTGATCCTGTTGGAACATGCGCAGCGTGCAGTTATTAAGGTTATGCTTAGGAAGCCGTTTCGTTACCCCAGTAACTTGCTGTACCGTGAGACGAGACTGCTCAGTGTGAGACAGGTCTTTGTCATGAAACCACACGCACTCATAGCAGCATCTTCAACTCTGATCGTCACATGGAAATGTTGCGGAAACGTAATTACAAATTACCTACCAACCCCACAGTACAGATCCGCCCTAGCTAGGAGATCACCGCCATACTCGTATTGCTGCATATATAATTATGTCTGCAATGTACATGTGATATAAAACATCAGCCAGTTGTCAGTTGTTATCTTACTGTCAAACAGAAGAAATTATTCAAAGCACAAAGACAAAATAATATTATCCTAGCAACTGATTTATAAAAATGCGCGCGCACACACACACACACACACACACACACACACACACACACACACACACACACACACACACACACACACACACACACACACACACACATACACGCGTACACTAACACATAGGGTTAGATGTAATGTAACTAATTTTGCTATTATTATTTTACTTAATTTTCCTTATCTACTGGAAATCTCATTGTAATCCAAGTACTATCTGTTAACCGCACTCGCAGTTGGCCAAGATACAGGCTCAGCCTAGTTTGGTCACTGACAGACAGCCTCGATTTTATGTATTATTTGTTTTTTGTGTAATAATCTATTTTGTATTTTGTATTTTATATGTATATATCAATATAATTTATCATGTTTAAGTAACATTATATTGACGACTTTTTGTTATTTACACATATTTGTAGAAAAACGAACACCACAGTATTGTTTCAAATATGTTTCTACATCAAATACCTACACCCAATCGTACGACTATCCCTCACAATATCTGCCAATTCTTCAACGGACTCATCTTGTTTTAAGTGCCCATATTTTTCCTCTCCGGTGAGCTAGGTACTCGTATTTACGGTCATAGTAACAAATGTTTTTTTACTTCATTCCTTTTTGATGACATAGGTTTCAGTTCTTTTTGTTCTACACCCAATTTGCCCGTGACCCTTTACCAAGATAATTATGGAGGCCGGTTCTTTAGACCCCCTTGACCTCACCATTGCCACGAAGTCGACGGGTGCCTGTTTCTGGGTGGTTTGCATTTAAGGCGTACATAAAACATCTAACCTAACCTACCTTTAAACATTTTTTACCTAACCGTTTTTAATATTAACTAATTGAAAAGCAGATTGGAACGTCGAGAATCCGGTCTGCGGTATAAACCGATCCCAATCGGAATTTAATTACTAAAACTGATACAAGAACCTAGTCCCAATGAATTTTAGTAATATTTAATTGTATTAAATCGTCGAGAAATACTCTCAGCCTATATAAAATATATCCTGCAAACGTTAACGACTATTGAAATCAGATAATGTATGATAATAGATCGATTACAAGCTGCCACGGTTATTTACATACATTTTATTATATTTGACAATTGATAGCGATCGCAGTATGTACCTCTACTGCTGCTTTAAACCTTTTTCAGGCAGAGGCTCTATGTTGACCACATAGGTTTAGTTGCAATTTCAACCTTAGTTTTCTTAATTTGGGTTTAAATCGTGCGGCCTTGTTGCAATCGTATTGTTTACCACTCGGCTGTAAAGATAATAAGAGCTACCCATCATAATGTTAACAATACTACTAAGAGACACAAAAGACATAGTATAGGCCCAGAAGCCAGCGCCCCCACAAGCAATATCAAATTTATATCGGATCGTTTCCCTAATCTAAGGAAGATTTTAAATTATTACTAGCGACCCGCCAGCGGCTTCGCCCGCTGCAATTTTTTTCTTTTTTCTCACTTAGGGGTATGAAAAATAGATGTTGGCCGATTCTCAGACCTACCCGATATGCACACAAAATTTCATAAGAATCGGTCGAGCCGTTTCAGAGGAGTTCAATAACGCACACCGTGACACGAGAATTTTATATATTAGATTTTATTTATCGTCCTTCAGTCTGAATAACACTTGATCTTCTTTTACTTTGTGATTCGATATTTATTATGTTTGCCAAAACCTTCAATGTTGTTAGTTTTTTTTAAACGTGTCATATATACAGGGTTACATCGAAGACGTGATCAGAAACTAGTTTTTCAGATTCGGTAATTGATGGCCGTTTTCAAGTAATATTAGTTGCAAGAAACAAAAGCTATTTCTCTTTTGTTAATTTTCCCCATAATTAAATCACCGGTCTAGTAAATCTTGGTTACCCTACCTATTTTTAGAATCATACCCTCTATCCTATCCTATTCAGACTATTTTACTTTAATGGCAGTCACAGTGACAATTCAAGTCAGTCATTGTCAATTATTTGTTTTGTTGTTTCTATGTTTATCTTTGCATCTCTTTCTGCCAAGTAGGGATACCACACTGTTTACAACAAATTATTTTATTTTGATCATTGCGTGATTAAATCCGAATGTTTCATCTAAACAACTACATTATATTGTTATAATCGCACTTTAATGCTTAATTAAGTCATATCACTTTTGATCACGTCTTTGATGTCACCTTGCAGGTAGGTGCTTATTATTTAGCTAGCTAAATAGCCAATTGTTTTAATTTTGGTTTTCAGTACGAGCAAAATTGTCTCTGTGGTTGCAGTTTAGTAGAAAGTCCCGTCCCGTCCGAGCTGTCCGCATTAACAGCAAACTAGATGTTTTCCACGACTCTGAGTCTAAACTAATTGCATCGGCCTGTCGGTACTTAGAAACTATTGTCACCGCAAGCTCAATGCAGGAAATTGGCTGAATTAGTATGTATTTTTGTCCATTTTGTTTTAGTGCTATATTTACCTAGTATAATTTTATGTGCAGAGACTTTATCAGTGATTAACATGTTTGCCTAGACCTTGCCTTGCCTTGGGGAGCTCTACCTCTGGACTTTTACTTGATACTATTTCCTTGGACACCCTGTATAATATTTTGCAAAGATCGAACGCATAGATATCTTGTTTGATAACGCCTTACGATGAAATAAAATGTCAAAACAAATACAGATAACTTGTCAAATTGGATGTGAGTCGGTAACCTCGAAATTGTTTTTGAATCGAACTCCAATCGAGCATTCGCGTGAGAACGTTTACATACATAATGTAAAAAAGGTTGATACCAAGAAATATACCGGGTAATACATTTTTCACGTGCCTTTACAGTCATGTCACGGCGGGAAATATGAAAAACACGTTTTACACGGCTAACTTAAGTGTTATGTCCAACTGCTAAACATTTAAATTCCTCGATAGTGCTTAACATTGACGACGCGTTTAGCATAGTTGGCATAGCTGAGCATTCACTCGTTAATCCGTTAATCGTTACTTAACGTAGTGAATTGTTCGAGTAACTGATTAACTTTGAAGATAAAGAGTCCGTTAATCGTTAATCCAGTAGGTACCTACTATTTACTAAAAACATACCGCACGCACCGCGCCGCGTCGTGAAAAATACGTTCAGCCTCGCTTTCAGACAAGAACTTATTAATGTTCATGAAGGGGAAAATGCGATGAACATTATGCCAGATGACTAAAATACACACTTCAACTACACACGTCTTTTTTTGTTCCTAACCTGTTAACTTATCACAAACCACCAGTTTTTATAAGTAGATCACTAACGCTATGATATACAAAATGTAATTTTATCACGTTTTAACGGATTACTAATATATCACACAAATTAATCTAATTAACGAAGTTAACTTTTTAATAGGTAACGGATTAGCGATTAACGAAGTTAAATATTTGATTAACGATGCCCAGCTAGTTGGTAGTGACCCTGCCTACGAAGCTGCCTGTCTCGAAATGGGAAAATATTTGTGTGGTGAACGCGAAATTTTTTTCGTGAGTCTTGGATGTTTAGAGCTTAGTTTGGGACTA
This sequence comes from Acleris holmiana, assembly GCA_949316455.1. Classification (NCBI taxonomy): domain Eukaryota; kingdom Metazoa; phylum Arthropoda; class Insecta; order Lepidoptera; family Tortricidae; genus Acleris; species Acleris holmiana. The sequence goes on along the minus strand of OX438777.1, from coordinate 7,131,070 downwards.
AGTAAATTTTTGCGAGCCTGATATTCAAATTCCTTTATAGTACATTTTAAGGGTGCCAGGCATTTGCAGCATCCGCATGATATAAAAAGGCCCTAAACTACTATACATGTAAGATTATTATAAATAAATAAATCTTGTCTTATCTTATTTAAAAGGTTTTGGCCTGCTTAAAACTAAAACAAGCTACATTTACTCGATCGAATCTTTATTAGGGTTGATGTCAACAACAACATGCGTGTACAGAGACCGCAACTTTATTGAAATTATTTTATAGTGACAATTGGCTAGACCGTCGATCTTGTAACTTGTTTGCTTGATTCCCGTAGAGATCCGCTTGTATCTGAAACAATATGTTCATATGATCTAGCCAAAAGTACCTATTATTTGAATGATTATTACGTCGTATACATATATACATCGACGACCTCCCGACCGAAGCAAGGTCAAGTGAGCAAGTGGTGCGAAGTAGCGACGGTTGACGGTTGTAGCGGGAGTCCCCTTGTTTCAAGAGAGGAATAAAGGTTTCAGTTAGAATTTCGGGTACATATGGGTACATACTCCTAAAAACAAAAGTTGTCTTTCCTGTGGTCAATAGTTAGGAGCTTGTGTGCATATAAGTTTTGTTTTTATATGATAGGTCTAAAGCAGTCCTGACGCCATTTATGCTGGAATGGGCTTAGCCAAAAAATTAGGCCTTAAAATCATTAACTTCCGGCGTGTCCACAGAAAAGACGATAACCTAAACCTGTGTATGACCCATATACTATTTTTGGGTTAATTTACTAGCTTACCCTTTTTATAATAAGTAAATATTATTGCACCTTTTTGATTTCTTCTTTTCGGTTGTGTGTGGTAACATGGCGTATCGGCCTAATACCCTGTCATATCTCTTTATAGGGAGACGCGCTGCTTGCATTCTGTGGAAAATAGATACGTTTACTGATTTTTTCTAAACATTGTTAAGATTAATGTTACAACCGGGCAAGAGCATGTCGGACCACGCTCAGTGTGGGGTTCCGAAGCCCTTAAATACTACAAACATACAAAACAACAAGTAATAATTATTTTCTATTTAAAGTCATTTGGTGCCGTCTTAGATGATTTTAGTAGGTATAAACACTTTAATCGCCTGTATCTCAAGAACCAATGATGTCTTCTTAGTCGTGATAGTTTTTTAAATTCGGACACATGAGTCTAACAAAAATTGGCACTATAAAGCTTGATATTTCATAAACGGATTCCTTAAAAATTGATTTCACAATCCTGATATATATTCTTTTTTAAAAACCTATCCAATGACACCCCACAGTATGGGGTAGACTAGAAAAAAATACATCCCCACGTTACGAAGAGTAAAAAAATATATTAACATTTTATTTTACTACTTGGTTAGCGTGACTAATATGTATATTCATGCAAAATTAGAGCTTCCTAGTACTAAGAGTCTCTGAGCTAGGTTGCGGACGGACGGACGGACGGACATGGTGAAACTATAAGGGTTCCTAGTTTGACTACGGAACCCAAAAAACGTTTAATACCACTTGTGTTAAAGTAGAAGAAACGATACCTCCAACACATATTATTGAGATCAGCTCCCACCGACCCCCAGTACAGGTTAGAGTAGCCGTTCACTGTCCTGAAGTGTTTTCTAGTCATGGCCGTCACCCCTCCGAAGCTAGACTCGTGGGGATACCTGGAGAAATATAACATATCAAAAAATTATCTCTTTAATAAGCTAACCAATTTAACACACAATCAGTACATGAATATTAAGGGACAATCTTACACGCGTAACTGAACGTTTTCCAATAAAAGTATACATCGATAAGGACAAAAATTAAGAAACTAACTTTTCCATTTCGTCACGAAAATTAGTCGTGCATTTAGATACGTTAATTTTCGTAACGAAAAGGAAAGGTGAAAGTTTCTTAATTTTTGTCCTTAACGATGTGCACTTTTTTTGGAAAACGCCTACCTACCTATCGTACTTTTCCGATGAGAACAAAATTACCGTTATTTTATAAACATGTTCGCCTTAGATGAGGTGGGCCTCTCTTCTTCTGCGTTATAGCGACATCGTGTTTGACGTGTTTTAGCATCGTTTATGTCACAGTCGCCATTATTATCAATGACATAAGAGTTATCAAAACGTTGACAATACGGAAATAGGTTTAAGACGATATCGTTATTACCGTGTAGAATTCCAGCCCTGAGGCCCTAGGCAAGATGCAAACGCTCCTAACGTTTTTCTTTTCTATCGCTCAAAATATATAAAATGACAGTTGATCACGTGGTTTATCGTAACGCACGACAATGTCATCCCATACATTTTGAGTGTTAGAAAAGAAAACCGCTAGTAGTGTTTGCATTTTGGCTAGGGCTTTAGGGTTGGAATTCTACAAGGTAATAACAATATCGTTTTTGACCTGTTTCCGTATTGTCAACGTTTTGACAATTTTTATGTTATTTACAATAATGGCGACTGTGACATAAACGATTCTTAAACGTGTCAAACACGATATTGTTTTGACGCACCTGAATAGAGGCCCTGGTGAAGCTTTTGCGTCTCGCGCGATGGCCGCCTATGGATGATCCGCCTGTAGGTAGTGTCCGTGCACGCGCACTCGCGCGATTGATACGCTCGCGCGTAAATCTTGTACCGTACAAAGACCCTTGATTCGCGCGCGGGTTATTGACCGTTATTATTCTAATATGGAAAAAATCAAAGTACCTATAGATCAGGGTTTCTGAAACTATACTTCGTTCGGATAGGTATTTAAAAAAATGTAAACAAAAAAACCACGTGACATTGACAGATGACAGTTTGTCAGCCAATAGGAGCAGAACACTGATACGTCAAAGCTCGACCAAACAGCTTGGATTGGTTGATGAGCAGAGCCACGTGGTTTGGTTTGTTTACATTTTTTTAAATGCCTATCCGAACGAAGTATAGGGTACGCGAACCCCTGGGTGTTGGATGTGCCGGTGATCGTAAATTGCTCCAGAAATCGACTCTTATTGCGAGAAAACACGCGTTACATTAGCTAACATTGAAAGCATCGTTTACTTGTAACTGTATTGACTTTTATTTAAATAAAAAAAAAAATGTTTTATTAAATACCAATAATAATTTTAGGATCCCAGTTTTTTGGAACTTTAAAAGGGGTTGGTATAGAGCTAGACCCACACTATACATGAAACTTGGAAACGTTAGACTGTGAAATTTCGACGTTGTGGGACTAACAACAGTGTCGGTTTTTTATACGCATACTTGAAAAAGATGGGTAGTTCTACCAGCGTTTCAACCGCTTTGACTTCGGTGTCGCATTTTTAACCATTTCCCTGTACGAGTAGGATAACCATTTTCGGTTATATTCTAGGAATCCAGGCATTCTTCAAAATAACCGAAAATGGTTATCCTACTCGTACAGGGAAATGGTTAAAAATGCGACACCGAAGTCAAAGCGGTTGAAACGCTGGTAGAACTACCCAGATACCAGTCTCTTGAAATTCGGTCATAATAAAACCTAATCTATTAAACAAAGGTATATAAACAACAATATCATAACTTGCAGTCGGGTTTTGAAAGCTTTTTTTTTGTTAGAGTTATATGAATGCCAGCTTTTGCCCGTGACTCCATCCGCGTAGAAGTCGTTTATTGCGGCTCCTTCGGAAACTATAAAAGGTTCCGGGATAAAAACTATCCTATGTCCTTCCCCAGTACTCGAACTATCTCCATTCCGAATTTCATCTAAATCAGGTCAGCGGTTTATCCGTGAAAGTGTAACAAACAGACATACAGATTACCTAGTTTCACATTCATAATATATTAGCTCGACGGCTATTCCTCCATTGAAGCAAATACCCTGGTAAGTTCTGAACTCATAGTTATAGAGTGATCGCACACTCTCATCTGAATGATATAAGACAGCATATAATAACTTTATAGGTGCGTACGTTTGTTTGAACCGGACGACGCGGGTGCTCATTTGCGTCGGGACTGTCGGGCAGGTGTAGGAGGTGTCCACGTGCAGAGGCAGCAGGTTCACATCGTGGAAGACCAGGCACTCCCAGCTGCCAAACCGCTCCGCCTGGTCGAAGCCGACGTTGAACAGCCGACCCTTATTGAACTTCTCGTGCCCTGGTCACATTTTATCATACAAATAAGATTGAAGGTCGTAAAGCCATTAAACTAGGTATGTTAGCGAAAATGCATGGCCTCAAAAGTTTTTTTACGAGACAGGACAACTTAAACTGGCCGGTTAATAAAACTTCCAATGAATTAAGTCCGTTGTCAATATTCGAACCGCGGTTACTTAAGGGTCAAATTTGACATATCTGTGTGTGTCATTTAAGGTAAGTTACAAATGGGAAATCATCCACTTGAAATTATACGCCTAATTAGAAAAATTATAATTTGATATACACCAACAATAAATATTGTCCAACCAGAATAATGTTGAAAATGGAATTACGTCCCATAGTAAAATTTACAAATTGATACAGGTCCAAAAATATACGGTCATTTATATTTACGAACACTCAGAAATATGAGCAATTGTAAGTATGTCCCATCTGAAGTTTGTATCGTCCAAATATAAGTAAATGTATCCACTTGTAATTACGTACAGTCAGAAATATGACCAATTACCGTTAACCGAACGTTAACCGAACGACTCCACCGAATTGCATAATTCTTTTTTGTCGTCATTTTTATTGTCAAGACAAGGTTTGTGTGACAAAAAAAACACCAGGAAAGTAGGAGATATGCAGCGCGGGCGAAGCCGCTGGCAGGCAGTGTTGGGCACTCAAGAATAAAATCATTATTTGAATAAAGATTCGTAAGAATAAAATCATTTCGATTTTATTCCTGTGAAATTTATTTAAATAATTTCGTCGGGAATAATTTGTACGTGGGAAAATTAAATAAAAATAACTTATTCTTAGTCAATTACATTTATTCATGATTTTTTTATTTTGAATAAAAGTATCTGAATAAGAATACAGTAGGTAAATGTAATTTACGTAATATTTACGTACAGTACAGTTAGAAACTCTAGTACTCTGGTCTAATTTATACCCGCTATGCTACAATAGGTACGATTATGCTTGATTTACAGTAAAGTGATTACTCTGACAATTTTAATTTTCATTCAACTCCCTCACACATCCCAATTATTTAAAAAGCTACAATAACCATTCGCTAGACTCTTTATATATTTTGAGTAAACAAATATAATAATAATTGGCTTATTACTGCTTTTTTTTTTTTTTTTTTTATGTTAAGGACAAGGCACACGAGCACTCAGGCCACCTGATGGTAAGTGGAATCTGAGACCCATAGACATTTGAATTCTCAAGACTATAATCCCAAGACCTCAAATGCGTTGCCAACCCTGAGGACTAAGATGGAATGCCTCTATGCTAGTAATTTCACCGGTTGTCTTATCCCCACACCGGAACACAACAATGCGAACACTGTTGCTTGGCGGGTGGTTAATGGATAAGATGGTGGTAGCGATCCGGACGGACCCTGCACAGGGTCCTACCACCACTAACTAATACTTTATGGTATAACTATACGCTGGTATACTACAACGTCAATAAAAACCGCTATCTCCTGGATTCATTATCAAACCAATGACATCAAATGTATCGACTCATATAAACAAACAAAACATATTAAACTTAAGATATATTATTGCGAAGGGTTCATTTAGCCATGAAAGAATTCCGGGATTCACTTCATCACCATCGTATCAAAGGTAGCAAAAAAAACGTCATAAAACTTACTTACACGTAAGTACATTGAAAGAAAGTGCCAAAAGTAATATTTATTGTACTACGAAATTAATTTTATTCCAAATAACATGTTAGTTGAATAAAACGTTAGTTAGAATAATCCCATTTCCAATATAGTTATTTAAAATTTTATTCTTCATTTAAAATAAAAGTACCATGATTTATTCACTAGTATTCCATTTCAACTAACGAGCTACAAGAATTATTCTTATTCAAATCGATTTGAATGAGAATAACTTTTCTGTTTTATTCTTATTCTTATTCAAGTTAGTTTTTGCCCAACACTGCTGGCAGGGAGCTAGTATAAAATAAATGTCACGGGTCAATTTTACACATATTGACCTAGGTCCCAAACTAGGCTCTAGGTTTGTAATATTGATTAAACTACACATGTGAACAAGGGCACTAAATACATTGTATAACAGAACACGTAGGAAGGAAAAATACACTTTATCGCAGAAAAAATATTGAAGGCAATTTCGTACAAACTGTGTTATATCGAGCGCAACGAAAATTTTAATTCGTTTCCACGCCACGTAGCAGAGTGCAGCTGCGTAGCACAAATAAATTGCACGGGCGCGGTGTAGCGACGTTCGCGTAGCGCTACGAGTGTGCCGCGTGCTACGGTCTGCATTTTGAAGACTATCGTGTATCATTTGCGATGAATGAATATCTTTTCACTCTCTAAGGCCGAGTTGTTTGATCAGGGCTGGAATTCTACAAGGTAATAACGATATCGATTTTGACCTGTTTCCGTATTGTCCACGTTTTGATAACTCTTATGTCATTTACAATAATGGCGACTGTGACATATAAACGATTCTTAAACGTGTCAAACACGATATCGTTTTAACGCACCTGAATAGAGGCCCTGTATCAGTTATTTTTGGGGTTATCTAGGGAACCTAACAATTTTATTGGTACAGTCAACATTTCCAAAACGGAGACCGAGGCGGTGCACGGTGGTGCGCAAAATTAACTTTTTGATTTTCTTGGAAAGCTACGTGTAAGGCCTATGTTATCAAAAAAGGACGAAACCTTAGTTGATTATCCTTATTGAAATCCAAGGAAAAAATATAAATATTTTTTAATTAATTTTTTTGTTCGATTCTTTTTTACGGAAACTTTTGTTTTTTTTTCAGAATGTTTTATTTTGTTGCCGCAGCTCTCACCGCCACTTACCACTTTGCTCAATCACAAATATCCTGTATTCTAGCCTCTGATCAATCAGAAACGGATGGATATTGTACAGGAACACTAGCAAATTGGTCTCGCGGTCTCTGAAAATTAATGAAACATCAAAATGACTAATACGTTAAACTAGAATATGTCGAAATAGTTTGGTTCAAGAGTCAAAAAAATATCGCCTTTTCTTACTAAAGTAATGTGGATTCGTTAAGGAGTGAACCCAGAAGAGATACCACGCCTCATTGCCCAAAGCATCTACAAATTCCCGGACGCACGTTTCTTTGCATTCATGTAATAACTTGGCGTTGCTTATCCACTTTGGAATAATCGACAGATAATCGTAATGTGTAGATGGCATTGTCACGAGTAAAACCTTTGAATTATTTATCTATGTGACAGATATAACCAATAACGAAAACCGTTACCACATTAAAAAAAGCTGAATATGTCACAACGCAGTGCTTATTCGACATTTCCATTTAGGTAGTGAATCATGATATATGAGAATGAAAGCAGGAATAATGCTGTTGAAATGAGAGTTATGAGAAGTATGTGTGGAGTTAGGATGATAGAGTAAGAAATAGCGGGATCCGAGAACGATGTGGATTGAAAGAAGATGTAGTGACCAAGACCAAAAAGGGCAAGGGGATGCAACAGACCTATGTACGCGCATGAAGAGGTTGATGGATGTAGAGGAAGTGAAAGTTGTATGTTTAAACCGATGCACCTGGCGGTCTATAGTCTCTGCCTACCCCATTGGGAGACAGGCGTGAAGGTACGTATGTGTGTAATACCTATAGGGCACGATGATCGCGACCTTACTCCGCGGCACGCAGCCCCGGGGCTTGTAATACCCTCCCGGCTTGATGTCCTCGCGGTACCTGAAGTCGAGCTTGTGGATCTTGTAGCGTATCTCTACAGAGCCTGAAATCATGGCAGTTGAAGTTCACTTCAGAGGCCCTAGCCAAGATGTGTACGCCACCTAGCGTTTCTATTGTTTTGTTTTTAAACCAATCGCGTCACTCATCACGTGACTTTTCGTAGGACGTGATCTGCCAGTAACGCGATTGGTTTAAAAACAAAAGAATAGAAATGCTAGTTAGCGAACGCATCTTGGCTAGAGCCTCTGGACATAGCGGAGTGGCCTGGGTGGCTGATGAGGTCGAGTGAACACTCGACCGGCGACCGTATAGCGAAAATCGAAGCGTGGGTACACTTCCAACAAGGGGGATTGACGACATGGCTAAGGTTGCAGGAAACCGATGTATGCAACCCGCGCAGCGCAGGACCGGGCCTTGTTCCAAAGATTATTACTGGCAGTCGGAGATTCTCGTAATAAAAGGTAGAGCAAATTTTGCCAGTTTTGCTTATTTTTGTGATTTTACAGTTATAATACTATTAGTTTTTTATGCACAGCATGAAATATCATTTCAGTTATGATCGAATAAATGAGTTACGAGTGAATGAGCTACTTTTTTATTTTTGTTGAGTGATGAGATGCAAGATTTAGGTTGTTTTAAAACATACATATTGTAAATTTTAATGGTAATGGATTGATTCTAAACTGAACTTTATTACTGTTGTTTTAATTTTATGAACGAGAGTTTAAGTAGCTGAAATCAAAATAATTTTTTTGCCCGTATTCTATAAAATTTTACCAAGTTAATATTTTTAATACACAAAAAAAATATATGAAGGTGATAGAAAGTAGAATATACAATATTTTAGACGACTTTTCCAACAGTATCATCGGGTCATTTGTTCATACCTCTTACACAAAATTCACAGAACAGTCGCCGGTTTTAGGTCAATTTTTTTCGTATATAGCCACTTAATATTTGACCATGATTCAAATTCAAATTCAAATTCCTAACATATATTTGACAAAAACACACTGCAATAGAACAAACATATATAGTAAAAACACGATCAGATTAGCGTGAATTTAATTTAGAAAATGTTGCACTGTAGTGTGAAGTCAAATAGGGCTCAGCTCAGCATGTGCTGCAGCCGGAGCCACAGCGCTGGTTTTCAGCTGAAACCTGGTGTTCACCTACTTCGCAACTGAACGCGAACGCGTGACGAGGGGAAAATGTGTATACATAAATATTATGCTTATGATCTTACCACATAATTATTTGAAATTTTCTTCTTTTACAGAATTACAAAACGCTTTAAGACAACTCATTGTTAATACTCCGCATTAGTAAGTCCATACACATCGTGTTAAAAACAATTTATCGCCAATATCTTTTACGTGTATGAGCTACACTAATAAACAATACAACACAACATATTACAATTTGTGCACTGAATAGAAATGTAATGTGTGCAATAATAAGACTGACCCAGGTTTACTTTTTTCCTGCAACGCGCTGACGGAGGCCGACGAATCGTGTGGGGATCGGAATCAGCAAGACCAACGAGATCTGAAAAGCTGATAATGTAGTAGTATCTCCGCTGGATCAGGGCTGGGATTCTACACGGTAATAACGATGTCGTATTTGACGTGTTTCCCTATTGTCAACGTTTTGTTAACTCTTATTTCACAATAATGGCGACTGTGACATAAACGATTCTAAAACACGTCAAACGCGATAACGTTGTCGCAGTAGAATAGAGGCCCTGGTTCCTAGTGTGCATGCAACTCAATTGTTGAACTGTTAGGAAATCTCAGTTCAACCATTAGGTCCTAGTAAAAATATATATCCAAACTTAATATTATATGTAAATGTGAAAGTAACTCTGCCTGTCTGTTTGTTACGCTTTCACGGGTAAACAGCTGAACCAATTTAGATGAAATTTGGTATGATGATAGTTTGAGTCCCGGGGAAGGACATAGGGTACTTTTTATCCCAAAAAATCGGATGCTTCCTGAGGGATTACCGATAAACGTCTTCTACACGGACGGAGCCACGAGAAACAACTAGCATGTATACATATAGATGCATAACGCTGTCGTACCTAAACGATTTTCGAAATATTACAAAATATATGGAATTTTTGCGCTTGTCGCGATCAGACGCGTCTGTTCGTCAGCTTATGTCAATCATATACATACAGGGTGGCGCATTTAGATCGATCAGTACAGTGTGTAACTTAAAGTATGGCCGGACGACGGATGCAAATTACGTCAAAATCATGTTAAACGATAAATATAATACGGATATAACTACAATTGGTTTAAAAAAGAGAACATAAATGTATATAGTAATAGTTATATAATTTTACTGGTGTAGTAAATATTTTTTTTTTCTAAATTACATTATTTTCAGTCCATTCCTTGTATGGTTCACTATCCACTTAATGGTGAAAATTACCTCTCTACATCTACAGATGTAAGAGGTTAGTAAGGTAAAAAAAGTAAGTAAGTGTTCCTCACCATTATTAGGAACATTATCACCATCACTCAAATTTCTTATAAAATCATAATTTGGAATTCTGTCTATAACTGACTCTGTTTTATTATAGAAAGAATCTGAAGATGTCAACATCATGCAAATTCTTACATCATCTTACTTCACTTATTTTATGTCATTTTAATTATCACTTTATTATTTAAATATTTTATTATTTTATTATCACTGAACACCTAATAGTTTTAAGAATCTCAAGAGGTAATAATTTACAAGTGGCCAGTACTTTCTTAATATACTAATTATAATTATGTACTATGTGGAGGATTGAGGTATTATGCACATACTGATATATGTATAACAAAAACTGCATATATTTTCATACATAAATATTACTCGAAGTTTAATAAAAGTCTTATCCATCTTATACTTTCGGCACCATATTGCATCCATGGTCCGCGCTTTATATATGACATACAAAGGTCTGTTCTTAGGAACCATGTCATCGTATTTAGTGAAAAGAAAAACTGCATACATGGATTTAAAAAAAAACTTGAACCCGGTCGTATTGAAAAATAAAACTTACTTCAATTCTATTTGGATATCGATTGTGTAGGTCTAATGACCTACACAACAACCAAGTAACATTTACTGCTAATGCAGTAAATGTTACTTTGAAACATCATTATCTAAAATGAACAAGGATCGGACAAACGCCCGTCATTTTCGAAACATAACCCTGTTCCGTACAGTAGAGACTTCCTTAGGTATATTGTTACTAAAAAATATTATTAGCTATTTATATTATTAGTATAATTTATTTAACGACAATTTTATTATTGATTGACATTCCGGTGTCTGTGATAAAAAAGAATATAAAGAATGACCAATAATAAAGAATGACCAATTTTTGTCCAATATGCTTGTGGCTCGGCGTTAATTTTCTTCTGAATTTCTTTTAACATAATCAGGATTTCTATTAAGCTACACTTTCTGGATATTTTGTGTAAACGTAATAATAAATAAATAATATAAAATATAATATCGTTACATCATAAGGAAGTCTCTGCTGTACGGAACAGCGTTATGTTTTGATAATGACGGGCGTTTGTCCGATCCTTGAAAATGAATAAAGAGCATTGCATCCTTTATTTTACTTAAGTAGATGTTCGAAGTGACAACCGTTTTAAATCTATGGTTTTATATTTTCGTTTTTTTAATCTATGGTTACAGTTTTTTTGACACTAAAATCGATGACATGGTTCCTAAGAACTGGGCCTCTATTCAGGTGCATTAAAACGATATCGTGTTTTACACGTTTAAGAATCGTTTATGTCACAGTCGCCATTATTGTAAATGACATAAGAGTTATCAAAACGTTGACAATACGGAAACAGGTCAGAAACGATATCGTTATAACGCACTTGAATAGAGTCCCAGATCTTTGTATGTCTCATAGTTACGACTTGCCCATACCTACTGACCTATCTAAATACGCCACCCTCTGTATATTAAAAAGATACTACCAGCTATATTGGTGTTCGTCATGTTTGAAACTTCCGCTATATTGCAGCCGAGCCCACACGTTGTTGTCGTACCTAAAATAATTAACGCTTTATTGTATTGAAATTCTACTTTCGACTTCATGTCAAAATAGATTCTATAACTTTTGTTCTCATTTTTAAAGTCGAGTATCGACTCGTGTGCGTAACGTAAGAACGTACCGAGTTCGAACAAATATTGCGCTTAAAAATATCTGACTTGCTTGTAGTGATAGAGACGTTGCAGATATTTTCGAGTCCTATGTAGGATAATAGGGTCGTTTTAAAAAAATGTACTTGGTTAAATGCTTAATGACAACAAAATCACGATCGCGTCCTTTGTAACAAAAGTTAGTGATACAAACTATAAGGGTAACTTTCGTTACAAAAAGGTATCAATTAAGTTTTGTTTTAATTAAAGCCCTTAATCATCTATTTTTTTTAAACATCACATAATAAAGGTGTCTGTATCAATAAGTATTTCCTAAAAGTGCATTACCTGAGTGCTTATAGTAACCGATATGCTCTTGCGGCAAAGTAAACACTTTTCAAGTCTTCTGCTGGTAATTAAATATTGCTAAAGGTCCTTACTTACTGGATAGAAGTATATCCGAATCAAACCACTATATTACATAATTGAAGATATTTACGGTAAGATAAAAGTGTGCTAATATTTCTATCATTCTACTTCTTTTTTTTTATGTTAAGGAGAAGGCACACGAGCACTCAGGCCACCTGATGGTAAGTGGAATCTGAGACCCATAGACATTTGAATTCTCAAGACTATAATCCTAAGACCTCAAAAGCGTTGCCAACCCTGAGGACTAAGATGGAATGCCTCTATGCTAGTAATTTCACCGGTTGCCTTATCCCACAACACAACAAAGCGAACACGTTGCTTGGCGGGTGGTTAATGGACTTTTATTTCGAGCATTCGAAAGTCAAAAATCATTACCTGATCGATACTTTTTTTCTCGTCGAAGAAAAACTAAATGCGATTCAAAAATGTTTTTTATTTAAATTAGCCATAACTTATATCGCGTTTGTGTCTTCTGATTTGTTTTTAAATCGACTAGAATGTATGAGTCAGCCCCCACGTGGTCTGTGTGCTCAATTGCCTTCTCCATGCCATAAAAAAAAGGGCAACTATACCAATAGGCAGCTAAAGCTTTATTCGGTTCTCTGCCCTTTCGCCGACAAATCTTTGACAAATGCATCGTTTCGCAACCTATTCATTTGCCAACCCGATTTTTTTCTGTAACTACAAATATTTCAGGATTTTTATAAAACTAACCTTCTACACGATAGTATTGAAATAAATCCACAATTATTTACCCAAATTGTCAAATGATATGTTTGTGAAATGAATCATTTGTGAAACATTGGTTATGAAATGACAGGATCCCGCTTTACTTACTGGTAGATCGAAATACTTGGATATCACTGTTATCTCCCTTTCCTTTGGTCTGGCTCGGGGACTTATACATCACGTTAAAGACATATAGGTTGTACATCAAGGCGAGTCCTAGCACAACGACCAGCCAGGGTCGATAGAAAGAGGCCACGTTCTTTAGTGTGGAGTCCTCCATAGAATCTTTCAATGTGCTAGGCATTCGTTTTTTCTCTGAAATAATTTTGTATTATTTAAATCACACACAAGCTTCCTTAGTAGTGGTTCACCAAATGATGTTTGTGACAACGCAGGGACATTCGATTTTTATCATTATTTAAAAAATCTGAAATATTTTACAAGACAAATAAACAAAAGGTTGTTAAAGTTTTCATTTTTGGAGATATTATCAAAAAAACTTCGTTAATAGTTAGGCAAATCAAAAAAGGCATTGTTACACGTTAGATAAAGTTCTAAAGAGGACTGTGAAGCAAAAAAAAACATGCAAAATGCGATAACGTTTCTCTCCCCTTAAACGTTGTCCGAATTAACGATTTTTTAATATGTTTAAGCTATTATGAAAAACTAAGTCTTCCTTTCCAAGAAAATATTTATTGGAAAGAAATTAAAATGAAAAAAAGAGGAAACATACAGACCTAGTTTTTCATAATTTCCACAACATATTCAAAAATCGTGGAAATCGGATTAGATTAAGGGGGTGAGAAACGTTAGCGCCCGGAGTTAAATTTGTATGGATTATTTTTGAAAATTACGCAATTTAAGCATCGCTTCACAATCCTCTTAAAAAAAATACCATTTCTACAAAAACGGAACGGTTTCTTGTAACGACTTATAGGTGAAAAAGTTAAGTAAAGGACCTGTTATATGTGGTTGCGTACAAAATTAAAATGGAACTTATGTCTTCTTCTTCTTCTTTTTTAATTAATGGCGGTCCACACAGTGATTTCGCCAATGTCAAGTGAATAGAGTAAATCAGTAAACAGAATAAATCAAAATCAAAAGCCGGACATCTTTCAATCGGCCATCTTCCCTCCCCGAAGGTTACCGGAAGACCCCGGAACTTATGTCAACTTTCAACTATAGAATGTCAAACGGTCATACAGGGCTGGGATTCTACACGGTAATACCGATATCGTCTTTAACGTGTTTCCGCATTGTCAACGTTTTGATAACTCTAATGTCATTTTCAACGTCACATGTGATATCGTTATAATGCTGTAGAATAGGCCCAGATGTGTTACAACAACTACATACAACAGGTCCTTTACTTAAAATTTTCACCTATAATTGCGTCCTTTAAGTACTTACTTGCGTGCGCAGGTTTCGATATTACCGACATCATTTTCCTCAGTGGTAAAACACACGGCATCGTAAGAAAACCACTTCTTCAACATTCGCTTGAAAACTAACCAAGCCTAATGAATGTACGGAGGATGTCACTGCGTTCATTTACAAACAATATATTGTTATTGTTGTTTGTGATGTGTTCGTGCATTGCTAGTCAAATTACAATAAGCTTACTCTTACTGCCATTTAGGTGATGCTGAGTGAAGACGTGTATCTTTGAGGGCAGAGAAGGCTGTGTTTTAAATAATAGTATAATTGCAATTAAAGCTTTAATAGCTTGGGCTAAGCATGACTGGAACTATGTTTGGCTGATAGTTAAACCCGTTTTAAAAGAAGACTGTTATAGATTTCACTCGTTTGTTTATTGAAACTCTATAATTGTTGTTTTCTGGGGTCTCTACAGTTATAAAATCTCTTTTTTTAAGTATTTAATTGGTATTTTTCACCACAGTGGGCCGAGCACGCTGCCACGGGACTTAGTGTCAAATGACGTCAAACGGGAACTGGTGTCAAATATGATTAAGAAATTATTAAAATGACAGCCACCCTGGGATTAAGTTGCTTAGTAATAAAAGGACTCAAGTCACACAAAACACACTTTTATTTTAAACCTTAGGTGTTTACACTGACGTTGGAATATGGAATAGACGAGGAATATGGAAGAGACTACTAATTAAGTATTTTCACTTGGTACAAGCGGACTAAATCACATCGTGCTCGGAGTCGTGAACACTGGAAAACCCTATTGCGAGCCCTATGTTCCTGATGAGGGATAACAGGAAGACACAATCATCATCATAGGCGGACTAAAGTACTTTTCTTTTTAATTTCCTTATAAGTAAACCACAAACAGCCAGATATGTTGTCATTTGATGATATTGTCCTTCGACGAAGTTCGCGGTGGAGGGCAGACTGGACATTCAACCTCCACCGCCTCAATTTTCGGAAATGTTGTCTATGGCCTATTGTTGCCAACCTAGTTGTTGTTTCTTTCTGCATTTCAGTAACAGATTAAGAGTAAGAACTCGGTAAAACTACCCACTTACAAACGCGGAATAACCGTGGGGTAGCTTATGCCATGCTTTGTCACAATTACAGATAAGGACAAAGCATGGCATAAGCTACCCCACAATTGTTCCACGTTTATATGTAAGCAGGTAAGAATGTAAATGATGTTTAATTAATTTAACTAAGTACTTACATAAACGTTTCTGTTTAAATCGATACAACTTTATCGAGGTGCAAGCTGGCAATCCGCACTAAGTCATTTTATCCTTAATTATAAAAACATACATACTACGCTGTCGTCTTAAATTAATATGCGACAGCAAGTGTCGTCAGAGATATATAATTGGAAAATTTAGTGATGGGTCGCTGTAGATATTTCGACCATAATTTTGAATTCGAAAAACATTGAAATTGTACTGTAATAAATATCCAAAATATTGGATTTTTATTCTCCATATTGTGATAATAATATTTAATTACCAAATTAATTAAACGTGTAGGTACTTGTACCAAACAATTGTAAAATTCGATACCTTTTAAATATGTGGAATCCTCTCCCTACTAATGACAACTAATAATCAGACATTGTGTGCAGACTACCGCCACGCCAATGTCTTACCTAGTAGACCGCTTATATGATGTCAGAAATATGAAATAAGAAATAATAGCGATGCAGCAATGTCAACAAATTTAATATTTATGACTGTAAAATACACGAAAATACCTATGAAACCATTTATAAAGAAATAGGTCCTCAATTATCATAACGTCTGTTATTAAATTTATTAAATTAGAGTGTGGTGTAAACAATAACAATTCGCGACGGAAGTGTTGCTATAAATTATTAATAAATAGTAACGAATATGGCATGCATTCATTCCGCCTTTTTCGGTTACTTTATATAGGCGGCAACAGGGGAACGTCCAATGACAAACTAAGCGGAGCTTAAAAGGTCTAAATGCCAATTAGAATTCGTAAATGCCTCTTACAAAGCAAAACCTCTAAAAGTAAACTATTTGGGTGCCACAAATGAGTACCTTCCATACTGTTATCCATTATTGAAAAAACGTAATTGGCAAATGATGGCTCATGATAATAGAATTGATAATCGCGCATTGAAGGACCATTTTATCGTGGCCTTCATTTCTTTATTATTGATTTGTAAAAGGAATCACGGTAATCTGGTCGTTGCCTCTATTCAGTGAGGGAGGAGTTGTCATCGTCTAAAACACCGAATGAAATTCACTAGCCTCTATACACCGCTCTCATCTTGAATACATACATACATACATAACATCACGCCTTCATTCCCAGAGTGGGGGTAGGCAGAGCTACAGAAAAACCAACAACTTTAAAAAGACTTGTTGATAATTCTGTATCCACATTTTGCACAATCAGGCCAAGAAGTTTACTAGTGTATTAGTGACAGGTTGCAAGCCCATCGCCTAACAATACTACAAGCCCTTATTCCCTTAGTCGCCTCTTACGACATCCACGGGAAGACATGGAGTGGCACTATTCTAACCCGGCAACCACACGGGCTAAATAATCATCTTGAATACTAAGGCATAAAAAGGATAGCATCACCAAAGTATTCAGAATGTTTATCAACGGAGAAATTATTTATACTCAAAAAAATTTGAACGGCTTATCACTGTAAATTTATTACAAAGCCTTCGCACTCGAGCAATGAATTGCGGAAATTTAAATTGTTATGTCAGGTTACATCCTTTTCCATTTCCGAGTTGTAATTGTTTTGCTATGATTAGTCGGAGCTATGTATTAAAATATGTGGAATAACTATAAGGCAACAAATAATAATGAGCACCAAAATTGTCTTCGAGACCCAAAAATAGTAAACGATCTCCAAACTAGGTTAGTTAAGGTTAGGTTTCGGTGATCATTTACTATTTAGTAAAAAGTGTTCTTTGGCGTTATATTTTACTATATCTGGTGATCCTTTAAACATAATTCTAAAGAATTTTATTAACATACTGTAACAATGATAACAATTCAAAAATATTAATTAATATCCTAAATACGAGTAACTTAGTAAACAAACAAACGAAACTTACCAAGCTACTTAAACAACAACTATAAAAAGACCACCCCTTCTAACAGGACCGCATAAAATAAAATCTAACCATAGATTACGTACTTAAATGTACGACCAATCGGTTTTCTTAAACTCTTGATTACTGTGACTATGAACTACTAAGTTTATTTTGCGATCGCCATACTTTTTACAAGTAGGAAATATTTATGTGTGTGATCAAAAGTCGGATATGCCTCCCATTTTTATTCCAAACAATCATAAAATCATAATATAGCAAAAGACTCTAAACGCGCTGCCAACCCAGAGAAATAAGATTATACTTGTAATTTTACCGGTTGTCTTATCCCCACACCAGAACACTACAATGCGAACACTGCTGCTGGGCTATAGGTTAAAGGATCAGATACTTACCGATCCGGACCCTTTTGGCGACTAAGGTCTATAAGTAAAAATGACTAGGTATAAAAATGACTTGAAAGAAAATTGGAGAGAAGGTTTAATGACTAAAGTATAAAAATGCTGACATTCAAATACGTAATTATTTGAAATTAGGTAGTGTCAACGGAGCTCCGCTGCCGCAGAGTTCCTGTTTCTGGGAGGTTGGCCCTCCGTACCTGCTGCCAAACTAACATAACCTAAACCTACGTACGTTTTTAAATGTCGGAATATTTATACTTAGTCAATAAATATTTCAGTGCAATTTTCTTTCTAGTCATTCTTATACTTTGTAATTTTTCCTTATAGATCTTTGTCGCCGAAAGGATCCGGACGGACCCCGCACTAGGTCCTACCAGCACACTTAAATAAACAACTATTAGTCATACCAGATCGAAATTGACATACTCGTAATGTCTCCATAACGCTGGCATCGTCATTCGTCGTACATACGCAGAAAGTATAATTTGCCGCCTCGTGTTGACACTTTTTTAGACTGAATTTCGTTTGCACAGCACAAAACAATAAGGTCGATATAATGAGTTTTCGGTCTTTTCACCTGTTCCCATTAGTGAGCTGTAGGTAGTTAGGCCCGGCGGTATTCCCATCCAGTATTAATCTGATCTTGTTCTTCTACAGCTTGGGACAGTTTCAACTTCAAAATTCTCTTTTGGACCAACCATCTTGACGCTCACAGTCACAACACGGAATGTTAAGCCACTTGCGACTCTTTTTAATGTAGCCGAGTACTACATACTAGATATAATATTAGTTATTACTGACTAAGCCCGATTAGCATTACCCGGCTAAAATACGAACAGAGACAAGCGACTCCACAATACCGTGTTGTAAGTAACCGTACATTTAGTAAAATAAAGAAAGCAAACAGACACGCAAAAGTATTTTGTAAACTTTTATGTTAACAATAAAAATATCTAACTAGGTACTCAAAGTATATCCATATTCACGTCATGGTTAAATGATATCATCGTTGAACCGTCGGAATCTATAAACCGTTAAACCGAGCTGCAAAGGTAACTTATTTTACAACATAACTTTTCTCACTTCCTCTGCAAGATTCAGGGCTGTGAACTTTTTGACTTTGTTCAGGAGCTTACACATGTAGGGGTCGCTAACAAACCGGGACACGTATACATCACCGTTATCCGTTTCTACCTCCAGCCGCTTTAGCACTGCTTCTAGTTGGCTAATGTAGGGAGTGAACCTCTCAGGCGGCTGGCGCCAGCACCCGCAGGCTTCAAAATGCCAGGGTAAGCAGATTCTGAGAATATTCCAGATAACCTCCTGGCTCACGGTGTAAACTAGACTTGAGTCTTCCCGCGGCGAGAAGCTCCTCTGCTCCTCCTCAACCATCTCTTTCTCCTGAGCTTTGTCCTCAGTTGGCTCCTTCGAGTCTTCCGAGCATGGCGGGCAAATGAAAGTAGTCTTTAAATCAATCGCTGATTGCGCAGTCTTCTCCGTAGCTTGAAGGCTTTTTTGCTTCCCCAGTCGCGAGGTTTGTGGAACAGAGTCAGAGGGTTTTTTAGCCTTCGTCGCTGATGCAGGTCCTTTACCTTTCTTACCTTTTTTGTCCTTTTCCTCGACAGGGGGTGTATATTCCATTTCTATTACTGTCGTTCCCTCGCAAGTATTGACAACGCTATTAATAACCTTGTCAAGGAATTGATGGGTGCACTTAAGCGCGCATGCGATACTTTCGTCTCGATATTTTTTTTGTTTAATCAATTTGCATACTACTTCTTCGCATTCATCTAAAGAAAAACATGTCTTTTTTCCAATAGCAATAGACAACGCAGAAGCAAAACCTTCGATAGGGTCAACACTTTTGCAGAAAGCTAAAAGAAATGCTGAATAATTCATCATGTCCTGTGACGTTTCGTACAACTCAAACAAGAAGTGCTTGATTAGGTTTTTTCTAAGTTGTGAGCATTGGTCAAGTGGATCAAAGTCCTCCTCATACCACAATTGTTCTTCAATAAAGTGGTTCCTAGAAATGAGCTCTGTCGACTCGACATCGATGCAGCGGAACGCGTGACGTACTTCGAGTAATTCTTCGACGGTAGGAAATCTTATGTTTAAAGAATAAATCAAAAAATCCCTCCAATCAATATACGCAGACTCACCGAATAAGAGGAATACCAATTTAGAAATCTGTTCCGGGTTCACCCTCTTCCATGCTTCTGGTACAAGAGAGCCCTCGCATGTTTCTTTTCCAAAGAAAATAAAGTCTTGCAGGAGGTAAATAAAAGCCTGCTGCAGTGTTATTCCAGTCGGAGCTACAATCTTGAACTGAGTCCTTAAACGTGCTAATTGGCTTATTTTGAAATCCATTTCTGTGACATAGTCATCTACTTTGGGCGGCCCTGGGGGCGGCGGGGGCGGCGGGAACTGCAGGAGGTTAGGGTCGATGACGAACGTGTCGTGTTCAAGGATAAGGCTCTCGGTGATGCGGCGGCCACTCTCTACAGCCAGTTGAAGATATTTACACAGACGGTCAACAGACATTATTTCGTTTAAATAATATGTGTCGATATCATTTTGTACTTCTTTAAACAATCTATAAATATTGTCATTAAATAGTTTCATGTCTCGATAGCTTTTATACTGCAGAGCCTGAATACGTGTGATAGCCCTAAACATCTCTCCGTTAATGCCCATTGTCCATTCTTCAACGCATTTGAGACCGTTTTGCTTGAAAATCTCCTCTGAGCAGATGGTTTCTTCAGAAGGACTTTCTTCCTTTTTTTTGGGCACGGGAACTAATTTAGCCAATTCAGCATACTCTCGACTGATAAGTAATCGATATGAATCATTTGTATCTTTAATCACTTTTGTTGCAAGTTTTACATTATTTTCGATGACTATGTTTAAAGGGTTATTGCTGTAATCTATTTCGACATTTTTCAACTGAAGATCTTGAAATGCTGATCGCAGTTGTCTGAAAAGTTTATCTTCTCCACCCCTTTTGCTTCCTGAAGTTTCATCAGTCTCGTGAAATACTTTGGTCAAATCTTTACATGCAAGTCTATCATTCGGGGGCATTCGTTTAATTTGAGCGTAATAAAAGTCGTGAAATGCTTGAAAGGTTAAAATAGACCTACAGAAAAATAAATAAGAAATGAGAAATTGAAAGCTTAAAAACATTCACGTTTACATATAACACTAATTAACTCACCTGTTTAGTTCGGTTTGCATGCACGAGATGTATGAATTAACCATAGTAGTAAGCTCTTCCATAGCCCAATTTTCCATCATAAGTGCTTGCCTTTGTTGTTCCGAATGCAACTTTCTTTCGTCGCAGATTTGATATAGATTGTGCTGTAATTCTTTGACTCTACAGTGCCATTCATTTTTAGTAAGATCAATGTCTCTCCAATCATTTTCAAAGTCATTATATTCCCTTTGAAAAGTGCTTACTAGGTCCTGTTTGTGCGAGGGCAGCGTTATGATTTGTTCCATCTTATCTTTAATAAATCTGTAGTATGGAACCAAACAGTTCATTTGCAGGCGTATTGCAAAGAACAATTGTTTCATATCGTGAATGTACATTTTTTCGACCTGCTCCCAACAAGTGGCTAGCGCAACTCCGATCATCTGTGGAATTGGCATTTCTCCATAATCCCAGTCTTCCTCTCCAGCTAAAACTTTTATTTCCTCGACAGTTACAATAGATTTTAAATCTTCTCCAGGTAACTCTTCGCATACAAATAAATGATCTTCTGGCGGATTTTCTATTGAGGAAATCGGTTTAATGACATCGGAAGAAAATGAATATTTACTTTTTGACCCTGGCCTCAATACATCTCTTGATTTTCCGTTAGGTACTTCTGGCTTAACTAGTTTAGCTTTGGCTCTTCTTTCTTCAGAAGAAATAAAATCAAGTTCGCTGTAAACATTTGCACCAAACAGTTCATCTAAGGATTTAACTGGCATATCACAGTCGCCGATGATATATTTGCATAACTGTCCTAGTAATTCTTTTTCTATGACTTCGTAGTACATACTGTAGTTCATTCCAAGAATGGCGTAAAACCGATCTATCAGTTCAGAATTTTCTTCATTCAACTCCCAAATTACAAGCTCTTGAAGAATATCTTCAGTTTCCTTTAGATGAATATAACAAGTGAAATAACTTTCAAAAGGTTTTTCGATTCTTTTTTTATGGGGATCGCTAACCAACTCGGAAACTCTTATTAGTTTATAAGGATCTTTTTCTTTTTTACGGTGCTTGGCTATGGTTTCTTCCAAGTAAATGTCATCTCTGTCTTCGAAATTTTCTTCATCGGGCGGTGCAAGGCCGGAAAATGTTTCTTCAAGAATTTGTGCTTCGCGATAAGAATTGGGGTAGTTTATTATTACAAATCCTTGTATATTATTCTGACCTTTTATATATTCTACTAACATAGCTGCCATTAAATAATCAGTAAGAGAGTCACCAGAGCTAAGAGCTTCATAGGCATACTTTCCCAGGTTCGCTGCCTCTGATAGTTGGATATCTTCTTCAGGTATTGTCTTTGGAGTTTGTGTTTGTTTACAGTTTGCCGGAACGGGGCCTGTAGCAGCGGGTGTGACCTCATTCGCTTTTTTATTGAATGCGTCATCTTCGGTTTTCATCATCTTAACTAGCTCTTTATCTGATTCTTCTTGAGCTGCTGTTATAAATTTGTCAAATGAGAGTTCAATATCAGTACATCCGACCATTTCTGACTTGAAATTTCTGAGGCAAAAATTTATGGCAGATTCCAGTCTAACAACGCAAATTTGTCGAAATTTGAGTAATTGCTGCATTGCGATAGCAATAACCTTATCGGGTAGGTTACGCAAAAGAGCCTTGGATGAAAAATCAGGCAAGTCAGCTGGAGGCCGCGTTATAGTAAAAGGATACTTTATTTCCAGCAACGTGTAGACAACATGTCCCAGCACACGCATGCCGAGATTTTCATATGTTCGCTCTTCAGATTCTGGGTTAAAATTAGGAATTAACGTGTTTAACTCCCAAGGACCAGAATAAGTATGATATTCCAAGAATTCGCCATCATTCATAGCCTCCTGTCTTTCTAATTCAAGCCTTATTATTTCCTCTTCCTCCGGTTCAACCTCTTCTTCAATATCAACTTCCTTAAGAAGATCTTCCGGTGGATCTAGAATTTCAAAGATAGCTTGTTGTTTGAAATATAACATTTTCCACTCGTGTATATAATGTTCAGGGATCTCAGCGCCGATAAGTCTTTTAAAGTAGGCGCACCTAGTTGCAAAATCTATTATTGATAACAAAGTGTCATAGCAAATTTCATAATAGTGTTGCCGCTTCCTTTTCATTTTCTCAGCGTACAATTTCTTATGAAGCATATCTTGTCTTTGTTTTTCGAAATCTACTTCTACGTATGCCAAATGTAATTGTTCTCTGGCATTATCAAGATACTGAGTGAATTGTCGTTCTCTTTGTTCGGCAAACTCTTTTTGAGCTTGAACTCGGTTTTGAAACATATTCCGCGCTTGTTGCTTGGTTTCCATTATTTGCGTACACATCTGTTTTTCGAATTGCGACAGTTTCATTACTTTTTTCGCGAGTTCATTATCAAGTTTAGTTTCTTCTTCATTAATAGTCATTTCCCACAGAGAGCTACTAAGCACATTTCTCATTTGCTTTTGAAATTCTTCGGACTCAGATTGCTTATTTATTTTTGTGTAAAGATTTTTCATATAATTTTGGGCCCATTCAGAATCTATAAGTGATTTTCTTCTTTCCTCTACATCAGCTTCCATATTAAGAAGTTCTTCGTAAGTATAGTTCTTCGATTTGCAAGGGAATTTCTTCGCGAAATTTTCCATGTCTATTTTATCTTTGTCGGGAAGTTTCTCTGATATTGTAGACTTGAACTGCAATTGCAACCTTTTTTCTTCAATCTTCTGAATCTGTTTTGAGTACCTATACCTAATGTAATCATATGTGTCTTTCACTTGATCCGCTTTCTTCCTCTGCCATTCAATAAAATGCTTTTCATTGAGCAAGGGTTTCGATAGATTTTCAACGGTTGGCTCTACTTCTTCTTCAATCTTGCTTACTTTGAATCTTTGTCCCATCTTTGTTACCAAGTTGGAGACCATTTTTTTTTCACGCTTAATAAAGTCAATGCGGTCCATTTTATCCAGGGTAAGAAATAATTGATAGAAAAGCCGCAACAGGAATGTCCCCTTGCCTTGCATCACATTTTCTAAATCATTGTCACTCAAATATACATCTAGTTCATAAAGCCATGCCTTTAAATATTTCCAATTGTTCTTTATGTCTTCCGTGGCATCACTGGATCTTATCAAGAAATGTTTCTCTTCGTTTATAACATTGTAGCTGAGGAGAACGCACGCTACCACATGTCCGTTTCGCATCATACGTCCAAAATCCTCGGCCTCCCATGAAATTGGTCTTTGTAGTCTTTCAGTCAACCATTCCTTAAGTATTTCAGCCATTGATGATATTAATTTTAATGTATTTGCATGTTATCTTACGTAAAAAATAAACGTCAGTCGTCAGTGTTCTATTTTATAAGAAACATTCATGGAGCATAATTTAATCGTTAAAAAGTTATAATTAACTTGGTATGTCATTGTTGATCGTGGCATGACCATAAAGATATTTAAATTATTTATTCATTTTATTTCTTCTGTTTACACGAAATATTAGTATAATTTACGATAAAAAAATCAACTGATATTGAATTATTCGATATTATAAACTAAAATACAAAGGCCATTTTTTGTGTTGGTTTACTTATCACATTAGTCTGTGGTTTACTTGAAAAACTGGTAACATTAAGTTATAATTGTCAATACACTCGTTATTTATTATGACTTTTTTGTGATGTTTATTTTCACAAATTTTTGATGCATATTTCTTCACATTGATTCTTATTGAAAAGGGCATGAAATGCAACGAGATTGAGAAAAGTGTATGTAAAAGTTTTTAGTAAGATTCAAGTTATAACCTTGGGGTAGACAGCCTTGGTGGTAATTAATCCCTGCGTCATTGCTCGCTAAACCTCGCCACCACATGAATCTGGACAACTTAGACAAGGCGCTGCACGATTTGGGCATGCTAAGCGCGATAACGGAGGCACGGCGGGATTACCTGCACGAAGCCAGGTCTAATTACGGCATGATGCGCTTGAACACGCGCTACGTCTCCAATGTCACGGTGGGATACTGTATGAAGCGTGTTACGAATAAGAACAGACTTTGCCCCTACTTGCTGCCGATGCGGCATAGAACCAAGAGTGAGAATTCCGACGCGATTGCTGGTGAGTTATCGGACAGCGGGCGCGACTACTTGAACGCTCTGCTGGAGCCGTCGACGAGCGGCACCACGCGCGATGCCGTTGACGGCGCGCGCTGCCCGGCCAAGCGCTGCCAGTCGCTCGAGAACCTGTCCCTACCAGCGGAGCCCCAGCCCGACACACCGGACATGGACGGAGTCTCAACACGCATTCAGAAACTTCAAGTTGATGAGTGACAATGTTCTACCCACTATGAGGTGTAATGGTACCCCTTAATTATAACTTAAACTAAGTTGAGTGACCGTTGGTAGCCTAGTGTGTAGTTTAATGTGATCTAAGTATTGGATGTTGGATTGTATTTGTACCAATGGTAACCTGGACTAGCATTGAGGATTGTATGTTGATGTTCCTAGTAATTCCTTGGTGTAGTTGATTTTTGTGTGGTATTTGCCTCTGTGAGTTGGTATTGTTAAGGAAGTCTGCTCGAGTCCTTTTCCCTATGCATTTAACTAAATTTGCTCAAAAATATAGGAATGGGTACAAATTTAATGGTAAAGAAAATTTATTTTGTATCCAATTTTAGGTAATTGTTTGATAAAATAATTATTGAGTTAGTTAACCTTGAAAGTTAATTTAATCTAACACAATTTTGCAGTTATCTTTAGGAAAAATACCACATATAAGAATTGTTAAGAACAAATATTATTTGTTTTTTTCTAAGTCACAGATGCACTTTGTGCTCACATGCACTATACATTAAGCAGCTCATTGTGTGATACCTGCTGAAGGGTACATTGTATTATTGTAAGAATATTTTATTTTATGCTTGTACTTTAAAAAAGGTTTCTTATAACCCTTGGTATAATTTACATAAGGCCATGTCAAATTTATCTAAATAACGTTTATTTAGAAGCAAAGTTATAATAATCTTACATAAAACAAAATATGTGGGGGTGTGATGGGTTAATTACCTATTTTTACTATTTATATTCCCACTTGCGATCTGCCGTTGTTTCGCTCAGTTTTACACAATTTGAATAACAATGACAATCCATACTTCCTACATCCTATTTAAATAGTTTAATTTATTTTTAACATGATGATGGACAGAACACCTAAAGCTGCTGTCCTTGGAAAAACCTCGCCTTGCCTTGTCGAGCCGCGTAATGTTTAGTTACTTTTTCCAACAACAATGACAGTGGGCGTTCTGTCCATTGTCATGTTAAAAGGCGTCCCAATCAGTCCATCTGTTTAGAAGCTACAATGCCATAAGAAGACAGATACTCAGTCACATAGATATACGAAACATGTTTTTACTCTTAACAGCCCTATTTTTTATTGAGAAGAAAGAAGAAGGCAGTGATATAATTTTCAATATTAGTTCAGTTGTTACAGAGATTACTCCTAACACACAGAAACACACAATTTCATCCTTATTGAAACAACTGCCCAAAAAAAGGTGTTTACTGTTTTCAGGATTCAATTAGTAAGATGGGGCGGGGCTATTGTAACTTACCAGGATAAATGCATCTTTTAAAGATTTTAAAGGAATAAAATGAGTTAAAACTATTTTGATTATTTTTATACATATTGAGGTAATTAAACTACTATAAAAGGCCGCTTAAACTGTACTAAAATGTTTAATTCTCTTTAAAAAAAATAAAACACATTTACCCCTTCCTTACATATATGTAAATTTTTAAGCACCCCCAACATGCTTGTTTTTAATAGTAAAGTTTTGCTTTAACTTAAGGTGTGTATCCAATTTTTATAGCAATGTTCTTCTTTATATCCTACTAGCGGCCCGCCAGCGGCTTCGCCCTGCTGCAAACTTCTGACTTACCTTTTGGGTTTTTTTCTGTCAATACAAACCTTGTCCTGACAGTAACGAACACAACAAAAAAAGAATTATCCAATTTGGTGCAGTCGATCGGAAGTTATGCGCGTACATACATTTCGGCGATTAATTTTTATACATATAGATTATATCCTGCTCGTAATCGTTCACTTGGGCACTTCACTTGGCATCTCACATCTTCTCCCATCTATACATACAGGGCCGGCCTTAACAATACAGGCGCCCTGTGAGAGTAATTCATTTGACCCTTTTTATTTTTTTATTGGTACTGTTGCTGCGTCCCCTAGGCAATGTCTTGCTTGATAAACAATATTAAAATTGGAAAATGTGTGTATGATAAGTATTTAATACTGTAAGCAAGTAAATTTGTTAATTGTTTTCGATTGTTGTCTTTGTTCTATGAAGAGTCTGGGATTTTAAACCATAAAGCCTGGGATACTCTAGGGGGCAATGTCCTGCGTCACGTGTCGCCCCCTACGTCGAGCGATGTGGCGCAACGTTGCCGGACTTCGCGTGACACGTGTCGCCAGCGACGTCGGGTGAAGTGGCTCGACGTTGCCGGACTTCGATTGGCATGCCTAGCAACATCGCGTGACACGTGTATATATGGGTATATAAGTCGCGCGATGTCGCAAGATATGTCAGGTAAAGTTTCACGAAGTCGCACGACTTCGCCTGACGTCGCTACGGATATAAGTCGAGGGATGTCGCCAATTATGTCAGACGAAATCGGCCGGCTAAGCTTGACATTGACATGTCGTGGGATATTTGTCCCCAAGTGTATCCCTGCCTTTATGAAAAAAGCGGTTTTAAGTATTATTTTACTTATTGTTGTAAATACATTCTGAAGATGTTTCCTGCAAAAATACCGAAACAGTTAACTGTGGTCATTAGTTTTGCACTGTTTGATAGTTGCCCCCTGGAATAAAAAGATTGAATAGGTACTTCTATACCAACTTTTGAACAACTTTTGAAATACATTAATTACTTGGTGGTTTTTGATCCCAGCATTAAAGATTTGCTGCAGATAACAACCATTAACAATAATTTTATATTTTTACTATTTTTAAAACAGATTTATTCAAGTTATTAATGTGTAGATCTCATTTTGTTACACAATATTTAGGTAATTGCACCTAGACATAATTTCATTATATTACTTTATATTAAATTTGTATTTAGATCTTAACCGCAGTATGCTCTTGTGACTTAGAAATACTTAACTTTGTTGATAAATTTTGTTATTTTTTCATATTTGAAATAAATATTGCTTTAATTTATTTGGTATAAATTTTATTCCTAATTAGCCTCCTTCACTGTATAATAAAGTATTAAAGGCAGTTAACTCTTAATTAGGCCAAAAATAATAATATTTTACGTATAAATAAAACAAAAACCAGTACTTAGCAGTTACCTACAGTTGCCATCAAGAACATCAGAACATACAAGGTGCTCAAAAATATCCGCACACGCTCTTATGCCTGTAAAGGTGGGTACGAATCAGAGCAGCCTCGGGCTGAGGCACGCACGGCTCACCAATTTTGCTCAAATTCGTACGCGCTCACGCGCTGTGCGTGAGCAGCGGGTAAGCAGCGCGCGGCGAGCCGTCGAGTGTCGGTCTTTTAACCGTGCTCAAAGATGCCTCGGTGTGCGTGCCTCGCGTAATTTGGACGTGTATCCGAGCGTGCCGCGAGCAGAACGTTGTTTGATAAAGTTGCTGAGCCGTTCCACCACCGAGTCGATTTCTTCTTCATTTTGACAATAATTCGGTGAATTATGATAAACGCAGCCGCGGCTGTCATAGTATCCGACGCCATTTTGAAATGTCGGCTTGTGGCGAGCACGCTGCTCCACCGGCGCATGTTTATTTGCAACAATTTGTCTCGCAAGCAGCTCGCCGCGCGGGGCCAGCATGCCCAGGCTGAGCCGCTCAGATTCGTACCCAGTTTAACAATAGTCTAGTTCAAATATATTTGAGTACCTTACTTGTTCCGATATATTTGATGGCAACCGCTAATTTATTTTAATGACGATGTCAATTTTTATTCTCTGTAGTTACCAGGTTATCAGATAATAGCCTGAAAGTACAAGGTTTTTTGTTACTCTTACATACATCTTGTACTTTCACAACAGTAGCACAAATAGGGTAAAACACCTAGTTACTGGCATCCAAAATCCCAGTTATTGGTACCTAGTAATTGAAGAATTATCGCCTGTATTTACTTGAAATAAAGTTCACGGTGATAATTATCGGTAGGGTGCCAATAGAGCAGATCATTTTGCACCTTTCTTCAATGGAATAATATGCAAAAGCAATAAGCGGGGCGGGGCACATCGCTCGCAGAACAGGATGGTGTGACAGGTAGCCGATGGAGTCGAAGAGTTCTTGCGATGTAGCAGCGCAGGACCTGGCTTTGTGGCAAACCTTGGAGAGCTAATATCCAGTAGTGGACGTCATTTGGGCTAAAATAATGCCGGATGCAAAGGGTCTACTTTTATTTGCACCTACTGTACACGTTGATTTAAAGGTGGGTACGAATTGGAGCAGCCTCGGGTTGAGGCACGCACGGCTCATCTATTTTGCTCTGCTTCGCTGTGCGCGAGCAGCGCGCGACGAGCCGCCGAGTCGGTATTGTGACCGTGCTCAAAGGTGCCTCAGTGTGCGTGCCTTACGTAATATGGACGTGTATCCGAGCGTGCCGCGGGTAGAACGATAAGTTCTAACTTGTCTGTGGGCGAGACGCGTAAATAAAGTTGCTGAGCTGTTCCACCACCGAGGCAATTTCTTCTTCTTTTTGTTAATAATTCGTGTCCGACGCCGGCACGGTCTAATCGGCTAATGTCGGCTCGTGGCAAGCACGCTGCCTTACCCGCTTATGTTGACGTGCAACAATTTGGCGCGGGAGCAGCTCGCCGCAAGGGGCGAGCATACCTCAGGCTGAGCCGCTCAGATCCGTACCGAGCTTAATATGAACACGGTTGAGGTAAAAAATCCGTGAGTTAATTAAAACCAAATGGTGCAACTTAAATTCATTTAATCGAGCTCACTGAGTATGTAACACTTAGAGGTAAATAAATAACAAAACTGTACTTTAAATAATATTGCTTTGACACATCACATCAGTAATACTCGTGTCCCGCCGGGCCGCGGAACACTGCGCAATATCTCAATACACATGTTTTGCCATTAGTGTTCAAAGTCTGTCGCTCGCTGAAGACGAAACTAGTTATTTTAGGAAATACTTCGAGATAAAGCCGACCGTGATCGAATAAAATCTATCAAGTTCACTGCTCAAACACGGTGGGTCTGCGTATAGAACAGCAGAAATCCTGTTGCCATCAAAATTACACTTTATGTAAATGACAAAGTCACATAATGTCAAAAAATCTACGCACACACAGCACGTTTTCTAAAAAATGTACTTAGTTAAGGGCTATGGTTAAAACATAACTTAATTGATTCCTTTGTGTAACGAGAGTTACCCAAATAGTTTTAATAACTAACTTTCCTTATACAAATTTCCTTACAAAGGACGCGATCGTGATTTTGTTTTCACCCTTCGTATGCAGCAACGGGTTTAAAACTTGTACCCTTCCTATGTTGGAGTGTGACGTCACCGGTGTCACGGGACCGAAATTAAACGCTCATGTTGGTATCACGTCTCGAAAATCTGAAGATTATCTATGGAAGATTGTTTTTTTTTTCCAAGCCAATTTAAACCGAGCCAATTTTATCTTTAAGGTAATTAATTTCAAAATTCAATAAAATGGTGTTCTTGGATTTCAGCGCTGATCAGCGCTTTGACACCCGACGGGCGTAGCACTGATCAGTAATGCATACGAATACGGTTAAGCCTTTATGTTTTTTTTTTAAACGACGAACTTGTTGGGAAAGGACACCCGAGGGGTTAATAATAACCCTTAGGCTATATAGATCGGCTCTCAAACTAAACCTGAGTAATGATGACCGTCGTTACGTTGACGTGTATTGATCTGAGCATTTCACTCAAGTTTATAAGGCCGTAGGCCCATTCCAATATAGGATCTGGTTCAAAACTGACTTGCCAGATTTATACTCACAAATATACGTGACAAACAAACTTGAGAAGTAAATAATATTATTAAGTAAAAATATTGTATAGACTTTTCTTACACGAATAAACTCATACATAATCTTAACTTACACAGACACAAAAATAGTATCAAAATAACTACGACTTGGCAACACTGCAATACAAAATACTAGACTGTGATCGACTGTGTTCAAACTAACAGGGCTAGAGGGCCTGGAGATTCTACCGAGGTAAAACCATATTGCCTTTCACGAGTTTCCGTATTGTTAACGTTTTGGTAGCTCTTATTTATTTGACGGTAACGGCGGCAGAGTTAAGAACAATACTATAACACGTTAAATACAATATGGCTTTTACTGTGTAGAATCTCAGCCCAGTTAGAAAGTTTTTGCTGCTTTGTCTACAGAGTGATGCTATATATTACTATTATTTATATTTATTATTTTATTCGAGTTTTGTCACTAATGCACTAGTAAACTTCTTGGCCTGAATGTGCAAAACGTGGTTACAGAATTATAAACAAGTCTTTTTAAAGTTGTTGGTATTTTTGCGGCTCTGCCTACCCCAATCTGGGAATGAAGGCGTGATGATATGTATATATGTATTAGAGTTTTTATTTTTTTAATAAAACATAACATCCTTTTGAAAAAAGTTTACTTCTATGTTATCCAGATGGATGAATTGAAAATGACTGACATTGAAAACTTAGTACTAGGACTAGGTCAACTTGCATTACCCCAGATATGTATTTATTATCTCACGACTAGTCTTGATATATCCCGTAATGTAAACAAAAATTTGCACGAATGGCAAAAATGTTGCATGAAGATGTTGCGACGGCGCGTTGCAGAGCTTAGAGCGCCTTTACTTTGAGTTGTTTCATTTTAGGGTTTTTACGCTTCTGCTGACGTTTTTGTTCTTTTAGCTCCCATCGCCGTTGCTTCTCCGGGTCGTCCTCCTGATTACCAATAAACACATTAATATCTTTATAAACTTCTGGAAAACATATGTTTAAAGGAACTCTGTAGAGAGGTGGCAATGACTTGCAAAGCAACTTGTTTGGAACTTTGAAGTCTATTCTATTTCCTATCTATTCTCATTTGTCCGCAACCTTTAGTGCCCAGTGGGGACAAGTGGGAAAAAATCCCATTAATTACCACCGAGGATAACTGGGTACGAATAATTAACATTTGTTACCACTGGGAGTAACTGGGAAAAAAACATTCCCATTTGTTATCACTGGAGACAACTAGGAATAAATCTGTAACAATCATAATTAATATCAGACGTTTTTTACTGACATACGAGTATACACGTATGTAATTTATTAACAATGTCAATTTTCTTTGCTTTTTTGCGATCTTTACTTTAGAAGATTTGCATTCATTGCCTTTTTTTTTCACTTGAAAGCTCAATGGCTCAACGTACGTAAATTTTAACACTGTTTATTTAAATTAACACTATTAAGGTTTACATGAGTGGTAACAACTAGGAATTTGTATTCCCCATTTGTGACCACTGGGGACAAATGGAAATGATTCTTTTTCAGTTGTTCCCAGTGGAGAAAATGGGTATGATTCCATTACAGTTGTAACCTATGCTAACAAATGAGAATGATTTCATTCCAACTGTCCCGATGGTAACAAATGGGAATTATTTCATTCCAGCTGTCCCCGATTGTAAGAAATGGGAAAGATTTCATTCCAGCTGTCGCCCGTTGTACCAAATGGGAATTATTTCATTCCAGTCGTACTGTATGCTAACAAATGGGAATGATTCAATTCCACCTGTCCCCGGTGGTAACAAATGGGAATGGTTTCATTCCAATTGTCCCCAGTGGTAACAAACGGGAAGATTTCTTCTCAGTTGTTCTCAGTGACAACAAATAGTAATGATTTCATTTCAGTTGTCCCCATTGTTAACAAATGGGAACGATCTCTTTCCAGTTGTCTCCAGTGGTGGCTAATGAGTTTTTTTTTACTTGTCCCCACTAGGGACTAATGGGTGAGAACAAAAGGGAATAGACCCTTCGTTTAGTGGGCGAGCGAGCGAGTGATTAAGCAAGGAATAAAGCGAGAGAGTTAAAAGCTAAGTGGGCGACTGTGTTAGGGTGGATTCACAATGTCGACAGTTTGACTGTGAATCCACCTTTAGTAAGTCATAATGATCGAATGACTGCGTGAGTTAATAGGCGAACCAGCGCTTGAATTAGTAATAATATAATAAGTGAAGTTAAAGAATACGTTATTATTACTTTCTTCAGCTTTCAAGGTGTGTGTGTGTGTGTGTGTGTGTGTTTGTTAAGGTGTTGAAAATGTCGAGTTATTTGTAGACATTCACTATGAACTTATTAGAGAAATAAGACTATGGATATCACAGGTGAGGATAATTGTCCGCTTAACAGGGTTTCCCAACCTTTTTTGTACAGAGCCTCCGTAGATATTAAATAATATTTCTTAAGCCCTCCGCCTTCTTTACAACATCGACTGACGACGACGCATTGTAAAACAGAGACAGTAAGTCAAATGAGTGCGTAAGCGAGGAGGAGAATGTGAGCGTGATTGAGTGAATGAGTGAGTGAGCTAGTGATAAAGAATGAGTTTGTAATTAAAATAGCCGGCGTGTGTGATTGAAGTCAGTGAATATGTTAAGATTTGACATCTTAACATGAATCCACCTAAAGTAAGTCGAATTAATGCGTGAATGAATAAGTAAAATCCTTAACATTCATTCAAGCTATGTCGATCGATTGGTGTGGTATCTTTCGTCGATGGATGCTGGTCGATAAACAATCGATCGACCGGCGATCGATGCGACCGATTGGTATAGTAGCATCCTAAAGGTGGATTCAAGATGAAGGGGATCCCATCATTTCATAACCAAAGTTTCACAAATGATTCATTTCACAAACATATAATTTAAGACAACCCACGATTTTTCCCGAAACTGTAAATAATTCTGGATTTACTACAGGACCATCGTGTAGAACTCTATAGGTTAGGTTAGGTTAGCTTTATAAAAATCCTGAAATATTTGTAGTTAAAGGTTGCGAAACGATGCATATGTCAAAGAATTGTCGGCGAAAAGGCAGAGAACCACGATGAAGACATGTTCACATCTTCATGGATTCACAATGAAGACATATTTAGGTGAATCCAGGTGCAGTAAGTGTAATGATCAGATTGATCAGTGATCGGAATAGGTAGTGCAATTTCGCGAGACTTCGGTGCGTAAGTTTAGTATGGATATAGCTTGTAACCCCGGGATTACATTTGCAAAGTGTTAAAGTTTGTGTTCAATTCAGAAATGTTATTAAAATATGATTTTAACGATTATTTTGCTAGCATAGAATATCGCATTGACGAAATATGTCGACACTTGCAATGACAAAAAGTAAAAAAGTATTTACAATAAAAAATTTTTTTTAGATTTTTCGCATGTTCCCATTTAACTTCAATTAAGGTCATGTCAAGAAAATATTTTGTGAAATAATACGAGTCCCGGAATCTGGGGTCTTATCCATATTAAGTATAATGTTTAAGGTCATTTTATTTGCACTACCTATTCCGATCACTGGTAATGATGGTATGAGCGCGTGAGTGGTGTATGAGAGTAGAGAGCACTGACGGCGAGTATGCGCTCCTTCTCCTGCTTGCGCTTCTCCTCGCGGCGCAGCGCGGCCTGCTCCTGGCGCGCCGCGTGCGCGCCGCGCATCCACGCCTCGGCCACCTTCTGCCTTCGCTTCTCGCACTTCACCAACGCCTAAACGACAATATGAAAAATGAAAATAAAAAAGAAACAGTACATTGTGCATCTAAGGAGCCCTCTCTTTGTCTGTGTTCAAGTGTAAGAAGAAGAAGAAGAAACTTTTATTTAGTGATAATGCAGTATTACTTTGGTCTGAGTTGATAAAAAGTATTAACTAATAAGCACCAAAAGGGCGATCAGCTCTGCAACATGCTGCGACTTAAAGTCACAGCGCTGATTTTCAGCTGGACCCATTTGGACACAAACAAAACTTATTATTAAAAACTCCTAAAACATTACAAAATTTGCGAATACCACATTAAATATATATATAAGGTATTTAATGTGATAACTAAAAATTATACCCACAAGACAGCCATGTTAATAAACACAGCATACAGTTTTAATTCTTAAAAATATTTCTTATCAAAGAGGTGACAAAATAAAAGGCTTCAGCGTCAGCTACAGAGGATACACTTCTATGTCGCCACGTTCTGCACTTAAGGGGCGTGATTTGAGATGTTTCCGAAAAGTATTGATTGAGATGAGATCTCGCAGACGCGTAAGAAAGGCAAAGTGCTAAATTGATTTGACAAATATGCGTTAGTTGAAGATTGTGAAACAGGCGGTTAATTAGAAGGCTTGTAAGGGACCTCCTTGCTGAGCTTGGTCCGCTTGATCTTGTCGAGCAGGTAGAAGACGAGCAGCAGCAGCGGGCGCAGCTCGGGCCCGCCGCCGTCGGCGCCCAGCGCCAGCGCCACCAGCAGCACGCGCTCCGTCTCCGGCGGCGCCGGCGACGCGCTCTCTCTGCGCGACACAATACACTGTGCATCAAGGGGAGGAACAAGGGGACAACGAGAGTATTAGAAGCCAGACGCCTAAGCCGGAGAGTTTTAATGACTAGAGTTTGTTATCCCCTTACTGCCCGTAATACACACAATGTTTTTCATCAAATTTGCAAGGAAACTAAAAAAAATAGACTGTAAAATAAAACAACAATAAAAAAAAAAATTGCACTGTACGAGCACGCTCTACATTTATATTACGCTGACGACGCACCGATGCATGCGTCACTATAGTTTACCTAAGACATTTATTATAATTACTTTTTAGTGCAATAAACGTACTCAACTTGGACGGACACATCTTTTACTTAACATTCCGTCCTACTAACAAACAATCAACATTCAACATAAATACATGTAGGGTGTGGTAAACTATTAAACCCTACATTTTTGGTCCTTCGAACCGGATTGGATTCTGTGTGATTTGTGTTTAACTGCAATAGCGAATCGGTTTGGCTGGCCTCCCGGAAGAGGGTCTCACCAGTCGAATTGAGAAGGCGCACATATTGTGGTCAGATTACTCGCTAAAAGAGATTGTAAACATGACTTTAGGCTGTATGGATTTATGTCCTTTGCCTTTCCCTCTGGGATAAGGCCCCCCACAGACCTACAAAATGTTTGCGCAATCGTATTTTTGTACAATCTGATTGAAACAGGTTCTGCCCCTACACGTGTCAATTGATTGAGTCAATCATCAATCATTATGATCTATGGTCTATGATCTATTAAAAACTAAAACTGAGTTATCAGGCTCAACGTCATGTGAAAAACAGTTACATTGAGATATTATGAAAGATGTCTGATGAACAAGGATTTGGCTGCTGAAATTGCGCTGATAATTGAATTAAAGAAGAAAGAATAAAACGGTAAATTGAGCAATCACTACTACAGACAGCACAATCACACGTGATGGCACAAAGAAAATTCAACTGTGTCAAACTTTTATAAAGTGATTGCGCAAAATTCAAACATAGCCATAGACGATCAAAAAGTTTGGACAATCAGTGCGATTGCACAAATAAATTGATCATCTGTGGGGTGCCTAAAACACAAAAAAATATATATTTATACATGACAACTCAACTTTTTTCAATATAGTCTTTCACAGATAATACTAAGAACTGCCATTGGTTTTCAAACTTGACAGGCCATACAGCCATATTGTTCCGGTTTTTAATATACAATCTAATAAAAATAATTGGGAATGTCTCTAAAATTATAGTAAAATATAAATTTTATGCGGTTAAATGTACCTGCAAGTTTTATATACAGTAAAATTGGTCTGTAGCCAAGTTGTAAAATTAGAAAATAAACCTTGGCTGTTTTTAAACCTCCATAGTCTGAAATGACGTACGATAGTGGGTTCTATATTTTGAAACTCAACCCATAACTCCCTTGGGAGGTAAATAGGCTATAACTGCTCTATACGTTTGCGTGTTATAACCCCCTTTACGAGCATGTGTGATGAAAAGATATTTATACAATAGGGACCATGTATTTATATTTTTCTTAAGGTGGGACGAATTAGAGCAGCCTCGGGTTGAGGCACGCACGGCTCACCTATTTTGCTTTGCTTCGTACGCGCTCACGCGCTGTGCGCGACTAGCGGGCCAATATCATTTGTATTAAAATATTAAGTTAATAAAATGAGGATGCCGTAAACAACAATCCAATACTCAATCATTTATTGCATTCCACACCTCCACACCACACACCTTAAAAGGAGTTTTGAAGTTTTAACAAATATTGATTCTAAATAATGTCCTAATAGACGGGTCAAAACGTAGTGTATTGGCGTTTTACATACATACATAACGTCACGCCTTAATTCCCAGAGTAGGGTAGGCAGAGCAACAGAATACCAACAACTCTAAACTTGTTGATAATGTCGATGGGCTTGCAACCTGTCACTAGTAAACATCTTAATGAATGCAAAATGTGGCGTTTTATATGCTTTAAAAAAACCTAAATCTTATAAAATTAAACTCAATTAGAATAGAATAGAATAGAATAGAAAATATTTATTTCGCTTTTTACATAGACAGGTATCTTTACATTGCGTACAATATAATGAAATTCTTAAATCTAACAAGAAGAAATAACAGTTCAATGACAGTGCTGCGAAAAAGGTATCCACTCAGCTATGTGTCGTACCACCTATTGGGAGTACGACGCTGATTTTCTGTGGACCCATGGACTGGTTTATCTAGACAGCATACATTGCATTCGCTTTTTTCCTTCTAATTAAACAACAAGATTTATATTAATAAAGTAATTTGTAATAAGTGCTCTGCTCTCTCTTTCTACAGTAAAACTAGAAAACTTATTTACAACCAATTATACCTGCAGAAGTAGGTATAATAGTACAACCAAACCCGCCGACATTCCATACCTATAGTGATAGTTATAGTTATGCTTCGACACGGAGCCGTTTACATTAAACTTTGAATACTTAGTAAATGCGCTTTTAAAATTATATTTCTCTTGCATGTTATGTGTCACAAATTATAAAACAACACAAATCGGTATTTTTTATTTTAAATAATTAACTTCGTGAGTTCAAAGTGGGACTGAGCATGTCATTGTGATGTCACAGAATCACAGCTCTAGTTCGTACACCATACCATCGGCCAGACTTTTTGTCTGAAGTTATATGTAAGTTCACAAGGCACCATAATTAATGATATTGGCAGTCCGGCCCGCGGAACCGTCCCCTCAACCGTTAACACTGTTTGTCAATCAATGATGTATGTCAATAGGTACGCCAATTCGAATAAAACTCTTTAACAGTTAAGGTTACATAATAAACAAATATATTACTTTTTGTTTTATTCAAATAGACTCAGTAGTTATGATGATTTTACGTACATATAAAACTTCGCTCCATTTCAATACAGGGCGCGGGCGCGCAAATATGGCGCACCTGAACGATTCAGCAATCTCACAAGCTGTATCTTTTTAAGCTTAATAGGTAGCCTAGTGGCGAGTAATGGAACAAGGGCTTGCAGTAATGCAACCTACCTGTCATTAACACACCAGTAAACTTCTTGGCCTTCTTGTGCATAATGTGATTATAAACCAATCTTTTTTAGATTTGTTGGTATTTCTGTCACTCTGCCTACCCCACTCTGGTAATGAAGGCGTGATGTCATGTATGTGTGTATGTACGTGTTAAGCTGGGTACGAATCTGAGCAGCTCAGCCTGAGGCATGCTCGCCCCGCGCGGCAAGCTGCTCGCGAGCCAAATTGTTACACATAAACATACGTGGGTGAGGCAGCGTGCTCACCGCGAGCTGACATTTCAAAATGGCGTCGGACACGATGACAGCCGCGGCTGCGTTTACCATAATTCACCGAATTATTAACAAAAAGAAGAAATCGCTTCGGTGATTGAACGGCTCAGCAACTTTATCAAATTTGTACGCGCCTCATCCACAGACAAGTTAGAACTGGTCGTTCTGCCTGCGGCACGCTCGGATACACGTCAAAATTACGCGAGGCACGCACACCGAGGCGCCTTTGAGCACGGTCAAAAGACCGACTCTCGGCGGCTCGCCGCGCGCCGCTCAACCGCTGCTCGCGCACAGCGCGTGAGCGCATACGAATTTGAGCAAAATAGGTGAGCCGTGCGTGCCTCAACCCGAGGCTGCTCTAATTCGTACCCACCTTTAAGCATACAAGACGGTCGTGAAGCTCCCTATTCAGTGTGATTTGAACTCCCACACATACAAATTTTGAAAAAGTTCGAGTTTCTCTAGCACTTATGTGCTTAAGAAAAAAAAGAATGCAGATGAAACGACTAAGAAAGACTAATTTTGAGTGATTGGCCCTTGACGACATAAGGTAAGTAAAGTAAAGTACTCACTCCATTTGCTTGGCGCCCGCGTACTTGTCGGAGATGTGTATGTACTGCACGTGGTCGTGGTACTGGTGCAGCGCGGCGGCGACGCGCGCGTCCAGCACGGCGGCCGTGGCCTCGCCGCACTCCGACATCACGCTCAGCGAGCCCGGCAGCCCGTGCTTGTCGCCCGGCC
Organism: Acleris holmiana; assembly: GCA_949316455.1. Taxonomy (NCBI): domain Eukaryota; kingdom Metazoa; phylum Arthropoda; class Insecta; order Lepidoptera; family Tortricidae; genus Acleris; species Acleris holmiana. Next base: position 7,091,077 of record OX438777.1, on the reverse strand, counting down.
GCCGCTCCGGGCAGAACACGCTCTGGGGACCACGGCGATGCAACATGAACATACAAAATCAAAATGTTCTTTCAGTAAATTGGCCACCATAGGGCTCTTTTACATGTCGGTAATATGAAGTGAATTTACTAGCGCTTCGGATAAGACCATCATTGCCGAGAAGAAGCGCAAAGAAACTCCAGCAGAAGGTCATTTATTCAATCATAAAGTACAGTAATACTTAAAAGTAAGTTACATTACAAGTACTTAATAAAATAATAAATAATAATTATTAAAGCTAGAACAAATAATAAGTATAATAACTAAAAATAATGAGTCTAGGAGAACACGACGAGGTCTCTACGTCAAAAGCCATAACTAGAATAATAAACTGAGAAACCGGTCCTTGTAAACGTGAACCGACCACAGCCACAACAATATGCAGACTGTCCCAGGTACTGGGGTCAAGCTATTTAAATGTTTTTTTTTTTATATGAGAGGGAGGCAAACGAAGTATCTGCCACCCATGCGCACCAAGCCTGCCTTTTGAAATGAAAGACCTTTCTCCAACTTACTTAATCTTACTTTTTTGGAATTCTGCGTTCCAGGCCAACGCAAAATTATATAAAACAGAACACCAATAAGAGACTAATGTGAGCCATTATGCGCTATCGTTTTTACTCTCAACCCGTCACTGTAATGCAGAAAGATACAAGGTTGTTTCTGGGGTTACAATATAATAAATAGTCCATAGACAACTATTCCGCAACGAAGACCTCGGTGGTGGAGGTTGTATGCCCAGCCCCAGCCTGCCCTCCACCGGCTTCACCGCGCACGCCCACGACAAGGGCAACATCATCAAATGACAACATGTATCTGGCTGTTTGTGTTTTTCCAAGGCTTTTATTTATGGAAATTTAAACGAAAAAGTACTTTAGTCCGCCTATACATGGCTACTATGAGTCATTTTAGAGCGTGAGAAGTGAAAAAGCTATTATTTACCTATGGCAGCAATCCCGTCCATGTTAGGTTAGGACTAAAATAACAAACTCCAAACAGCACACACTCGAACAATCAAAATTCTCCGATGTTTATTTAACTTTTTAAAATGCCATGGACTAAAGAGATAAAAATTTACGAACGGCGTTTTACGTTTACGTTTATAATTTACGTGATGATTATAGATTCACAAAAAAAAAACAAATTGCCGAAATATCTCCAACACGCTAACAACTATTGGCATATTTAGTATAAAAAATAATTAAATGGCGGCAGTGTATTTATTTCGCTCAGTGCTGAAATACCCGATTTTTAAAATACCAGATTATCAATTCGGAATTCCAAAACCAAACATTTAAACTAAAGAATTGTTGATCATCCTTACCTAATATTTCGAAACTGATGTTTCGGGAATCTAGTAAAGAGAGTAGTGTGCATTTTAAAAATCTGTTATTTCGGCATTGAGCATTTTTTTAGGGTTCCGTAGTCAAACTACGAACCCTTATAGTTTCTCCATGTCCGCCCGCCCGTCCGCAGCCTAATGCAGAGACTCTTAGTACTAGATTATTTTTCTTGTCTACCCTATATTGTAAGGGTGTCGTTGGATAGGCGTTTCAAAAATATTACGGGTTTGTACAAATTTTCGATTAAGTAATCCGTTTATGAAATATTAAGCTTTAAAGCGCTACTTTTTGTTACACTCATAGTGATACTAAAAATCTGAAAAAAAAACTTAAATGAAAGAGCATATAACGAGTTTTAAAGTAAAACTATCACGACTAAGTAGACATCATTGGTTCTTGAGATACACGCAATTAAAGTGTTTATACCTACTAAAATCATCTAAGACGGCACCAATTGACTTTAAATAGAAAATTAGTTATTACTTGTTGATTTTTATGTTTGTAGTAACTTAACGGCTTCGGAACTCTACACTGAGCATGGTCCGACATGCTCTTGCTCGGTTTTTTCTGTGGCTTTAGGAACGGAGCTCCCAATAAATTAACAATACATACATACATACATAACATTACGCCTTTATTCCCAGAGTGGGGTAGGCAGAGCTACAGAAATACCTTCGAAAATAATTCTGTAACCATATTTTGCACAATCAGGCCCAGAAGTTTACTAGTGTATTAGTGACAGGTTGCAAGCCCATCGCCTAACAGTACTACAAGCCCTTTTTCCCTTAGTCGCCTCTCACGACATCCACGGGAAGACATGGAGTGGCACTATTCTAACCCGGCAACCACACGGGGCAATTAACAATTTAGTTATATTTTCTCGCTTTATTGAACAAAAGTATGTACTATACAAGCCACGGCCAGGAAAGGCGGTTGCTGGACTCGTATATAATAATAATAAATCTTTATTCAAAGCACTTTCTTACAATGTATAACTATGTACTTAACAAAAACAAAGAGACTTATAAATTATATATAGTATATAGCGCGGCCTTGACTGTGTCTCGGCGACGCTAACTCATACTTGGGCCGCAACTGCCTTTTCCCCGATCTCTGCACTAATGTACTATTTTTGAAAGCCTAATGTTATGCCTAGTCGGAATCAAAAGGGAGGAGTAATTCGGAGGGTACCACCCTACAGTCATGTACCCACCAGGTCCTGCATCTCCTTGGCGCGGCGCGCGGCGATCCGTTTCTGCGCGACGCACAGCACGAACGGCTCGATGTCGTCCTTGCCGAGCTCCGCGCGCACCAGCAGCGTGTCCGGCGTGTGCCGCACGGCGCCTATCACCACGTGCACCAAGTCTTGACGCTGCATCCGAACAAACAATATGCATTAACAAATTGCAATCAAAAGACAATTTTAAATAAACATCAGGGAACAATCTCACACAAATTGACCGTCCCAAACTAAGCTCTAGGCTTGTACTATGGGTACTAGACAACGACAAAAACATACTTATATAGAGAAATACATACTTAAATACATAGAAAACATCCATAACTCAGGAACAAATATTTACGCTCACCACACAAATATCTGCCTTAACCGGGATTTGAGCCCAGGACCGCTGGCTTCGGAGGCAGGGTCACTCCCAACTAGGCTAACGTGTCGTCATTTTCGAGTTTAATTTGAGATAAAAATTTACAAGGATGACCAAATTTTATGTAAACTATACGAGTATGGTTCAGTAATGTATCATCAAATCACCATTTGGCCAATCGTCGGTGACACTTCAATACCGCGTAATAAACAAATTCAATAAGTTGCAAAATTGACCTTACTTGGTACTAGTTAAGGTTTATTTTGCATCTCATCTAATTTGATTTATACGCTGTATTGCAGTTTCACTGACGAAATTGTATTATGTTTCACCCGCGACAAAATAAGAAGGGTTTTATAAGTTTAAAGGTGTAACTGTCATTCTGTATGTGTGTATTTTTCTGTGGCATCTTAGCTTCCCGGATGGACCGATTCGGAGGCGGCTTTTAGGGTTTCGCAGTCAACAAGGAACCCTTGTAGTTTCGCCATGTCCTGTTCGTCTATCCACGGTTTAACTCAAAGAGTATTGGTACTACAAAGATGTAATTAAGCATGCATTAAAATTACGCCGACAAAATTGTAAAATAAAACCTTGGAAACATACAAGTAAAGCGAAGGTAAAATTATATTGATTATATGATGATATCGAGTGGGGTACCGAAGGGTAGCTCGCGTGTTATTATTGAAATATATGGATCTCAATAAACATAATGCCTATGTGTCTGTTCTTTGGATATATTCAACTTAGTTTAAGGTGAAAACACGATTAGAAACAATGTTCTTGATAGTTTTTATTTTCCAAAAATGATACCTTTCTCGCATGTTTTTAGTTAAATCTTCGAAATCTTAAACGCTGATGTATGTAACTTCTTAACCTATTAAGTATAAACTGTTTTTTTTTTACTTTTAATGTATAAGACAATTCAGGTTAGTAATGGTAGGACCAAGCAACAGTGTTCGCATTGTTGTGTTCCGGTGTGGGGATAAGAAAACCGGTGAAATTACTAGCATAGAGGCATTCCATCTTAGTCCTCATTTGAGGTGTCAGGATTATAGTCATGAGAATTCAAATGTTTATGGGTCTCAACTTCCACTTACCATCAGGTGGCCTGAGTGCTCGTGTAGCTTCTCCTTAACATAAAAAAACACAAATTCTAACCATGACATAATGGTGCCAAAACGATACCGCTAGCCTATAATGGGTTTACTGGTAAGATTTTTTTTTGATAAATGGCGGTTATATAGGCTCGCGCAAACTGTCTCCATCCCTTTTTAATCTTGTGTAGACGTCGCAGGTGATGTGTCCTCGCAGGAGCTGGTTGTTACCTTGATGAGCTTGAGCGTGAGCAGCATGCCCTCGCAGCAGACGCGGCCGCTGCACCACATGGTGAAGCAGTGCTCGGCCTCGCGCCGCCAGCCGCGCTCCGAGCCCGCGCACGCCACGTCGCTGCCCGGCTCCCCTGCAACAAACAACCATCCTCATCAAATACAATCAAATCTATACGTGGTTACGAATAACGGGTTGAGGCACGCACGGCTCACCTATTTTGCTCAAATTCGTACGCGCTCACGCGCTGTGCGCGAGCAGCCCGCGAGCAGCGCGCGGCGAGCCACCGAGAGTCGGTCTTTTGACCGTGCTCAAAGGCGCCTCAGTGTGCGTGCCTCGCGTAAGTTGGGCGTGTATCCGACGAGCCACGGGCAGAACTACAAGTTGTAACTTGTCTGTGGGCGAGGCGCGTACAAATTTGATAAAGTTGCTGAGCCGTTCCACCACCGAGGCAATTTTCTTCTTTTTAGTTAATAATTCGGTGAATTATGATAAACGCAGCCGCGGCTGTCATCGTGTCTGACTCCATTTTGAAATGTTGACTCGCAGCGAGTACGCTGCCTCACCGGCGCATGTTTATGTGCAACAATTTGGCTCGCGACATGCTCGCCGCGCAGGGCGAGCTCGCCTCAGGCTGAGCCGCTCAGATTCGTACCCAGCTTAAGATATATGAGCCACTCACCGACTAGAGTAAAGTTTTCATCTAACAGCGGCTTATGTATCTTGAGGAAGTTGAGCGCGATCGAGGTGTTTTTAGCGCGGCCCAGAGCGTAGGCCAGCGCGTACGTCGCGAGCAGGCAGCACAGGATGCCCTCCAGCCAGTACGCGTCCCAGCGCGCGCTCACCATTATAGGAACCTGAGGGGAATAATCAAGACAAACTTTTATTGCAAACTTCTGTGCAACTTCTTGCAATTGCCTTAATCGAAATAATTGCGGGTTAGTGGAAACAATTTCACTAACCCGCAATATTTTGTAAGACTTATACAACGATACCCCACACCATGAAGTAGACGGAAAAAAAACCATAACCACTCTACGTGTAGGGTAGGTATCCTAAAAAAGTTATTTCAAGATTTTATTCTATCACTTTATCGGCGTGACTAATATGTGCACTCATGCTAAATAACAGCCTTATTGTACATACTAACAGTCTCTGAGTTAGACTACGGAACCCTAAACAGCGAAGATCCTACATGCCTTTCGACTTCAATTGTCAGCTGTTAGACATTATAATATTGGATAGTCATCCGGTATGGTAATATATGGAAAGAAAAAAGTATTATTTCTAAACGACCTATTAAACCTGACCTGACCTTATTAAATTGAATCTAAATTATTTTACTTAATAATTTAGTTTAGTATAGATATGTGTTTACAGATTTATACACAAGTCTTTTTAGAGTTGTTGGTATTTCTGTAACTGCCTACCCCACTACGGAAATAAGGGGTGATGTTATATATGTAGTTTTATTAACAGGCTACTTAAAAGTGATATGGAAAAATACATTAGTAAATTTGACCAACCTCTACTGTTCCAATTTTTTTCCTTCCATACAATACATACATAGGCGTATGAAATCCAAATTCCAGCCTATTGAAATAAGTGGAACTGGTTTAAAATTAACTTGCAAGATTTAAACTAAAAAGAAGAAACCAACATTAAATAAAATCTTGTATGAACAGACCGCTTGGTAAGAAACCCTGCTCAAAATATAAGCATAAGTCGGAATGAGATCTAATCAAACAGGACTGTTGACCTGAAAATTAGGTTTAACTTAAAACTGCGTTAGCAGCATTAACAATTGCCTATAAATATTTGTTAGAAAAAGTTTGTAAGGATACGTGCTGAATGCTAATTCTAGATATTTGTATGCCTAACCTAGATATGAATTTGAAAGACATGTTAGATATAACAAATCACAGTGTTTTTTTAACTGGGACAGCATGGGGAAATCCGAAACCATAGGATATACAGTAAACTGTGTTAGCAAACATAAGGTCTTTTATTTTAAATTTTTGCTATAGTATTTTTTTTGGTCCGTAAAAATTAACAAAATTGTCCAAAAGATTTTTTTAAGTAAATTGACTCAGTTTCATGTTAGGAACATTTCAATATAAGGAAAGAAAAAAGTATTATTTCTAAACGACCTATTAAACCTGACCTGACCTTATTAAATTGAATCTAAATTATTTTACTTAATAATTTAGTAGTATAGATATGTGGTTACAGAATTATACACAAGTCTTTTTAGAGTTGTAGGTATTTCTGAAACTCTGCCTACGCCACTACGGAAATAAGGGGTGATGTTATATATGTAGTTTTATTAACAGACTACTTAAAAGTGGTATGGAAAAATACATTAGTAAATTTGACCAACCTCTACTGTTCCAATTTTTTTCCTTCCATACAATGAAATTAGCCTTATGTATTTTTTGTTCATTTTGTTCATTTTACGGACAACTCACTCTTGACCAAAAAATTACTACCCCAAAAACGTTATAACAAAAAAGACCTTATGTTTCCTAAGACTGTTTACCAGTATCTGCTTTTGTTTCGGATTCCCTCATAATGTCCCAGTTAAAAAAACACTGTAAATCTCCCACCTCTTGATGACGAAAATTATTCTTTGCCTACCTTGGCAATAGTAATTTTTGGTTGCTCCGTGTTCCTGGGAACACTATCCTGGAAGCCTTCAAACTCCTCCGGGTCTTGGAAGTGTTCAAACTCATTGTCTTCATCCTGACAACAACACAGTAAAAATTACGGTTAAGTAATAGAACATACAATGAAATATCTAGTCATAAGCAGAGGCCGGAATTTTCTAAAAAAAAAAAAAAACTTTTCAATAAAGCTAGTGACATCCCATTTATCGACATCCATCAGACTTTTTAATGTACACAATTACACATGATTGCAAGTAGAGGTAAACAACAGGTTTTATTCCTAAAAAGCGATCTCTTCCAGATAACCTAGTCTAGGTGAATATTTGAAATTGACTTGGGCAATTAAATATAAGTTACATGGAAAACAATATATTTAATAACTAGCTTCCGCCCGCGACTTCGTACGCGTATAAATCAGTTCCCGAGGGAATAGCGATATGAAAGGTAGCCTATGTGTTAATCCAAGGTATGAGCTGTTTGCATTCCAAATTTCACCAATATCCGTCCAGTAGTTTTTGCGTGAAAGAGTAACAAACATCCATCCATACTTACAAACTTTCGCATTTATAATATTAATTAGTAGGATTAATCAGTTCCTAAATACCGCTACCGATATCGAAGCCACTACAGCTTTTTCAATTTCTTATACAAAAATTTGTGTTAATGCTAATAAAATAGGTACCTAAGTGTATCTTAGAATATTTATATATAAAAAAAAAAACATATTTGGTTAACGAAAAGTTACTAAAAATCTATTTTTTAACACAGTTGCTCAAAAAGTGGTACTTTTCGTAGCTGTATATCTTGCGGAAAGTTGGATATTACGCACTAGTGCGTTCTAGTTTTCCATTTTTTTTAAATATAATTTTGTTTCAACTTCCAAGCCGTGCATCCAACCAAAGAGTTTGCATGTTCAACCACTTTTTGATTACGTCATTTAGCATTGGGACTATACATAGGTTATATAATTTAAAATATTAAAATTAAATACATACATACATACACACATAAAATGTATCTAGGTAATATTAAAAAAAAAAAGACGTGTGGCACTCGGGGACTGCCGCAGTAAAGCTATTGCATAGCATTTTGTATCAACTTATGCAATTATAATTTTATTTATTTATTTTATTCATGCAGTATTTCTTTTTCTTTGATATTAATTCAAGTTACACTTTTTGAGCGTGGTGACCGATAAGAAAACAATTTTTTCTATTATTAAATAAATAAATAAAAAATTACAAGTACAGCTATTCACTGTTGTACATAAATACCTATACACCTATATACTTTCTCATAAACAGCTGCTTATGTATTCGTCCGATTTCGGAGCAGCTCGTCTCGATTCGTGCGAGTTTCGTAGAGTCGTACAATACGTCTAATCGCACACGACGCCGTGTCGAAGACTGCCGAACTGAAACGACGTTAGACGATGCACGGCCTTCAAGCCACACCTCCTTGCCCGTCGGAGTGGGGAGCGTGAGGTTTTTTCGTTACGGAATTTCTGGATTCGGTCCCCGCGCTCAAGGCCCGCGATAGAAGCTATGCAATAGCTTAAAAACAGCTCTCATCAAGATGGCTGAATCTGAATTAGTATTACGAATGATTAGATAGTTGCATATTAAGGTGAATTCACATTACACCATGCCGAAACCGGGCCCAGCCCAGTACGGCCCACCTTTATGCATTACCCCTGATTAATAGACAATTATACTTTTTGAGTAATTAAATTACTGTGACTTTTTTTTATTTGGCTGAATGGTCACAACCGTTGCTATTTCATAAAGTCTGTATCAATTAAAAGTAAAAGTGTCTGTTGTTATAGTTTTATTTACTGATTTATTTTTGTTTCATTGTTATTTTTTCGCAAATGTATTAAAAAACGTCGTTTGATACACGTGCGGAACTGTCATTTTAACTCGTCCCGAGTCTTTTCCCTCGCTTGCAGCTCGGGCTAAGATACTTCGGGACTCGTGTAAAATGACAAGCTTTCCGCACTTGTATCAAAATGTACTATTAAAGTTAAATATATTAATATGTATCTAATTGAAAGTCGATAAATAAGAAATCCCTATGACAGCTCAAAAATGCCACGAAAATTCCAGCCTCAGCTCATAAGATATAAACCCACTTTGTATAATTTAATTTGGTATAACATTCAGTTTGTTTGTGTCCGAGTTTAAACACGGGTACCCGGGTAGTAACTACACCCTATACCCGTTATAAACACACCCTAATAAAGACCAAATACATCATTATATTATACTTCGGTTAGAATGTAAACCAATTACTACGCGAGCAAACAAAACTAATTAGATAATTTACTAACTCCCAACTGTCATATTAATGTATCCATATGTTTGCACATGACTTCAGTAGATTAATGCATGGGTTTGTTTAAGAGGAAAATGATAGTTGTTAATGATGTGTTGTCATTTCAAACAACATCATTTGCTAGTAAAAGTGAAAAATTAAGCAATTTAAATAAACAACTTAAATACATATATACATTAGCCTTAACTTACTATATTTACACACCACCAGTATAAATTGTCTAATGATCGGAATGCTAAGTATAAAGCAAGAAAGTTATATTGAAATTACCTCAACAACGATTTCATCTTCGATATCCACCTCTGCTTCAAAATCTGCAACTGTAGGCTTTGCCTTTTGGACAGGTACTTCTTTTTCTTCTTCTCCAAAATCTGTTAACAAAGGAATATGAATGAGAATGGATGCCTTGCCTTCACTTATTAAAATTTACATTTAAACAATATTAGTTAGTATGCATACGTAAATCAACTTATTTGTACGCACCAACCAAATGAACAAGTCTAGTTGGCTAAGTAGATTATATTAAAATCTTTTTCAATGACTAGGTTTTTTTTAACACATCAAGGAATTGGCTAATAGATCTAAAATTTAAGGGCAGAAGTAACTTATGTCATGAAACTATTGCCAGTTTTATCGCCTAAAGGAGTTGTAGAGAAGCTGTTAGACGAGTTCATTGAATTCCTCTAAATGACATCTCAGTTTTATAACCTCGTGAGACCCAGTGTTCCAAAGGAGGTACATAACCATGGCAATTTAGTAATAACTTTATTTTAACGAGTATGTTCATTTTATTTTGTTACAAAATTGAAAATGCCATTTAAGAGCAAAGGTAATTGAACTTTATTCCCTTGCTGGTAGATTCAAATTCCCACTCACTAAAATCTCCTTGTTTGTGGTATGGTGGGCCTTATGAGTATAAAGTAATACAAGTGCTCAGTCAAACCAGAGGGGCTATTGTCTAACGCACTCGCAATAGCAATCGGCTTCATTTTATATGCAGACAAGGCTTCGATTTTCAAAATGAAAACGATTGTGATTGTGAGTGCGTTAGACAATAAGCCCTCAGGTTATAGTTAGTACTCTGCTGTTAATCCCTGTCACACTCTCTTGCCTCTGTCAGTATATTTGTTAAACCACAGAGAGTCTGATAGTCATGAAGAGAACTATTAATACTCTGTTTGTATTGCGAGTGTATCATAGATATTATACAACTTTATTTTGCAATATGATCTATTTCCATACTGACCCCTATCTTGATATCTCAGGTCACCCCCAGGCATGTCATCATCAGCATCAAACTGCTCAAACTCTGCAAAATCATCATCCTCGAGGTTACCATCTTCATATGCATGGGCCGCAAGCACCCCGTAGCACAGCAGTGCTATGAACAGCATGGGACGCATCTTGTACCTGGGAATATAGATGTAAGTATTAGGGGACAGTCTCACAAAATTTGACATGGGGCAGTATTAATAAACTGGCACAGAATTGTTGTGTATGTTAGTCTGTAAGAATTTTGAAATATGGACTTTGTTGCCTAAAGGTATTCTATTCTAATTATCAGCAGCTCTCCTTGGCGAAAAGCAACAGGCCAATCTTAAACTACTAAACTTTGCTTCTAAATCAAAATGTAATAAGTTAAGTTAAGTTAAAGCATGCAATAGTTGTAAGTTAATCATGAGTGGTAACTTAATCACAGCAATGATGTTGATTAGAACACCAAAATGTTTAGCTTACATATCAAGAAGAAATGTCATGAATCTACAATCTAACAATTTTTCAACGGTTACATTGTAAGCATGTAGCTTCATGATATTTGTATATTTTAGAGTTTGTTATGCATTTTATGACAATTGATAGTTTATAAGAACCAAGAACCTAATAATTAAAAAAATCCATTAATTGACCAGTTTAAGCCTCAATCGATTCAAATACAGCCCCTGGTCCTAGAAGGATATAATGTTCTGGACTGAAAGCCATATTATACTCTGTAGTGGTTTAACCTTATCTCAAAGCACTTTATCATAACCTATTGGAAACGAAATGTTAAGTGTGTAGGTGATAATTCCGTGCTTGACAATGGAGAATACTGAGCCACATCATTGAATCAAAAGATAACGGCTTAATATCCTTAAGGCAGACACATCAAATCTACATTAAACACTTAAAAGTAAGAACAAACAACGTTAAGACCAGAGGCATGAATGATGATTAGAAATTATAAAAATTACAAGAAATTACTCCAAAGAGGATACTCCAACTAAGGGTAAGTAATTAAATCAGGGTATCTTTAAAAAGAAGCTTTAATTTAGAACTAGAGCAGGGCCAACCAACTCGACGTTTTTATTTCTATATTGGAAGCACATCATGATAGTAATATAAATAAAGAAGACTATACCCGTATCTTAAATTTCTTATTTTCATATAAGTTCACTTCATTTATCTTAATTACACTTGTCCTATTATAAAATCTATATTAGCCATTCACGAGATCACGGGTACAGCACCGAAATGAAGTAGGCTGCAGTTTCTGTCTGTCAGTCAGTCAAGTCAATTGTCAAGTCATGTCATGTCAGACCGAAATGAAGTTAGCCTTGAAACGTCAGCAATTTTTAATTGTCACGTAGGAACTTTTAGTATGCGTTTTAGTTTGATACTCAAACATAATATACATATTATATCGCGCGTTTACCTCCTTGAATACCTAGACGTATCGCAATAAAAATGCAGTTGATTGTAATGACTCATACTTGGCCGATATTTTTTGATAGAGGTATAGAGAATGTGGCAAAGTATATATTCTAATACATATTATTTATATTAATGTACTTCGTCCTGATTCTCTTCTGGTCACATCTGCAGTGGTCACGTGATTGGACACGTTGTACATCATATCCGACTGCCAAAAGATTTCAAACTTTGAAATCAGGGAAATTTAATAGTAGATTATACACCGAGGGGATAAAGCACAGTTTTATGTCACGGGCGCGATATTGAATCCTGAACGTAACGAAGGACTCCAGATTTAACTCCCGAGCGCAGCGAGGGTGTTACGAGTTAATTCCCGAGCGAAGCGAGGGAATTAAGAAGAGTCCTGAGCGCAGTGAGGGGCTCAAGCGCGCCCAAGACGAAAACAGCTTTATCCCCGAGGAGTGTACTCTACTTTTCTCACCTTTTGCGAGACAATAAAAAAGCGAGTCTACTAAAAACAGCGTTTTATTATAGTAAATTAAAATTAAAAGTGAAAATTGTTATTTGAGACATTAGTCCAGTTGTGGAAAGACAATATTTATTTAAAACTTTGCAGTTATCACCAATGTATTTTATTGCAGCGTCTTACAATACTCGCGGCTTTTGTTTAATTTGAAATGTGTTCCATTCAGCTTGCCGTGGCCAGCTCGATTTTAGAAAATGTTCGATTTTCAAATTAGGTTCGACGCGGCGGTGGCGGCGGCGCCGCGCCCGGCCTTCGAGTATTAGTTGATCTTTTATTACAAAATTAGACTTTAAGGCCATTGTAATAAGAACTATGAAAAGTGAAAATATTACAACCCAGCGGGTTATAATGAGATTCAGTACAACATTACACCCCGGCTAAAGCCAAGGGCTTTAATGAGTTGGTTTGCGTAAGGTTTGCATGATATGTAATTTGGCATTGTCGAGCAGGTGGTGTGAAAAAATATATAATATGCCTCTGCCCAAGGGTATTTTTTGCATAGTCGGATTATAGGCTCACTTCAAACTGTAAGCAACAAGTGTGCCAAATGTAAACCGGTCAAATTGTGTAAAATGTACCTACATTTTGGCGTCATTATATTTTTCTCATACCCCTGGTCACTCGATATCAAATCTATAACTATACTATATGTATGCCTCTACCGAATATAAGTTATATTCGACTTTTAAAGTATAAACTGGAGGACGCGGATTTGCGTTAGAATGAGATACAAGTGTACCGTTCGTATGATCCGTTCCTTTAACCTATCGCCCATCAAACATAGGTAGATAACTACAAGCCAATAGCTCTGGTACCAGTAATATAAAAAGTAATGTATTCTAGATTGGTCGACTTTTTAAACTAACATGACTTATTGGCAAAGCAAGAAAATGGATTCCAAAAAGGTAAATCCACCTCATTAGCAGCATTATCGGCATATCAACAACCGCTATGTTTTTTGATATGAGAAACGCCTTTCGATTTTGTTTCACATGATCTGCTTCTGCAGAAGTGCGAGGGTTATGGCATACGAGGACTGGCTCATGACTGGATAAAAAGCTACTTAAATAACAGACAACAGTACCTATGTTTAAATATCAAATACAACTCAAACCGGGCAGGAAAAGGTATACAAGTCTAGCTTCAAACAAAATAACGTAGGAGTTCCCCAAGGCAGCATTTTGGGGCCGATACTATTTTTAGTATATATAAATGACTTGCCAAATGTCAAAAACTATCACTGTAGGTACCCTTTTTACAGATGACATCTCGGTAGTTATCCCAGAACAAAAAAAGAATCTTATAATGATGAGGTAAACAAAACCTTAAAAGATATTATAAACTGGCTGAATGCCAATAACTTAAAAATAAACACAGAAAAAACAACATACATGCAATTTTACAACAAAAATGGTACAAAAGAAAAACTTAACGTGGTTTACAACGGTGAAGTAATAAAAGTGTCAGAAGACATTAAATTTCTTGGAATCTATTTAGACAATAAGTGCACATGGAAAAAACACGTTATTAGTGTTTGCAACAAAATAAACAGATTCGCATATGCACTTTGGCGGATTACTAGAATGTCAAGTCGAAAAACCGCATTACTAGCATACCACGGCTTTGTTCATTTCATATTAGTATTCCATAACGAAGACTAGACGTTATGGAATACTAATATGGGGAAACTCGGTTGAATTTAATAAGGCGTTTGTAGCGCAAAAACAATGCATTAGAGGGATATGTAATGTTCAACAAACAACATCATGCAAACCGCTCTTTGAAAATTTGAGCTTCCTGACTACCATGCATATACATATTAGAAATAGGTACGTTTGACAAACAGAATCAAGATCAATTTATTAATAATGAACAGATTTGCAAATTCAATACAAGATACCCTCGCAGACTCATTTGCCCTTAAGCAAAAACCGCATTATGTATATCGTAGAAACTGCTACTCAATGGCTGTACCTGTAAATAGATTTAAAAGTAAGTTATTTCATTGGCTAAAGGAAAAAAGTTCTATATATTTAAGATAAATAAAAGATGTAGTAACGACAACAGCGGTATAATACAATTATTTCAATTATTTCATTTGACATTATAAAATAATAAATAGTTTTTAAGGTCATTTTTTGCATGCCAGTTACGGTTAAGCATGTGATTCTTTATTTATTTAGTAGGTAACAACTTTTTTGTAACTATGTATGTTTTAAAGTGAATAAATATTTAAAATTTGAATTTTGAATGGTAACGATGTTATGCTTAGAGATTTTTTTTTATTTCGTATTACAATTACCACTACCATGGGATACAATTGACATAGGTTTTTCTGAATAATGCATTATGCATTACTCCTACCGTCATCGACCGAGCGGCGGATTACGAGGCCAACTACCGAGTAATCGGCCGTGAACTTTGTTTATGTCGACATTACCTACATCTCACACCGTCAATGTATGGAGATAGATGCCTTACCATAAGTAATCTTTCATTTTTAGCTTGTCACGCCACTTACTTTATTTTATGAAATTACTATTTTTGAACTAGGGAATTGCCTTTGCGAAATTTGGTTTGAAGTAATTGCTGTTGTAAGGCCAACCAAGGTCAAGGTTAAGATATCGCTATTTAGCGGTAAGACCGCCTATTGTATACCTATGATTTAAATGTACTGTTCCGTGTTCTGTTTTTTTTGTTGTTCAATAAAGAGTATTTATATTATATTGTATTGATCTATCCTAATTGATCCTTGGTAAAATGGGAATACAGTATTAACTAGATCGAGCCTGCTGCTAGGCCTTAGCCTGTCTTAACTTGCGAGACCTAAAAGGGGGGTTTAAAACATGTTTCCATCAGTGGCTAGAACTTCGTGAGCAGTGAGGTAAAAAAAAAATATTTGACAGACCTGCATAATGTACAATTTAGCAAAAGTTAGAATCCACTTATTTACAATTAAGTATTAAGCATCCCTTGTAAGAGTTACTATACAATTCTTGTGCCACCCACTCAAATTATATCATCCACGTAAATGTCACCTATTGTACGTTGACTCTTGGTTGGCTCAAATAGCCATAACGGGTCGATTCAGTATGAGTACTGTAGAGCCGGCACTGATTCTGTTAAGCATCGAGATGCGTCATTAACAGGTATCCCAAGGCACTATGGCATTGTTATTGTCCTGTCTTGGCATGCGGATTTGCACGTTTACAACGATATCTGCCGGTTTGGAAATGCTAACTGCGTTGGTTTTTTATCGCCATCCCCCGAGCAGTATCCGAGCGACTGGCATGTAATCAAATTGCTTGTTAAGTTGCAACGTGGACTATTAAAGAGATATAGCACTCGTTAGTGGGACCTTTCCACAAGCAGGATGCATGACCGCCACATGCTTCCGAATCCGTTACTTCAAACACAAAAAACTTAAACTTGCTATATGTGCTTTCAGATTTTTTGGCTATAGAGGGGGGTGGGAAGCAACTCTAGCGAAAATGTCGTCACTATTTCAATATTTCCCAAACGGTGCTCCAAATCTAAAAATTGATGATTGATTTCATATACATATTATTATACTCGTAACACCTATCGATGCAACTTTGTCAGCGTAATTAAAACCTTTTGCTATTAGTAATTAAGGTAACTATTTTTAGACATAATATAATCATAATTATTTCTATTATAAAAAAAATGCAAGCCATTCCAGGCTAGACATGGAATACTGTTTTTTTTAATAATATTACCGACCAAAAGTACCTATCGTGTTTAAATAACGTATCGTGTATAAATTATTTCTGTTTCCTTTGCTATAACTATGTTAAATTACAACTTTGTGGTACCAAGACTCTCAGAGTAAAACCGCGGACAGACGCACAGACCCTACCTTACCCCAAAAATTTAGTCTTCGACGCAAGAGCACACCATTTCACTTTATCCTAGTAGTAGGGCTGGGGGTGAATCTCTTAACACAGCGCTGCGTAGAACGCAAAAGGGAACGTTTATCCAGCACGATTAAGTAGTCCCATCGAGCGTACAAAACACATTTTAGCGCATGCCTTACGCAACGTTACGTTAGCGGAGCTTTTCGTTCACCTTTTTGCGTTGCGTTAGACGCAGCGCTGTGTTAAAGACAATCACCCCCAGCCCTACTTCATCCACACCCCTTTCTAACGACAATCCGAGACGTACCTAGCCGCTCAGGTTTTAGACGTTTTGAAGTTCACGCAAGACCGTCACTCGCATCCTTCCATAGATACCTACTTAACATACTTAAGGCGGTCGACAGGAGTTCACAGCACACCGTCCAATCCAAATTATCCCTGCCTTAATCTCTTGATGCTCCTCGTCGCTTCCCTTTCATTGTCTCGAGGTGGCCAACCTTGCGACGACGACGCGCTTTATTTAGTACATAGGTGCCTACACTGCCATACGAATGTGTTAAAGGCGTTGAGGTGAATGTGACAAAGTCAACGAGCCAATGCGTGGCGACTCGTATTAGTTTGGGCACCATTTCTACTTCCCCGCTAATGTAATAAACTTTAAAATGAGTTTGTCTGTAAATTTGTTACGCCGTCACAGGTATATCGCTATAACGACTATTATAAATGTTGATTTGGTAATAGCCCAAGCACCGGGAACGAGCAAAGATAGCTTTCACGAGTAGTCCTTGAAAATAGTCCCCGTGGGAATAATAATTACCGAGTTTACGCGGACAGTCTGGGACAAAAAACCGTTACTCAGAGGCACCAAAGGCATAGTTGAATTACCCAGATTAAACCTGCCATGGTCGTAAGAATCAGTCAGGAATGTCCGTCAGTGATCCGGTACAGACCGAATGGCGAATTTTATTTATCTAAAACAATTCATAAATAAAATCAAGTAGGTATCCTCGAAGATAAGCATCACGTCGCGTCACGACACTCGACCGACGGAGTCATGATGAATCCTTAAGTTCACAATAAAGCAGGTACCTACCTTTTTTCATAATGCAAGTGCCCCATAAGAGTATTAAGGCCCGCTTGTATGTAAATGTTAACCCTAGGTCACAGAATAAGTAATAGTACAAGTGCCTAGTGCCTAGTACCTAGTGCCTAGGTGGTTAATTTGTTACAATTTACAGCTCTTATATGAATCTGACATTCTTGAATAATTTAACCTGGCGTTAACCTCGGGTTAAAAATTAAATTAAGGCTTAGAAATTAAATTAAGGCTTAGAGTACTGTGGTCCTAAGAATATAAAATTTAAACCCTTTCCCTGCAACCTATCATGTCATCGATAGCGAGTATACTCGTAATGCAGCATCGTCGTCATTTAACCCCCGACGCAAAAAGAGGGGTTTAAAATGTTCAACGTATGTATGTCCCTGTGAGTCTCTGTGTCGTGTGTCTGTGTGTTTATCTTTAAATTTATAATAAAATCATACAGCATCAACAGTCATATTAAGAAAACTTTTCTACACAATTCAAGATTTTTTACAAAATGCTGGGAAATTGTAATAAATCAATAACATTGATTAAGAAATCAAAGTTGAGTAGTAAATAATAATTAGTTACTTAAACTAGACATATGTAGTTTTAACAATTTTGTCATTTTAATCCCTTGAATATGTAAGGCATGTACAACATTGCATTTTATGATAGGCTATTGCGGAATTGACACACACACTAATGAATTATCTTACATATTTACCGACAGTTAAACAATTATGATTTTTGATATTATCTCTATTGCATCGTAGGCAGTAAACGAATGGACCGATTGGATGCGTTTTTAGGGTTCCGTAGAACCCCTTAACCACTGAACTAGAAACCCTTATATTAGTTTCGCCGTGTCCGTCCGTCCGTGAGTCCGAAGGCTATCTAAGAGACTCTTAGTACTAGAAAGATGTAATTTGACATTAGTCACGCCAACAAAGTGGCAAAATAAAATCTGGAAATATTTTTAGTGTTCTTCGCCCCCATAGTCTGGGGTGTCGTTGGATAGGTCTTTCAAAAATATTACAGGATTGTAAAATTTTGTTTTGATTAATTCGTTAAATCAGAATGTTACTTATTAACTATTTAAGTTTCTTAAAAGTTGGTTGTGCCATTTAAGAGATCTCAGCTCTTAAAGTAGTGGCCGTTATTATTTCGGAGGGGTTATACCTAATAGTGTTAGCTAATTTAATCGTGACTTTTTTCCAATCAATTGCGTATCTTATACTTATGTTAGCGTTAAACAAACACAATGCTATAAGTAAGTACATAAGTATTATAAATGTTAAACCAGCACAAAGATCTTGATAGTGATGTTGGTGGGCGCACCTTGGAAAGCTTACGTCCAGAAGTCGTACCCTGGGCTTATTATGGCCGTGTTTATCGCCTGACTAAACGTCAATAAAACATTAATTACTTTCTGACAAGTACTTGACGTTCTAAACGAATTAGTTTACACCCCCTGCCATTAATTTGTGTCCTCAGTTATTTTTCTTACAAGGTTGTCTGGAAGAGATCGCTATTTAGCGGTAAGACCGCCTGTTGTATACCTATGATTTAAATGTACTGTTCCATGTTCTGTTTTTTTTATTTTTTTTATTTTTGGTGTTCAATAAAGAGTATTTGTATTGTATTGTATTGTACTTGTCACTCTCGCATTGTACAATGCGAGAGTGACGGATGCTTTATCCATCGCGATAAACGCGACCATAATTAAATTCGGGCCCGTATGACGATTAGGTGATTGACAATAAAATCTTGTCATGAATCATCGCAACATTATACTCGTAGGTATAATCGCAGCGGGGTACAAAACACTTTGACGCGGCGGCTGGTAAAGCTAGAATATTCTCAAGTTTTACTTCGAACGGCGGCGCCCCCTATTTCCTAACTCTTTTACCAAGGTATGTATAGCCTTTCTAAATATATCCGTTATTTAAATAACTTAACAATTAACATTTCGTGGAATTATTTACTACTAAAGTGATCTTCAACCACAGAATTTATTAACTGTATAACTCCACCAATTAAAAAGCTATTTTATGCAGTCTACTATCTTCCGAACGTGGATCCACAATGAAGTAGGCCTAAATATGATTTTAAATGAAGTCTCCTATTCTAATTACTACTAGGTACTTCACGGGTCTAGAGAAAAACCTATACGAGTGCTTTCCTACTCTCTCTGACAAAACCAATCGCGAGAGATTCTACGACTTTACGCTGTTATTTCATATAGAGGGCGGTACCTCCCAGGTTTACCCTCCCATCCCTTGGTCCAATCCCACGAAATTTGACAAAAGTGTACAGTTTCCTGTTTATAACATGTACTTACACTTGTAATGTTTTGCGCGGTCTGCCTAGTTAAGCAATAGTCATTCAAGTTAGTCATACTTACAAGCATTCTCAGGACTAGGTATGAAGTAATTTATGATCTGTGTCAGGAAAAGCCAGTCCTTAAGAAAAGCCAGTCCTTAATAAGGTAAGCTAGAGCTACTTATGAGAAGATGGACCGCCATGTTAATAACTTCATAATGACCCACTAGAAGTAAACTGTTATTACGGCTAGAACAATTTCAAACGTACAATGGCCGTTAGGAGGAAGGTGTGATAATCGGTAATACGAGTAGCTCACTTCACTAGCAACATATTGATCAAACCATGATTTCAGATAGGTATTTATTTTCCACATTTCGTCCTTGCACTTGGATACGGGCAATACATTGACGAACGATGGACGCTCGCACACTTCGTACATTGCTCCTAAGAAAACTTTAAAAAATTAACTGCTCATCAATAATAAATGTTATGAAATTTACACGCTGTATATGAGTAGGTATATTCTTTGGGGCACAGCTGGATCCGAGTAGGGACACATTACGGGTCCTGGGGGTGATCTTCGGGGCAGGCCCATGTCCAGCCTACTTGTTTCGGCTGATATATGATAGATGATACGTCTTTCCCCGGGATTCAGATGAAATTTGGTATGGAGATAGTTCGAATCTCCATACCAAATTTCATCTGAATCGGTTCAACGGTTAATACGTGAAAGCGTAACAAACAGACAGACAGTTACTTTCACATTTATAATATTGGATATACTAGCTTTTGCCCGACACCGTAATTAGAATAAAACATTTCACGATTTTTAAAAAAGTTTACTTATGGTAAATATATTATGTAATCAATGAACAATATAGAAAATAAATGATAATAAATTTGGATTGATTTGATTTTATATCATCATGAGCTTATTATTGTCGCTTTTAGGGCAACGGATAAAGCATTCGTCACTCTCCCACACAGAAAGCTACTGATGTTTTAGCGATAAAAAAAAGACAAATATGACGATAAAAAAAGATAATTGCGACCAGCTATCTTATCGCCGTGGATAAATCTTCATAAAGAATTCGTCTCCTTCGTACTTATTTATTAAATCTTTATCGCACAAAAATTCAAAATTGAGTACAACAAGTGAACTTAATGCCTAATGGCATTCTCTACCAGTTGACTTACATACTTATACTTGTCAGAAGGTGACAGATGTTTTATTACGATAATCTACAACGATAAACGTTACTATAATAGGCCCGCAGTTCAAGTTCGTCGACAAAGAAAGCAAATCAAGCTCAGCAGAACCGCGAGTCTTGATAATACCTCACATATCTAACCTGTCCCATATCTACCTTTATGTTAGGATCGGCGACTCGGCACATTTTTCCACGAGACCGGGGAAACTTTATATTAGGAATTACTCGTATCGTTACTACCATTAGAGTTAGACCTAGAACTAGGGCTGCCACAGCGTCTGAGGATTACAACACGCTTCATCCTAGAGTTCTTATTCTCATAAAAACGGCTTCTTGCTGATCGGTCGATCGTGTGAGAGAGCTCATAGATAACCACGAGCAAGCGAGATCGACTGTTAAGCTACCTAATTAAAAATGTACGGCACAATATTTTGTTTTTATGCTTTAACTGGCCACATTAAACTATTCCGGATTATTATTACGGATGTCTCATTCTATTACAACAAATTAGAGTAAGACAGCTAGTGATGGCGGCAATCATTGCCCAAACTGACCGCAAGTGCAACTTAATTTACAAGCGTTTGAAGAAACAAATATAAAGCTAATAAATTAAGCAGACCCAATCCAATGCGCGGTCTCAACGCATCTTATGGAAAAAATAATAAAAACTTTTTCTACGAATAAGGTTTATTATGCTAAAGACTTCAACGGGCACAAAGTTGTGAAATATTTACACTAATCACAGAATAGATAATAGTACAAGTCTCTAGCAAGGAAAAAGTGTATAAATTGTTAATTCTTAAATATCCTATCAAAACTGGGATTATTGTGTTTTCTTATACTGAAATGGCTAGAGCGACCATAGTTTTTGGGGTACGGAACCAGTAGTCAACAAGAAACCTTCATAATTTTGCCATGTCATTGGATATGGATATTACATATGGTGTATCATTGGATAACTCTTAACAATATTATGTACCTAAATGTTATTATCAATTTATAGATTTGGGTGACCGTTAAGAAAATATTTAACTCGACAAGGGCCATCTTCGCTTGAGTTGCGTGGAGAGTAACTTGTTTTTAGAATCAACCTTATCGCACTGATTCCGATGGAACGTCCAAGAAAATATGGTCTGAGATTTTTTTCTTTCCCGTGCCGTTGTTCGATCTGAAGTGGACATTGTTCTATTTGTCAGAGGATCCGTTTTTTCGGACAGCGTCGTCGACGTTGCTACAATAATGGTAATTTTGTACATATTTGTTTCTCTGTGTAATGGCGGCATCCGTGCATGACAACTCATTTATTTAGATTTGTAACTAATTCTGCTAACTATACCTATTAGAAAACCATTGTACCCACTTCTTTTGAACGCTGCAGTTCGCAGAAGTTCCGTTTGTTCGGATGATCTAAGCAGGCTGTGGTTTTGCTGTCAAGCTACCGGAATTTGTGATGGGCGTAACCAATTTGTACCTCACTTTAAATATTCTTATTTTAATTATTAATATATCAATTATCGAGTTTTCCTGAAATATAGCCATTTTGGCAGACGTGCGGAGGATGGCGCTGAATCGCAACACAGAACTGGCATTATAGAAAACGGTATTTGTATTCATATAAGGAAATAATTACTCAAAGACGTAGAAAACATCTAATCCTCAGTAACAAATACTCGCGCTCATCACACTAACATTTTCTCCTACCGGGTGTTTTAAATCTTCATTTCAAGTTCAAGTGATCTCTCAAAATACAAGTTTAAGTTATTTATTTAGGCAATACTTGTGGCAGTTCAGAAAATTCGATAGTTTACTAGAGAAAAGCAATAATAAACTACTTCTACTATTGCTTAGTTTTTAGAGTTATGAAATTGGCGCGCTGGTGCTAGTCCATCTCATGGTCCTTAGCCTCCCTGAGCTAGGTTCTTAGATATCAAATTTACGACTCTATGTCGAGTCGGGGCTCGGGGCTGACCAGTTTCCAGAGGACGCGCTCAGAACAGCCAGTTCTCTAATAATAGAACAGAGCACAAACCAAGTAAAGAGTCTAAGCAATAGTATAATTGAAAAACGATCGGTTGCAATCGAATTTTCCCGAAGATGAACTTTATTAAATTGATTTAGGTAGGTTCCAGGTTTTTATCGGACCATGCTCAGTGTAGGGTTCCGAAGCCGTTACTTGCTACAATCATAAAAACCGGGCAAGAGCAATGTCGGACCATGCTCAGTAAAGGGTTCCGATGCCGTTAAGTACTACAAACATAAAAGTCGTCATAGTTTTCCTTAAAAATTCTTTCTTAAAGTGTGCTATTTACGTGTAGGGGAGGTAACCTAAAATATATTTTTTTCATCTTATTGGACCACTTTGTTGGCGTGACTAATATGCATATTCATGCCAAATTACAGCTATCTAGTACTAAGAGTCTCTGCGCCAGGCTGCGGACGGACGGACGGACATGGCGAAACTATAAGGGTTTGACTACGGAACCCTAAAAACAACAAGTAATAACTAATTTTGTATTTAAAGTCATTTGATGCCGTCTTAGTTGATTTTAGTATAAACTATAAACACTTTAATCGCCCGTATCTCAAGAACCAACGGTGGCCGGTTGTACGGTAATACAAACACGGTGGAGGTTTCGGCGGCTTGACTAATAAGTAAAATAAGTAAGTATGATCCGTTGTCTCATTCATGCTTGAAATGAACTTGACTTAATGGGTCACAGTCCTTCAGAAACAGGTGGTCGAAATGCCCCCGCATACTCATACGCATGACTGAGTAAGGATGAGTCAGGCCCTTGCTTTATGATTTTCATCGGATCCTGTAAGTTCTGTTCTGAAGAATTTCGGACTTTGCTATCGACTGCGTAGGCAGAGGTGAAATTAATTCTCCGTTGTACATGGATGACCAGCTTTTTAAACCGTTTTGATAGAAGCCCCCAAATTTGATGTTTTTACTTTTAAAAATCACGTTAGGTTTCAAATAGTGCCAATTACCTTGGGTTCCTATATTCAAAACGTCACGTTAAAACGTGACGTCTCGTTAAAACTTGACATTTGCTACATACAAAATATTTCAAATTTTAACGAGACGTTTTGAATATAGATCCCAGTGTAAGAGCAATTTCAGTGTAGACTAGTAAGTACCTGGACCTGTACCTATAAAACACAACAACAAGTAATGTGGGCACCAACATGATGATGAACAGCCTGTGTATAGTCAAAGCCGAGAAGCAGTCTTCAATGGAGACCTAAAGTTGTCCTTTGTGCTTGTAAACACGGAGAGCACCAAGAGACTACCTACCACTTTGGCCTGCGAGGTGCTACGTCCACGATACCTGCGACCAAACTATAATACACGCTAAAATATTGTTAATACGCGATTACGGAATAACTGAATAGCTCACCAGTAATCGTTGACGAATCAACAAGCTGTTAAGGGATTTTCCTTTAAATACCAAGGTACTTAATGAGGCAAAGGTGACCCGTTTGCCCGTTTTTACCCGTATATCTAAGGTAATGTTGCACAGCGGCTGGCAAAACCGACTCGGAAATTCCCTATTACAAGATCATTGATAAAATTTAATGATATCATAACTAATTTAATGCAAAGTGCCTACAAATCAACAGTTACAATATAAATCATTAACTCTGCATAAACCATATCATAAGGTTTGCATTTTGTTTGAAAATAAGACCACAAGGCAGTTAACAGTGACAAAAAAACTATTTTTCTAGCGACTGTTCCTAGGAGTTACAACATTACACATTTAGATGAAATATGTATTGCATGTAAGTATTTAAAGTTTTTATGCAACAAGCCCAATTAATTTGCTTTATTTCCATTACCTATTAAACTAAGAAATATTTTCTTTGCCACTCTCCAACTCGACCAATCACGGTAAACATATACATATATATATATATATATATATATATATATATATATATATATATATATATATATATATTATATTTACAACTGACAAAATTTCGTTCAATTTCCACGGAACATGATGATTCAGTTCAGGTATCCGCCGCCCGTCCATATAAGCGGCGCAAAGGCCAAGACCAATGCCAGTCCACCACTGTAGCGCGGGAACATCCGACGTTTACCAATTTTAGTTTTTTTTTTACTTTGTTTTTAATTTCCGCCGCAATGGCGTCAGCCGTGATCAAGATTAGTGCCATATTGTTTTTCGTTGCTGCGTGTGCAGCAGATGTTTGTAAGTTGATTTTTGAATTTTCTACCAAGTACAGATATTCAGAATGATGTTGGGACTTGAACTTTCATAAAAGTGCGTATGCGTAAACTTTTCCAACTTGATTGGCAGATTTACAAGAAGTTGTTATTTTATTAATTTGGTCAAATAAGCAAAAGGTACTAAAAAAAATGAAGGATGTCATGAATGAATACATTATCCTATCTTCCTATCTTTTAAAAAAAGCTTGCCCCTGAAATTTGATTGAATATTTTTAGCATACTAATTAAACTAATTAATCGATAATACGTCAGGTTAACATTTTAAAGTGAAGATAACCAGTTGTCCTTACGATCACGAATAATGACGCGGTTCTTCCGCGTAATGTTACTGAATGACTGCCATTAGTTACTAATAAATCTCGCTGGATATTGACAAGGAAATTAAGTCGTGGAATAACAAAGACATAATTCTCTCGTAACGACATAATGGTGTTTGTTTAGTTACTGTGATTTAATTTGCTATATCAATTTCTGTAAGAGTTACTGGATATTGATTGATAATTGATATAAAAAAGTTTATTGAACGGTTTCTAACAGGATTTTTTTTTGTGACCGGGCGCCGGTTTTAATACAAAGTTTAGTTTAGTTGGTGGTGAGTCTGCTTACGAAGCTAGCGGTCTCTGATTCGATTCCCGGTCTGGGCAAATAAAAGTGTCATGAGCGCGAGTATTTGTTCCTGTCCTGAGCCTTGGATGTTAATATGTCTATCTTTTCCTACTATTGTCCTTTCTCTACACAAGCCCGCAATAAATAAGACACACGTATGTTTGTCGTTGTCTAGTATCCGTAGTCCAAGCCTAGAGTTTAGTTTGGGACTAGATCAATATATGAGGTTGCCCCCTTAATATTTATTTTTATCTAATAGAAAACTGGAAAAAATACCATTAAACGTACAAATAACTCCGGTAACTCGTTGACGCCGCGCGCTCCTACGGTGTATATTTACGACTATGTTGGCTCTTCCACGATACAAAGAATATAGAATGTTGCAAAGTTCAAGCCCTGGATGATTTTCCTCAAGATAGAAAGTAAACTAAGAACTAGATAGTAAGTATCGAACCACGGGTCGTAAGAACCTGCACAGTTTTGTTTTACTCTTTTCAAGTTACATCCTTGCAACCAGTTTTTCAAGTCCTGTAATCTATTACATACTACTCGTATACCCGTGAATAGAGTTGCCTTGGGTGAATCAACTCTTACATCTCCTTGTGTTAAGGATATCATATCTTTGTATGTGTAATATGCACTATTTAGGGCGAACAATCAAAATAGGTCAGAACTAGAATTTTGGAAAGTATGAGGGAAAAGGTAATCTGTTGTTAGGATTCAAGACCTCGATTTTGGATAAGTTTTTAAACATATATGCTAACTAAGAATTAAACAAAAGAATATCCTCTTTTTGTGAAATCTTAGGTTTTGGTTTATTTTGGGCTCAACTTAAGAGCAAGTAAACTTGTGGGCCTGATTGTGCAAAATGTGTTTTTTTTATTATAGCCATTATTACGACCAAAATTTAAAAATACATTTTAGATCTTATGCATAACTTAATCTTCTTCGACATCGGTAATATAGTGGTCGATTTGCCTTGCGGCATAGCCCTCCCCAAGATTTTTCCATTCGACTCTTTCAAGCCTAGCCGAAAATGTGGTTACAGAATTATAAACAAGTCTTTTTAGAGTGTTCTCTACCTACCACACTCTGGATATGAAGGCGTGATGTTATATATGTATGTACAAGAGCATCAATGCAAATCGTTCCTTAAGACTTAAACTATCAAATATTAATAACAGCAAGAAAATAAAACGATGTGTGTGATTTTCGGGAAAATACTACGTGGTTCGATTACCGGTTAGTACCAATGTTTTTTTTTAAATATCAAAACAGGTGTTCCCTTTCTAAAATCGAGGCCTTGATTCCTAAGATTACCCTAATTCATACATATAATTTCTGAGATCCGTATATTTAAATTGCTCGCCCTGCATGAAATAGTGAACAATATCAGTATATTTACTGAGCAATTTTTGACGCATATCGAATTCGCACACGACCAGTTTTTTTGCAATGTTTTTGTAGGATGACATGTGGGCCGAAAGTTTAGCGACAGCGCTACGGGTCACTGACTTAAATTTGAACAGTTTCTATTGTTATCTTTTGTTTATTTTTTAAATCGTCAATTTTAATTAGGATCCGGATAATTATCGGACATGAATTATCATATTAATTTTGTTTCGAAAGTAATGGAGTCTCACTGGGAATACAAATGTCTGATTTAAAACTTAAGATTATATGTAGCTACGTATAGTTAAAATAATGAATACTTCTCACTTAGCTTTTGAAACTAGGACTCCCCTTATCATAGGTTCGTGAAGGGCGCACAAGGACAAAGATTACTAGATCCCAATCTCAAGTTAAATGTTAGGGCCTAACTACCTACTTATTCTCGTACTTATTATGATGATTATAGTAGTACTAGCGACCCGTCCTCGCTTCGCTCTGGATTAAAGTATTATACATATAAACCTTCCTCTTCAATCACTCTATCTATTAAAAAAAACCGCATCAAAATCCGTTGCGGAGTTTTGAAGATTTAAGCATACATAGGGACAGACAGCGGGAAGCGACTTTGTTTTATACTATGTAGTGAAGAAAGAAATCATGACAAATCTTCGTAAATCCAACTTAAGCTCCAACTTTTGAGGTCATTATTGAACAAAGTTCACTTCAGCAAAACCTGTGCTAATTAACGAAAAAAATCTGTACAAAGAGCAATGGGCTAAAATGTATGGAACGTGGTACAGTCGAAGTCATAAATAAATATGATTACACTTTAGTACCACGCCACTTTCATTCACTGAGACAATTACATATAATTATATGTAGCTTATATGACACGTTCGTAGATTTACCATAGCAGCGCCATCTATTGATTACTTACTCAACCCAGTCGAAAGGTATCGACATCTGTTAGAATCATTTGGAGTTAACAGATAATTGCGACTGTCAAATAATAACAGACAAATAATTAGCAATAAATTAAAATTGCGGCTATAATTTGAGATTTAAACTATCCTATCTCTCAAGTTGGATCGAACTGCACATGGTGTGCGAATTTTATTATAATCGGTTAAGTGGTTTAGGAGTCCATTGAGGACAAAAATTGTGACACGAGATTTATATATATTAAGATCTGACATTGACAACGGTATAGAGCTCGTGAACTTTAGCCTGTAACTAGTCGTCAATTTGTCTTCAGCATCATTATGTCACTCAAAAGACGTCCACTGCTGGACTTTCAAGTAGATTGTGGCTTGCGGCACGTGGGAGGAATTCAAGCGACCGACTACCGAGTGTCACACACAACTTTTTATCCCTAGACCATGAAGGTAGGCGGCAGAATATAAATTATAGAATAGAGATTAATTACCTTGATGATCTTTTCTGAATACCTAAGTAGAGCAAAAAAGTACGTTTATTCTCCCCCAAAAGTCTTGACCCACCTGGGGGGTTATCATGAGCTAGCTTTGCAGTTCTGTTTACGCTCAGAGAAAAGGACAGAGCTATATAACCGCCATAGCTCTGTCCTTTACGCTGACCGTAAAATGAACCGCAAAGCTAGCTCATGATAACCCCCCTGTAATCAATTTGACTTAATCGGTATATTAAAATACTTAATCATATGAATAGCACTATACAAAATAGTACTATATATGTAGAAGATTTTACCTGTCTGCACAAAGGCTAAACTGGATGATAATGAGTTTACGTTTGTTGAAAGATGTTTGTTCTAGCTCCTGAAACAATGGACCGGTTTTACTTCAGGGAGCGCCAAATGATTCGTTAAGAACGTATGGGTGCGATGCGTAATGTTTAGGGTCCCGTAGTTAACACGGAACCCTTATAGTCTCACCATGTCCATCTGTCCGTCTGTCCGCGGTTTTACTCCGAGTCCCTTAGTAAGTACTACAAAGTTGTAATTTGGCATAGTTATACATCTAACATACGGAGGCAAAGTTACAAACACTATTTTTTTCGTGTATACAAGTAAAACTAGGGTATTTTTTTTACATTATTACCTCAATTGATGTACCATTGGATAGCTCATCAAAAATCATTACGTATATCAATTTTTAAATTTGGGGGATCTTTTAGGATATATATTGAACTCGAAAAGTGAAATTTTCTCCCTGAAAACCAGCGTCAGCAGTGAATGTAACGACATTCAGAGGCATAAAGCTGAGCGAAGACCATTTTAGCCGTAATTAAAAAATGAATTAATTAAAAAAGTATCTGTGCTTGTAAACTGTTTTTCTTAAGTGCCAAATTAATTATTTTTCACGTCATTTCATTTAATTTTCGCTAGGGTTACGTGTACCAAAGTATGAAAAACTTAAATTTGAAGTCGTAGGCGTCGATAGCTCTTGAAACTCTGACTCAGCGTAACAAAACTTACGAGTTTTTAAGTGATATTTTCGCAGAAATGTGTAGCGCCTATTGCCACCCAATGCCATTTAGAGAACTAAGGATATCGTCTTGCGTAATCGGCGAGCGCACACTCTTGACCTCAGCAGCTGACGACGCGTGTTGGTTTACACTTGGCATCGATTTTGTTTATTTATTTACACATACATGAGGAAAGTTTTGAAGTAATCTTTCGTTCTTCGACAGTTCATTTCAGCCTCTTCAAGATTTTTGAAACACGTTAAATGTTTACAGTATATCCTTAAATAAACACGGTTAGCTTAGGTTAGGTTAAGCAGTGACTGTCTTGAGCCAAGTCTAATTGGAATGTTCCTAATAATCATTATAAGAAGTAAGCTTTCAAAATCAACTGCATGTTTTGATATTATATTTCTAAAATAAGTAATACCTATGTCATTTATACCGACGCTAAGCCGAATCTAACGACACCTCGCTCATCAAAGTCGGTTCATCTCGGTCAATACATACAGATCAAAAACATTATCCTCCGTCGGGAGTCGGATAATAAATAACCAAAAAACTTTCATCCTTGTTACGTTTCAGTTATTTTCTTACTAGTATTTACTAATACTTATATCTTTTGCATGATAAAGCCGAATCAAAATAAAATACAAATAATGAAATAAAAAATGCCTGTCCCCTTTTCTTTAAAAAAAAACTTATTTCAAAAACATATGACTACATAGATATGTCACATTCAACATTAGACAGCTATTTTCTTTTGAGATCATCTCTAGGTGTAGACTCGACAATTTATGGGGTAGTACAGCATCGCGAACATCAACGTATTTCCCAGTTTTAAACAACATCCGCGTACTATAAATGGTGAACCCTGACATTGTATTTTCAAGTTAAATGGTAATCTGATCCGGCTGCGACCGGTCCGGCCGTGGCTGATGTTAGACGACATGGCTCGCGCCTTGGATCAACGGTAGATTTACTCTTAGGTGTTATTTTGTTGAGGGATCTGGTTTTGGATTAGGTCGAAGACCAGGGCCTCTATTCAGATGCGTTAAAACGATATCGTGTTTGACACGTTTAAGAATCGTTTATGTCACAGTCGCCATTATTGTAAATGACATAAGAGTTATCAAAACGTTGACAATACGGAAACAGGTCAAAAACGATATTGTTATTACCTTGTAGAATTCCAGCCCTGTCGTGTTGTTATAGAGTTTAATTAATTGTTTTAAACTTAGCTGCAGATATTCATAAAAAAAGGATGAAGTTTTGACAATTTTACGATGGATTTAATGAGTTAGAGTTCTTGTAATTAATAGTATGACAAATTATGTATACTCGTACCTACATGCTTTTGACACAGTATGTTAATACATACGACATTATAACAATTTAAGTTAAATCTATCACACATATATTGAGAAACGTTAAAAGCCAAACATGGAAGCCATGTCGTCCGTTGAAGATGTCCTTTTACTTGATGATCTTGACCATTAAATTAAGTTTTATTTCCGCATTCTTATCTTTGTATAAAAATAATGTTATACAATATTTTATTTATGGAAGATCACACCGCGTCCGTTTACGGACTCTATCGACATAAAAGGAATGTGAGAAAAACATATAGAATCTGCTTTAATGGGTATGGTAGATACAAAGAGATAAAATTTATGCATTTCAACGTATAGAGTGTACTAAAACTAGTTTTCATTACAGTAAGTGAGTTTTTTTTTACTGGTAATTTATTATTTACTAAGGCTTTTTGGAATACTTTGAAGATTTTTTTAAGTGCCTGTACTTTATTTATTGACTAATGGCGTCGAAATCTGGGGTTATATTTGGATTTACTGAGATAGTACATTAATATTTTATATTACCTGGTAATATTTATATTTACTATTCGACTACCAATAAAACAAAAACCACAGACATAACTGTCTATATTTTATTAGCGAGGTTAGGTGGTAAAAGGGTAAAACTTTCGAACAGTAAAAAATGCTTAAAAACATACATGCGGCTCGAACTTCTTGACGTCCTCTATCGACTTTCTTCATTTGATATACCTATATAGTTACATTATGAACGTGCTCCCTGACCACACCATACGGCAAGAAACTTGGGATCCCCTTGAAATGTCGAAAATCATTTCACCGAAATCGTATTTTCGTGTCGTTTCACCGAATTTCATTTCTTCGAAAGCTAATTTCTGCTGAAACGTTATCGATTTTAGGTCATCTTAAACATAGATTACGTAGGTGAGGTTAGGTTAGACCTGTGACCACAAAAAAATTCTAACTTCTGCACGTGCCTGTCGATGAAATGAAAATTCGGCGAAGTAAACCATTCGATGAAATGAGTGTCGACATTTCAAGGGTAAACCCAAGAAAATTACTTATCTGCGAACTTGTGCAAAGTTTTACTTGGCTACAAGTAGTTGAACGAAAAAACCTTTTAATGACTAATCTTACGCATAATTTCAAACTCATTTCCGTTCTGTTTTTCCTGACACGCTAATAACTCAACTATCTCGCGGCTAATCTTTGTTTTAAAGAACAATCGTGTTCAAACTACGTTGTTCACCGGCCGTAATGGACATACATAATCGCAGTAACAACCAACAAGCCGGAACTAAAGCATAGCGTAGCGTCATGTGGACTTCACAAAAATTCAGAGGAAAGTTTCTAAGGGAAAAACCTGGTCATGCTTTGTATTTGTTTACCGTAAAACTACAGTATAAACAGTAAGTAGTTCGTCTTCAATCAAATGCTTGCATGTGTGCGTGCCTCGACCGTACGCGCCGCGGACCACCACAAGCAAACTCAACAGTGGGGTAACACAGCGCTGCGTCGAACGCAAAGATGAACGTAAAGCTCCGCTGGGCGACCGAGCTCTGCTGCCCAATTGAGAAGGCACGCGCTAAAATGTGTTTTGTGCGCTCCGACGGGACTACTTAAACTTGCCGGATAAACTTTCACCTTTACGTTCGACGCAGCGCTGTGTTAAGAGAATCAACCCCAGGACATTAAGCCAAAGTGCGTATTAATTATCGAGCGACGCGCATCGACGTCACCCTAGTAGGACCCGAGCGGCAATAGGTAACAAGAACTTCTAAAGAGTCGGAGATGAAACTTTTCTATTTATACTTTGGTAAAATTGTGCGATTTTGACCTCAATGCAAATAAAATTATATCAGCTCTATATAATATGTACGAGTAGACAGACAAAAGTCAAACAATATTAATTTTAGAACCACCAAGAATGAACTAATCATTTTTGGGTAAGCAAGGTTTAGCCACACCTTGACCTCCGCTGAATTTATGACCAAGCCGATTTAATGCATTTGCATAAATAATCCGAGTCACTGCACCACGCGAGGAATCCGTAATGACGCCATGAAAACGAAAATGCATTTCGTCGGTGAAACTGCAATACCGCATTACTAACAAATTGAATAAGTTGCAAAATAATCCTTAACAAGTAAGTCAATAAGGCACATTTTGCAACTTTTTGAATTTGTTACTTACGCGGTATTGCAGTTTCATCGACGTTTTCGGCATAGGTCACTGACATGCTACAAAGATACCAAGATAAGCTAGCATACTCCATAAATTATTTATTCACTTAGAAGACATTTGTACCAAAAAATAAATATCTTGGCGAAATCTCTATCGAAGAAAAAACATCACATTTCTAGGTGATGTTTTTAGGTTATTTTTATGGCTTTTGCCATTAAATAAACAACGTAGAGCGTGTTCAATTCAGAACAAAACTTCGTCTTTGAAATAGTGTTCTCTTTTCCAGCGGAACTCGTGAACAAAGAAGCGCAGCCCGTGACGGAGGTGTGCCTGGGTTGCATCTGCCAGGCCATCTCGGGCTGCAAGCTGGGCCAGCAGTGCGAGGGCGACACCTGCGGGCTATTCCACATCACCTGGGCCTACTGGTCTGACGCCGGAAAGCCCACCATCAATGGCTTGGCGCCTGATCACGCTGATGGTAAGTAAAGCTAACGAGTTTTTCTGCCAAATTTACATGCGATAATTAGCGTCAGAGATGTGAAGCGAAGACAGTTTAAATAACTAAAACTGTAGATCTATCTACTGTGTAAAGCATGATATAAATAAAGAAGAGAAGTTCAGGTAACCCTTGTATTTTATAGTTGGTCGCTTCTTTCGTAATAGACTTGGTTCAGGGTCATTACTCAGCGGCAAACAAGTTACGGTCGGACAAGTTGTGCTAACCGGGTCCACTTATATACCCTATCAACTACCCTGAGGTGATTGACAGCTTGTGTGGTGATAATGTTAAAGAAGAAAACTTACTGCGCTAGGCCCGTATTACGGTCGCCTTAACCGCGGTGGATAAAGGATCCATTGCTCTTGTACATAATGGCTGTGTCAGAGAGTGCCAGATGTATGTTCGATAAACACGACTATAATAGGCCCGCTGAATCCAGATACTGCATAAAGGCAGAGAGCTGACGATACATATTACAAACGAGCCGTTGCCCGTGAGTCCGTCCGCGTAGAAAAATCAAGCGTAGCCGTTGATTACTCTGCAATAATGTAGCTTTCTATTGGTGAAAGATTTTTTAAAATCGTTCCATTAGTTATTGTGTTTATTCGTTACAAACATACAAATCTTTCCTCTTTATTAATATTAATTAAATACATAACTTCGCGCTTCAAGAGTGGGGTAGACAGAGCTGCAGAATAATAAGAAGACGAATATTAATTACGTACTGATATAAAATGAATAATATATATTATAATACAAATAAGGTTTTGTACAGTCAAGGTCATAAATATGTATACACTTTAGTACCTTGTCACTTTCATCGCTGTGACAATTTCATATGGCAGTTTAAACATGACGTTAAATAGACAAGGTACTAAAGTGTATACATATTTATGACCTTGACTGTACTCGTGCAGTCCACGGGGACCGAAATTTACGTTATGTCCAATTAAGAGTAAAACTGTGAACTGATGTTATAAAGAAAATATAGGTAATATTAACACGTTCGCGGACGGAAATGCTATACTATTAGCATTCGAATTTATCAAACTGTGCCCAACAGGTATGACTTACTGTCCGTAAACGTGGTGTTAACTGTATATTTTAATTCATTAGCAGAGGTATTGTCAATTTAAAATCCATTTATATTTTATGTTGAGAGGTTTGACAAGTTTAAATAGCCTTGCTAATTGAATTCTTAACAAATGTCAAACGTGTGCCGAAACCGGATTTAAGAAATTTTAGAACAAAGTACAGTATAGCACAAAACATGTTAGCTCACAAAAGTAGTACATGATCTCGTGTTGATAAAAATCAACCTGTATTTTTAGAAAAAAAAACTTTTTTCTCAACACTGCTCCGAATTTTTAACACTTTTGGTCTGGTTTGGGGTCAAAAAACATCACTTTTATGACAGCCTTTTTTCATACAAAATAAAAATATACAATTTACGTAAATTAATAAAAAAAATCTTTTCCTCGCAGTAGTTGAGAGAAGCACTATATCTGCCTCGGCAAAAAGTGCATTTATGGCCTCAACTACGTTTCGGCCCTTTGTATGACTTTTCCATAAATATCGCGTAATTTCTACCCTTGGCAACAATGTAGTACCAAATATTAAAGAATCACAAACAAAATCGGAAGACGGAACATAACAACATTGTCTAATTAGCACAATTTCATTACCAAATCTTTGACCTCATAGATTTTTACCGGTTTCTTTTTAACTCCGA
The DNA here is from genome assembly GCA_949316455.1 of Acleris holmiana. NCBI lineage: Eukaryota > Metazoa > Arthropoda > Insecta > Lepidoptera > Tortricidae > Acleris > Acleris holmiana. Next base: position 7,055,606 of record OX438777.1, on the reverse strand, counting down.
AACAAAAAAGACCATTGGAATGGTCTATCCGTAGCTTTGTACCCTCCATATACGAGCTGGAAGTCTTCCAATCGCTCTATACACGTTTGGGAGTTAAAATGTTTTATTTTTATTTTGAAAGTCTTAACTTTATCGGAGTGTTCAACTAAATTCTTCCAATCGCTCTATACCCGTTTGGAAGTTAAAATGTTTTATTTTTATTTTGAAAGTCTTAACTTTATCAGAGTGTTCAACTAAATGCTTCTATATCGTTTTCCAGCGTACAGCAGCTGCACAGTGGATCCCTACTGCGCCGCCCAGACTGTGCAAGGATACATGAGGAAGTTTGGCCAGGTAAAAAAACAAACAAAAAGTCTTGATATTATTTGTGTAAGTAAAATATGTGGGGTATCAAATCGTTAACTTGTGATAGTCGCTTCATTTCGTAATTTTACTTAATATATTTGGATTGATTACGGTGCTGTCCTCTGGGATACGAGTATGTATGTGCGTTTCCCTAGCATAGCCCTGTGATTAAATTACTAACCACCGAACTCAGATACATTTAGAGACAATTAACTCGTTCCTTTTGCAAACTTGTGAATGAAAATTGTCACTTAGGAACGAATTAATCATCATTAACTGAGTCTGAGTGCGGCTGTTCAAGGTATTTTTAAGGGGACACTTTTCATAGCATTATGGAGGCGGAGAGAGAGATGGAGAAAGGTCTTAATGAGTATTTAAATTACCCTTTATAAAATATACACTTCTTTAAAATAAAATTACTACACCACAGGTACAAGAACAAGGAGTAAAATAATGTATAATTTATTAAAACTAATTTAAACAACAGGCATAAAAATTACAAAACATAACTCAGTCTTAGGTGCTCTTATAAAAACTGTCCTTCCTTATACCGTGCGATGTAGACAATGGTTGATTATTTTTTGTTGCAAACTTTGTGGGTGTACATTTAAATTGAATTAATATAATACTGTGACATTGTCTCTTGCATACAATATTTAGCAACAAGCTTTCTGACATCATCGGAACAAATAGTCGAGTGCAGACCTTGGCTTCATGTTAATGCTCTAAGGCCGTAAAATCAATATTCCTTGCCTGATTAAGTCATGTGTTTTAATTAGTAAAATAGGTTTTTAGTGTTTACTGTTAATATTAAGTTTTGATTATCAATAACGTTTTTATTATAGTAATTATACAACTGTATATAATTATTATTATTCTATTAAACAAAAATTTCGTTTTCGTTTCGAGCTTGTATACTTAATATCATTTCGTTTCGTACATTATCAAACTTGTCAAATTAATCAATTTGCAATTAAATATTTAAGATATTATGTTACTGTTAAGAGTATTTTGTTTTTTGTTGTAATACTTTATGCCTCATGCTTTCTAATAATTATTGTTGATGTTTAACAACAATAAAAAATGATATAAGAACCTACCTACCTTTATTTTCTCAGTTATCGGTTTAATTTTTCTGCTCGGTTATGTAAGCTACTAAAGCTAGTATTAATAAATGTTTTAATTATTACGTATAACTCAATGTTATTGAAATAATTCAATTCCAGGACTGCAACGGCGATGGGCAGGTGAACTGCTACGACTACATGGCCATCCACAAGAAGGGCGGGTACGGGTGCTCCGGCGAGCTGCCCTTCCAGTACGTCAACGTGTTCAACCAGTGCATCGCCGCCGTCGCCGCCCACCAGGGCTGAAACACCCACTTGGAGTCTACTCATATTGCTGTAAACACTAACATAAATTATAAGCCAAAACATAAGTTTTTGACGCTTGACAGGCCTTTAGTCAAATTAGTTTAACCTCGTAAGACCCGGTGTGGTATAAGAAGTACATAACCAAAGCATTTAGAATAGACTTTATCTCAGTAAATATAAAGTTCATTTTTATTTGTTTCAAAATTGAAAATGGAATTTAAGAGCAAATTTAATTTTAACTTTATTCCCTTGCTGGAAGATTCAAATTCCCACGTACAAAAATCTCCCTGTTTGTAGTATGGTGGGCCTTACGAGGTACAAGGACACAGTTGCAATGAGATTTGTTAATAATTATAAGGCTGAAGTGGTTCGGTACTTTCGGTAGCTTTGGTGTTTTAATCAAATCGTTCTCGTTTTAATTGAGTTCATAAATATACTTGTATCCAAAACCAGGGGCCTATTCAAGGTGGATAACGCTAAGTAAGCGGTTTTCGAAAATTGACAAAATGTATAGAATTGATGTAAACTCCACAGATCGCGTCGACCTTATACCAACTCCATACATTTCGAGTCTAAAAAAAAAAGAAACGTTAGCAGCGTCCTTATCTTGGCTAGGCTATACTGGTTGGAACCGACAAATGTTTGAAAAGCAAAAAAATGTTTGCGAAGTTTGTAGTTAGTAGACGACATTCGTTAATTCGCTGTGAGTGGACTCTGTTTATCATTCTTTAATAATAGAATAGTTACTTAGTATTTAATTTATATGTTCTGTAGGTGCCAAAATAAAAATCAACAATCGTAAAGATAAATACCCTTGACAACTCGGTATACAATAAAATACAATCGACCACTGTAGTACTTAGATACTATATGGAAATGTACTTACTAGTCCTTATTAGGTTTTGATGATAAACTGAAACATACTGTAATCTAATTCACATACATATAATGTTTAGTTTTATGAATGCTCAAGACTTTTCATAATAAATAGTAATTGTATTGAAAATTTGCTTTATTTATCCACCTTTAAATAAACTCATCATATTGCAAATTATTAAAGAACATATTTTTTTTATGATTTCAACATGTTATTATATTAAGGCACTCAATATTCAACATTTGAGAGCGTGCATTCTCAATTAGGTAGCATAACCGCCGAGTGAACTCGCTCGCTCGATCGACTCATCGATAAAAAGCCGTTAGAGTATGACACCTCTAAATGGCTTGTTATAACAGTCGTAAACATGGAAGTATAAAAAGGGGATTAAAAACAAATAGGTATGATTATTTTACCGTACGGATTGTCCGGTATATGTGGTCAATCTCGACTGGGGCACTTTCTGCCGTACATATACCTAGAAAGTTGTGACACGATTGTAACTCTGTGTACCCACCCCCCTTATTATTCTCTCTTCATCTTATACTCTATTCCTCTTATATATAATCTATCAAACTTACTGAAGACTCTTAATAACTTTTAAACTCTTTAGATTGTTGGACTAAAAGGTAAATTAACTGCGTTGGTGGTGTTTAGCCTAATAACTAAATTAATAACTTATATTATAATCTAAATTGTTGAAATGGCCACGTGATCGTCTAATGTCTAGGAACCTAAGTTGTGAACCTATTTTAGTAACCCGAGTACTTTAATGAAATAAGAGAATGATATAACTAGTCCTAAAATAACATATTTCCCTACTCTAGATTAATAACAACTTCTACAACACAAACTATTTTTTTAATTAAGAGAAGTGAGATGAGAGTCTACCTAATTTATTATACACCTATAATTATGTTACAAATTAAACCTGATATAACATTTATTCTAATGACTAAGAAACCTTTAAGACTACTAGATAAATTTTATTGCTAATAAAAGACTAAATATAAATGAAATGAATTAAGATTTGTAAAAATATATGTCAGTTGTAAAGGTAGGTACCTCTCTGACTGTTCCAGTACTTCCGGTCATAGCTATGTAGACCCTCCACCGATATGACTTCTATTTGAGTATTCTATAAATTTAATAGTTCTTTGTGAATCCCTACATATTAGTGGTAAAGGGTGGGCACCTCCCCGCCCAACCGGTACTTCCGGCCATTACTATGAAGTTCCCCCACTAATATCCTACCAAAATACTAATTTTATATATTTAAATCTTATTTCAGTATTCTAGAAAGTTAAGTATTTTAAGTATTCTAGAAATAATTCTTTGTTGAATCTATTTTTGATATAACACCAAAATCAAGTGTTATTTAAAAACCAAATAAATCTATATTATAATTGAAGTCATCAACATTTCCGAAAGGATCTCCAAAAGAAGAAACGTTGAAGCAAAGTCCTTAAAACTCCTTATAATTAAGAAATTATCTCTATTTCTCAATTTAGAGATTAGGTAATACAAAACAGATGTTTTATCTGAAATAATCATTCTATGATAAATAATTTGCTGGGCCAATTCAAATCTGAACCAACAGAAAATATAATTTAATAAAATTTAATAAGAAAACCTTTTAATATCTTTAATAATTAGAAGTGATCCCCCAATAAAAGACCATACGAAAAACCTAGCCTATTAAATGTAAAATTAATAATTCCTAATAGGTTAACTATAGAAAACTTCCTAGTCATGATACTATCTGACTAATACTACCAATGTAACTTCACTAGAAGAAATGTCCTTGGTCAATCTAGAACAACTGTTCATATGTATTCCCTTGGGAATGGCATAATGAGTTGACAGCATCAGAAACCAACCGTGGTCCTTAGACTTAGACGGCAGAGTCGTAACTCGGTTTGTACTGCAATCATTAGCCGTAGATTGTGAAAGACAGAAGGACCGTTCAACTTGTAAGTATTGCCCTAAACTTTATCAATATGAAAGTCTAACTTTGTATAGGGATATCTAATATCCTTGAGGTGTGTCTAGCCTCAAATGCCTCAGTCAGTGATCAATCCAGTCACATAGGCGCCTTTAGTCAGTGATCAATCCCGTCACTTTAGGCTAAACTCTACCAGAGTATTTATGTATACTTAAGAAAAAGGTAAATAGTTTACATTCGAAATTTTATCAATATGAAAGCCTATATTTGTATAGGGATATCTAATATCCTTGAGGTGTGTCTAGCCTCAAATGCCTCAGTCAGTGATCACTCCAGTCACATAGGCGCCTTTAGTCAGTGATCAATCCAGTCACTTTAGGCTAAACTCAATCAGAGTATTCTTGTATACTTAAGTAAAAGTAAATAGCTTACTTTCGATTCCTAGTTGTTGCGACTACATATTTAACTTGATCTACTTTGCTCATTCCTCAACGACCATGTGTATAAGTCAACGCAGAGAAGTTTAGAGGATAATTATGATACGCACTGGCGTTAATTAACCTACCTAGATGAAAACCTATTAGTTAACTGTTTAGTTATTTGTTTCAATAATTGTAACCACACTTACTTAACTTATAGACTTAATATAAACCCTACAACTTAGAACCTTATCTTAATATAGTAAATAAACCTATAAATTAATACGCATGATAATTGTGACCACTCACTTAAATTATAGACTTAATATTAACCCTACAACTTAGAACCTTATCGTCATATCTTAAGTAAGCCTATAAATTAATATGCTTGGTACCGCAAACAATCATACACTCTTATCCTAAATCCTAGTAAACTGTTTCCCTTCCTAGTTACTTTGGACGTTTATAAATATTTCCTATACCACAGATTCGTGATTCGTCAACTCTCTTATATTATAAGTTTATAACTATGAGCCTTCCCAGCAAAACAAAAGTTTTAAAATATTTTTACTTAAGTATTGGAATATTTTTAGTTTTATCCGCAAGCTAAATATATTTTTGCTTCCTAATAGTTTTAGATTATATTTTATTCGCTAACCTTTGTTTATTAAAATGCCTATAAATTAAACCATAGCTACTGAACAACGAAAGTGACAATTGAAAATTAACCCATGACACTTTATATACCTAGCTAAGCACATTACGTGTTTATAAGCCTCTCCCGGTTTAAGGAGAGAACTACTAACTACCTAATGAATCCTAAATACCCTATTCAGCTACTGTTTTAAATCAAAACTAAGAGACTATTGCATAGCTCTTACATTTACAGTTAATTGTGTGGGTGTGTGATGTCAGAATATCTCGGTGTAAAGATACCCTGCTAGACCAACTAGACCTAACATAACAACGATTTCGGAAACTAGGTCTCCTGTGTGTGGTCCTAAGACTTTTCCACCGGCTAGATAGTGCAAGCTAGCCTCAAGTTGGCTTCCAAGTCGGATAGATACCCAAGGTGGACGATATATAAATATATAGATAAGGGGACAAACGTCAAACCATACACTATAAGTCGTCTCTACTGATGCCTAGGCTCGGATCCTCTACGTGGGGCCCTATAGAGCAAACTTACAGATTATAGCCAACGTCAGCTGACATACCGATTTAAAAGGTGTCAGAGCCTTTTGAACGCGAAAACCCCAACTTACTTGGTTAGTGAGATAAAACCGTCAGATTCCTGATAGCAGAATCTTTCTAGTTCTTTCCCGTAACCAAAATGTAAGCGTAGTTTTATGAAAGTTATCAACGTCTGCCTGGGTCTCAGCTTTACTAACTACCACTAGGGTGTCGGAACTGAGATCTGGAAATCAAACACAATATTAATATTTGGAATAAACAAACCGCAACTATCTAAGACACAAACAAACACAACCTGCACGAACTGTTATAGCTAATCCCAAAGATCTAACAATTGTAAACTCAGCAACACTAAACACTCTCCATTCCCAACCCCAACTTTTCACGTTTATCGTAAATACGAAGTGTATCCGATGGTTACCTAAACCCACTCAAATTAAATTAACACGATTATTAGTTAAACACGATAAGAGCAGCAAAAATAAATAAACAAAAACCACAAAACAAATGCACATGGTCTCCGACCCTCGAATAGCGGCTTCGACTTACTCAGTACAGCACCCAGGAAAATGTGAAGGCAAAAGGTGCGCTCTTCCCCATCTGACCTGTATTTATAGACTTCCGGGACCCGACGCCAAGAAAGCCCCCCCCCCGCATGTTCTTTTTCATTTCCCAGTACTTTCCCCATTTTGTTCTATCCAAAAAAGTGCAAACCATTTTGATCCTTACACACCTCATACAGAGTATATTTCGCAAATCTTATGTTTTCACACAGTCTGCTGTGCAGTTATCGCTCCTTATAAGGCAATTTCCAGAACTATCTTACAACCCAAATCTAACCATTATTACTCCATGGTAATAAAGTTTGAAATTCAATATAAAGCCATTAGAATACGAACGAATCTAGGTGACTCCCCGAAACTTCACTTTGGTGCAAAAGCAAAAGTGAAATAGTTGTTATCTGTGCAACTATCTGATAGACAAAAAAACTTCTTTTTTTTTATTATTAATTTTTATTCATATACATTAATGCATAAATTAATGATATATTCTGATAGCAGACCCGTTACACGTACATACAACCTTTGGCCCGGGAATATCTTTATTATGTAGAACAACGCCATCTCAACACCACGACTAGAATTTATTGTATCGATTGATTATTTATCTTAACTAGTTATCTTAGATAGTTCACAACGTCAATCAAAGAGGTCACTGTTTACAATGTTTGCCCCTAATACGATATCTGTACTGTTGTAATTTGGGATTCAAATTCGTTTTAACATCCGATGCATATTTAGTTGAAAATTTGTTTATTACTACTAAAAATTGTGTAATATTTCCACCTTGTAATTTTTAATTTTAAATATTGTTACTCTAAAGTGATACCTTTCAGACCTTCGATAAAACAGAGTGCATGTCCACCTTTATGTGTTCACAGAGTAGAGTATTTTAAAACTTTAGAAAAACGCCTGGTTAATGGGATATTTAAAGCGTCCACTATTTTTCGTACAACAAATATTTATTACTAACCCAAATATAAATATTTATTGTTTTTGATGTTTAAATGTATTCACTATGTGACATTGATTTACTTCGCAAAATTGTTTGTTTTTAATTTGGCTGAATAGTCACAACCATTTCCAATTCTCAGAGTCTGTCAATTATAATCAAAGCCGTCTCCTTGATATTCTTTCCGCAAATGTACTGAACGTCATGCGATGCTCGCGCTGAATGTCACAAACTCATTCCGATCCTTGTAATTTATCCTTACGTATACAAATGAATTAAGTTTGTTTATTTATAAAACATACAGTAAAATGCCAGCAGCTTCGTCTAGTTATAATTGTATCCCTAAACGATGGTATCAATTGAAGCTATTCCTATAACTTTTACTATCAGTAGATTATTTGCCACTAAGAACAACATTACACTGGAACTGAGCTCATTTTGAACCTGTGTTCCAGTACATCTGGATAACAAAATAAATAATTACTCGGAAGAGCAATAAGCACTTTATAAACCTAATTTAATATTTTCGGTATTGCAATAACTCATTTGTTTATTGTAAATTTTCCCACCGCTATGCCCATTGACGTCTCTCGGTTCAAAGAGCTCAAAATGCTAAACTAAATTTCAAAGGGTAAACTACAAATAGGTAACTGCGGTGACTATGGATGAGTAAGTCTTTTGTCAAAATAGTTTTTAACGTATGGTAACGAAAAATATGAGATTATGGTTCTTCTCAATTCGTACACTGCCTTCCAAAGAAGTTTTATAAGAGAGGAATTAACTAACTAAAATAAAAGCTAAGTTGGGTCAATCTAGGATTTTTCCATTGACGGCTCATATGAATATACGAGTATAACATTAATACATGTGAAAAATGACAAATTCTATTTATTTTCTTTTCTTTTATGTATTGGAAAGTATGAAATACGGCAGTCACAGTTATCATATCAGTACATTATTGACCAAATTATAGTATATAAATATTTAATTCTATACTACATACACCCTTAATACCTAATCTACATCCTTATGTAATAATACTGACACTGGCTTTGAACCTCACACGTGCCAAACGTGATGCGATAGCCATATCTTACTGTTTTTTTTGGTACAACAAAACAAGAATAATTTACTATGATTAAAATCACATCGAAATTATTAGTTTACCAGGGATCTGCTGCAATAACGCTCACTACCCGCGCTGTAGCACCGCGGCATCGACCGGAACCGTTCGTCTTCTATTCGCTGTCTCTCTGGTAAAATACAATGGTACGTAATAAGTACTAAATATATATTTTTAACGTTCCCCATCGCCACTTTATCCATGAAGCTTTACAAGTTCCTATAATACAGATTCAAAATCCATATTCGCACGTTAAATCCAAAATTGACACTAAATGACAGAATGATATATTTGAATAGTGACATTATTGCGTTTAAAGAAAAAAAACTTATGAATAAATTCCTTTTTTTGCATAGTGTCACTGTTAGATTAACTGTGCGATTTGTTTATTTTAAGGATACGTACTGATGATGATCTATTGTGGCGGCTGCTTATGTCGATTTCTTACATTTTGTTAGTTTTTTAAATCGGTTATATCGCTTAGGTTGCTTCAACCCTTCTCATAGACATACCTCTACTCCTCTGGTGATCTGTGAATTATACTATTAGCATAAATAAACTGTTTTTTTAGTATTTTCATTTTATAATGGCGCGCTGCCCCCATTGAAATTGACATCATGCACGGTTGCTTTAATGTAAAAGAAGTGAGGCAGGAGTTCTTGGATTGAAAACCTTTAAATCTTTGCAGTATTGTACTTACATAGACGACGCAGTTAGCTTAGTTGGTGACCCTACCTACGAAACTAGCGGTCCCGGGTTCAATTGCTGGTCAGGCAGATATTTCTGTGACGAGCGCAATCTTTTTTTTCTTAGTCTTGTGTATTTTGTATGTATAAGTATTTGTTGGTCTATATCAGTATGTCTATCGTTGCCTAGTACCCCATAATACTATACAATAAAGGCTGGTAGTACTATTAGACGATAGGCTTGCTACCTGTCACTAATACACTGATAGGTAAACAGCGTCTCAGCCTGTTTGTGCAAAATGTGGTAACAGTTATTATCAACAAGTTTTTTAATGTTGTCGGCAGGGACCGGCCCGCTATCCTATTCAAGGGGTTTCGAAAGGGATTTTATAAGGGTTTTACTGAGAAAAGCCGTATCGCTTAACAGCCGTTCGATATGCTTTTAAAACCTGCTATCCCATTCAAGGGGTTTCGATTGGGTTTATTAGGGTAAGAAAAGAAAATCCGTTCGATATGCATTTAAAAGCGCTTTTTATAAGGGTTATCTGTGCTTTAGCTAAGGTTTCCCTTATAGTGAATGGTTAGTTTAACAAATAACTTAGTCATATATTTCGTTCCAAGAGGTTATTCTTTTAGTGGGGTATTATACTGAGAGGTTAGTCTTTCAAAGGCTTTAATCGGTGAATGGGTGGGCAGGTCCCTGGTTTTTGTAATTCTGTAGCTCTGCCTGGCCCAGTCTAGGAATGAAGGCGTGTTTATGTAATGTTATCACTGGGTTTCATAAAAGCTGCGCCAAGGACACTGAAATGTCACCTGTCACCTTTTATTGTCGATATGGTGAAATAGGGGGCTGGTTATGTCACAGGGATCAACAATTCCAACATCTGTTTTGTTCTAGTTCGCCACGAGGTTGTTTGTGCTGCTACTCGTGTGTTCCCTGGCCTCTCCAATGGCCACTGAATATTACTTATTTTGCGGCAAAAATATAGCCAAATCAATTGCCATCCTGTGCGGGGGTGGAATGACTGATGACGAAGCTTTTAATTTGTGGCTAGGAGGAGGTAAATAAAATATAATATTTATTTATTTGACGTAACATAAGTAAATAGTGAAGCTTAATAAAAGCTTATTTTAGCTGACGATGTATAACCTATTTTTTTAATATCTGTACACTACTTTTTATATTAATTCGATCCTAGTTTAAAACGAGAATAGAGTGTGATGTTAATAAATGTAGGACACAATCTGACCGATTTGGCCCCACTGTTCTATTTAGTTTAAGCGAATCCCCGATGCATTAAATGAAATCTAATCGACGCATTCAGAGACATTTTAGAGACAATTAACTCGTTCATTTTTCAAACTTGTGTAAGTTATATTATATGTTTCTGTCGAAAATTTCATTTTTGGGACAAGATTTTGTTGCCATGACAGATTACTAGATTTCACTACGAGTAGTATCCATTGTTCAAACCAATTTGTGTCAAATTCATCAATGGCATTAAAGATTTTTTTTCTTACAACTTGACTTTTTAACATACATACATAACATCGTTGAGTGGTTGCCGGCTTAGAATAGTGCCACTCCATGTCTTCCCGTGGACGTCGTGAGAGGCGACTAAGGGAATAAAGGCTTGTAGTACTGTTAAGCGATGAGCGTGCAACCTGGACTGGGATTCTACACGGCAATAACGATATCGTATTTGACGTGTTTCCGTATTTTCAACGTTTTCATAACTCTTATGTCATTTACAATAATGGCGACTGTGACATAAACGATTCTAAAACACGTCAAACACTATATCGTTATAACGCAGTTAAATAGAGGCCCTGTAAACACTGGTAAACATCTTAGCCTGACTGCAAAATGTGGTTACTACGTAGTTGTTGGTATTCTGTAGCTCTGCCTCAGGGAATGAAGGTGTGACGTTACGTTACGTTAAAGTAATAACTTTTTAAGTTTCTTAGTATTTACAAAAAAAATACATGTAGGTACGTCCTTTTCAGTCTTTGCTAATTACGAGTTTTTCTTTTTAGACCAAGAGGATTTCGGGACCATCCAGAAAAGAAGGGACTGCTGTTCGGTGCCTTGTACTGTGGAAGATGTGATGTCTTATTGCCCGTAGTGAAGAAGTTCCACCGAAATACCTGACGTACCTCTTTTTAATAATACAATATTGTTGCGTTAAAGAACCATGCGCAAAACACAGTGAAATCGGGCGCGGGTCGGGTCGTTCGCTTCATTTCGCCTAGCTAACACACAGACAGCTTGCGCAGTTGTAAGAAACGTGACCCGTTCCGCTGAAGATATTTGTATAAACCAAACTAGGTACTACTTACTTAAGTGTAATTAATGTATTTTGTGTCAACTGCAGGAAATAAAACGTTACCTATACTGACTGCTTGTTCTTCCATACTACGTACTAAAGTGTCATTCTATGGAACTTGCTAACTATGTAAACAAGCCGCCATACTAAAATTGACATTAGATGTCAATTTCAATATATTGTTTGTTTACATAGTTAGCAACTTCCATAGAATTACAGTATACTAACTAACCGCGTACTCAGAGGCGTTCTAGAGACAATTAACTCGTTCCTTTTTCAAACGTTCGTCCTTTTTCTACGTTTTTTTTAAGATGAGAATAAGTGACCGTTATTTTGCAACCTTATTCAGTTGTTTCAATATTTATCCTTTCCATTCCTGATCTTTTATTCCGTTTTTCCAAATTCCGTTTTAACCCTTTTCTGATAATTCCGTTTCCCCGTTTTTGTTGACACTCGGGCCAAAAGCACAAACCGAGCAAAGGCCAAAAAGATAAAAAAAAAAAAAAAAAAATTGCAACCGTTTTTGACTTTAACGAAGTCAAAATAAGAAATTAAAAACAATTGTCTCTACTATAAGTAACTAATAACAAGAATACACATATTATTCTCAGTATTGGCTACGTTATTAAAGGAAACATGTGCGAATTTGACCGTTATTATTATAACGGTCCGTAATATTAGTAATAAATCAAAGACAATGGTTTCAAAGAATAATCTCCCCTCCCAGTAGATGTGCATAGATAACCTATTTGGGCGTTTTCCAAAAAAAGTGTACATCGTTAAGGACAAAAGTTAAGAAAATTTAACTTTTTCCATTTCGTCACGAAAATTAGCCATACATTTACATACGTTAATTTTCGTGACGAAACGGAAAAGTTAAATTTTCTTATTTTTTGTCTTTAACGATGTACACTTTTTTTGGAAAACGCCCATTTAACATATACACGTAGTATATCGTATGTAAAGAGTCAAAGCACTTAACTTGAAAAGTATGCGTATACATGCTCTTATGTATAGACCTGCTATGTTTTTTTAACTTAACTCTTCTTCTCAACCGGAAAGCATACAAACGAAATTATAGGGCGTGCATTCTCAATTGGGTTGTTTTACCCGTCCAGTGAGCCCGTGCGTATGACTTTGATCTCTGCCAAAATGCTAATTAGGTTTTACTGAGTGGAAGACAGCCTCTAACATTTACATATTAATATTTAAAGTGACCAGCGACGTCTGTCTACATGTATGTTACCGTTAATTTCATAAACTACCGGATGGATCGTCGACGTCTCTATCGGCTCTAGACTGGACTGGCTGTTCGAGCCATGTTGATATATTGATATAGATAACTTAAAGGCATTTCGGAGTATTTTGCCTTGTTTACCAGCTAAATAGGATTCAAATAACCTAGGTTATCAATAACAGATAACTCTAACCAAGATAACCTTTGCAAATACACAAGTATCCAAAGTAACTTATTTAGCACTAAGCATATCTGCTTTTATAGGTATCTAGGAATTTTGGAGTAATGGAAAACCCAACAATTTAAACAAAACCAAGCTTGTAACAGTTGTAACGGATCTTAATTAACTGCAAATTCAAGCATTACATGAATTAATCATGGCCTCGTGTTAGCATCACCATAAGTTTTGCTTTTCCGATATGTTCACTTTTGTATATAGGCTATCGTCTTATTATTTTTGATTTCCTATAATGTCTGCTTTATTTCAAATCAATGTTCTAAATTGAAAGGGTTAATTACTTGGCATCTTTATCTTTGATAAATACCTATCTATAATTACTGTGCAGTATTATTCATATATTATTATGGTAATTATTATTTAAAATGGCCCCTTTTCTGTTGTTCAAAAACCAAAAAGGAAAAGATTGTAAATGTGGCGTTCATGATTGCAGACATTTTGGGAATAGGAATTTTCTGGAATCTAAAAATTGTAAGAAGGTAGATATTTTCAGGTTGCAGACATTTTGAGAATAAACACTTTCTGAAAAGCGAACATTATATGAAAACTGTCATTTTTGGAGACAGGCATTATAAGAAGCTGACATTTTGAGAAGCTGACGTTATGCAAAAGACGTGCTGACATTATGGAAAACAGACATTTTGAGAAAAATACATTTTTAGAAAACGCATATTTCCGGCCTGAGCCATTTTCATGTGTTTTGGGAGATGTGACCTTTACATTGTTAAATGGAATTTCTTTTATATGGTGACCTAATAAAAAAATCTCAAAATGGACAGTCAATCGGATTGTATGAGTAAATGTCAGGTGCTTTAAAAGTAAAAGTAATGTTGATCTTATTTTATTTATCGCAATTCAAATTATGGTGACAAGTACTAGTACACCGACCAACACTACGACGACATCTACCTTATGTTTGACGTGTTTTAGTATTATAGTGTCGTATCGTTTTATAAACGATACTAAAACACGTCAAATGCAATATCGTTTTAACGCAGTAGAATATAGTCCCAGGTCGCCTTTTGCCCAACTCTATGATATGCAATAAATAAGTAATGTTATTTGCCTGACAAAGACGAATAGAGGCCATTACAAGAATACCCGTGAGCTACGTACTAGTCTTAGTTAAGCTACATGACGTACGCACGGGCCTTGTGTGTAATACCGCAGGAACTCTGCCCGACCCGAGCTCAGCAAGTGTCGGTTTTTACTGCGTTTTTTACTCCGCCGTCGACAGTCTATTAAAGTAGATTTTTTCTCAAAGAAGCCAGTAAGCGTCAGGGCCTGTTGGTAGTGTTTTCGCCAAAATGATCGAATCCCTCGGCAGTTGGGAGTAAATAAACAATAATTATTTGAATAATAGACGATTACAAAGATACAATGACGTTGAATTTAAGAACTTTGTGCGGTTTTTGTTTGGTGTTGGTCTTGAATTTAACTAGTGTTTTAGGTAAGTAGTTATTTTAAAGTTGCATCCGCTTGAGAAAGATAGATGATACAAAATAGTAGGTACTACCTAAAGTTATTACTTTTTAAGTATAGAAATTAAGATACTGCTGATAATAAAAGATACTATGTACAATGTTGATTAGGTTGTAATTTTTCTATTCGAGCGTACTTGAAAAAAACACGAATCATAGTAATAGTGTTTATTTATCTGTGTGTGTGTGTTTGACTCAATTTGTCGTTTTATGTCTAGATTACCGAAATTAATTTGTATGGAACTCCATACAAAAGTAATTATTTTCTCTCAAAAAGTTAACCCCTCGCCGTATAATTATTACAGACCGATCGTTTTTAATTTCTCCTTTATAAAGATTAAATTTATGAAGTACGAGAACATCACGATGATATATCTCAAGTTTTAAAACCATTTAGCCACTAAACAATGAAATGTTGTTGGCAGAAGTATAAACAGAAGTTAGGTATTTTTCCCGTGGCGCCGAAACGTGGAGGATTGTGTTTTTGAACCGTATACATGTAATTAATTATGTATGCTTCTTTTTATATGTATATGTTCGAAGAAGAAACCTAAAGAAGGTTTCGCTAAATTAATTCATTTATTTGATACTCTTAAACACATTGACGACACGTTCGCCTAGTTGTTAGTGACCGTGCCTACGAACCTTGCGATCCCGGGTTCAGATCCCGGTTAGGGCAGATGTGTGGTGAGCGCTAGTAGGTACTTATTCCGGAGTCTTGGATGTTTTGTATGTATTTAAATAAGTATATATTTGTCTATAGAAGTAAGTTTTATCGTTGCCTAGCCTAGTATTCATAATCGTACAAGCCTAGAGCTTAGTTCGGGAGTAAATAGGTCAATTTATGTGACATTGTCCCGTGACATTTATTTAATTATTTATTTTGTTACGCCATGAATTCAGTAAGGTAGATGTGTGTCATTAGGATCTTTAAGTAAAATAAATATCAAATTAGCTATTTTAAAACACGATATATATGTACCGTAACAATATTAATTTGAAATATGTAGGTTGTGAGCCAGAGGGACAATATTTGAAGCTCACTGACGGAAAATGACTAACTTTAAAATCAATTGGTGCAGCTATTTAATCTGCGAGCAAGCCCACCTTCTGGATTTGATATCAAATCCATAAGGTGGGCCCGCTCGCAGTTTAAATCGCTGCACAAATAGATTTCAGAGTAAGACATTTTTCGTCGGTGAGCTTCAAATATTGCCCCCCAGGTCGTCCGCAGTTAAAATCAAACCAGCAATTGGAAGATTTTGAGGACTTTTGTCGGACGAGGCAGAATAATTAATTTAATAACGTATTTTCTTGAAGAAGTAAGAACTATTGTAACTAAAACAGTTGAACTATCTTCAGGAGTGTACATTTCGAACCTGAACGAGTCCTGCTTCCGCTGCCTGTGCCACGTGGCGGGCTGCGACATGTCCCACGCCTGCTCCGGGGGGTACTGCGGACCCTTCTACATATCCCGGGTGTACTGGGTCGACGCGGGCAAGCCTACGCTTCCCGACGACGACCCCGAGAGGGAGGAAGGTGAGCGTGCAAAAGCACACCTGGGTAAAACACCTAGGTGTACCTACTCGGTAGACCCGGACGGGCCCACGCTGCCCGACGACGACCCCGAGAGGGAAGAAGGTGAGTGTGCAAAAGCACACCTGGGTAAAACACCTAGGTGTACCTACTCGGTAGACCCGGCCCACGCTGCCCGACGACGACCCCGAGAGGGAAGAAGGTGAGCGTGCAAAAACCCCTGGGTGTACCTACTAGGTAGACGCGGACAAGCTCACGCAGCCTGACGATGCCCGGTGAGGGAAAAGGGAGCAGGGTTCAAGTAGAAAGGCCTATTCATAATGTTTGCCGAGTCGGTTAGCCTAGTTGGTAGTGACCCTGCCTAGGAAGCTAGCGGTCCCGGGTTTGATCCCCGGTCAGAGCAAATATTTGTGTGATGAGCGCAAGCATTTGTTTTTGAGTCTTGCGTATTTCCTATGGAGGTATATAAATAATTGTTTCTCGGTACAAATCTCTCATCTTTGTCTAGTAGGTACTCATAATACATACATACAAGCCTAGTGCTTGGTTTATTTTATTTATTTATTTATTATAACATATTAACAAGCTTAATTGTAATATTATAATAATATATAATAATAATTCATTTATTTCAGACTCTGGGTCCATAAGAGTGTTAATTATACATTTATATTACCTACAACCTAGGTTTTAGTATATGAACACAAAAGCTAAACAATGTCAACAAATTAAAAATTACGATGAAATAATTAAAACCACACTAAAAGAGAGAAAAGTTTATACTTACATAAAAAAAAAAACTCAAACGATTAAAAGTAAATAAAACCAATAATAATTTATTTGTTAAAAACTATGTACTTAACCAGAATGCCGATTAACTAGATAAATAAATTTTATATGGCGTTTTATTTATATTACTGACTAAATGCTAAAGAGTGCGACTCGATCTCCCATATGAATGCGATTCCAGTGTCGCACCACCGGACAACTCATTCTCTCAAGTATGACATTCAGGAAGCTGTTGGAGCTGTCCCTCACTCGACGCATCATAGAGGCAACACGTTTTCGCCTAATGGCTTTAAAGCAGTCAGTCTTACGTCCCCAAAACTATTTTAACAGTTTGTGTATTATTTATGTATTAATATAGGTACCGTAAACTTGCCCAACATTGCCAACTAGGGGCAACTTTGCCTGTTCGGATATTCATGGATTATCTACCAAACTGCTTACTATTTTTTACTTCTAATCATGGGAGAAAAGCTTTCAATTATCTGGCAACCCATTTTATTTTATTTTTTTGCGGTAACACTGATAGTTTTTTATCTATGCGCTGTCAAACTTGAGAAACTGGTTTTCTGGCTGGGAGGTTATTTTTGGTGTCCCGTAAACTTTTACTTTTTTAGTGAAAAAAATAACAATCTAAACACTGTAAATGGTTGTATGGTAAGTTATTACGCTCTTTTCATTACTTTCACTGTTTTTTCTTGTAAATTAACTTATTTACGACTAGAATGACGATAGGCAATGTTGTAACGAGTTTCTCGAACATTAGTTTACAACTTTGCACAAGGCTAGGGTTGTCACTTTTTTACTCGACTACGGATATAAACATAAAGTAGGTAATTTATGTTATGCAATTTGGATCTTTAACTAATATGATTGGTTAATTGACAGTTATATCCAAAACAATTTAAATAACGGCACGAATAAAAAATGTTATTTTACGGTAGTTTCCTATTTTTCTAAGAAATTTACGTAGAAAACAGAATAATAGAAATTTGTATGATTCTCTTATCTTTACAATTATTGTGTTCAGAAGATTCTGTGATTTTAAGGTTTTTTTAAATAAAGTAGGTAGGCTTTTTTAATTTCGTGTTTATTTTCCTATTTTGGACAGCCCTGACTTTTCTTAATATTTTGTATGGGGACTGCTTTTCGACAGTGCCCAACATTGCCTACCTGGCTAACAAAAAAATAATAGCCAGTTAAGGCTTTCCATACACTTCTCTGCTATAACGCAATGATTATGCGTTTAAAATTTAGAGCCGTTTTTAAATGCTGCTCAAACCTTCCCAGATAATCTTCTAGGCAATGTTGCGCATTTTGGCCAAAACTTTGCCTACACGTTTGACAGCTTCTACAAGTCAAACAAAGTGCCACGGCGGATAGTCTTCATAGAAAAAAAACTCGCGTTAATTATCTGTGGCATCTCATATTGAGTACGACAGCTTCCCCCTCTTCATACTTACTTCTTTCCTTTGTCGCCTTATCAGCTGTCAGTGCGTGGTGTATTTTTTTTTTGCTGCTGTCAACCAAAGTTTAACTAAACCGCGTTAGGCTGTATGGATTTATGTCCTTTGCCTTTCCCTCTGGGATAAAACAAGAAAAAAAAAATTAACTAAACCGCAGCAAACCGCCATTACTGCACGGCGGATAGTCTTCATAGAAAAAAAACTCGCGTTAATTATCTGTGGCATCTCATATTGAGTACGACAGCTTCCCCCTCTTCATACTTACTTCTTTCCTTTGTCGCCTTATCAGCTGTCAGTGCGTGGTGTATTTTTTTTTTGCTGCTGTCAACCAAAGTTTAACTAAACCGCGTTAGGCTGTATGGATTTATGTCCTTTGCCTTTCCCTCTGGGATAAAACAAGAAAAAAAAAATTAACTAAACCGCAGCAAACCGCCATTACTGTTTCAAACTTGGTTGAGTGAAGTTTTGCGTTGATTTATTTCCGCGGCTTATCCTCCTAATGTGCGAAGCAGTAATCTTGCAAACATGTACAATACGTGCTGTGTTGTGAGTTGTGGTAGTAGACGAAAGGACGTCACTTTTTACAGTTTTCCAAAATCCGAGATAGGACTCAAAAAGTGGTTGCACTTTATAAATTGTGATCGTTTGAAAAACTTGAGCGTCGAAGAACTTTCGAAGCAATTTGTGTGTCAGAAGCATTTTGAGAAGAGGTTTCTTGCAGCAACACTTGTGAGGTCTCGTTTACGTGTTGAAGCCTATCCGACTTTGTTTACTCAAAGCGAGATTTCCAGTGGAATCCCACTCTCTCACTCTCAAGACGTTGAAACCGTCGACATAACACGTAAGTACTTAGCTGAAGTTTTTTTTTTTTTAATATGATACTCATGCAAAATGCAAAATGCAAAATGCAAAATGCAAAATGTGGTTACAGGATTACCAATAGGTTCTTTTAGAGTTGTTGGTATTTCTGTAGCTCTGCCTACCCCACTCTGGGAATGAAGGCGTGATGTTATGTATGTATGTAATATGATACTAATTTTGATTGAAAACATTGGTTTTTGCGCCCACGGTTCAGCTTGCGTGGATACAAGTCGGTCGCGTATCAGTCTCTTTATAGCCTCATGTTTCTTCTAAACATGCATAGATGAAATTAAGTGTCAAACTGTCTTAGTTATTATTAAACAAACAAATTTTATGAAATCAAGGCAAAACCAAACCAAATAAAAGTAAACTACTGCACCGATAATAACCTAATTTGCTTTAACAATTTTTGTATAATTGCTACTTCAGTTTGAAGAGCATTTCCTAGAAAAAAATCTAGTTGTGTGGTATAAATGGGGTCAAGTTATGATTGTTTCAATTAGGTATAGGATATACCCAACTGACACACTTACTATGTGTTATATCAAAGTAGGATGCGCGGTTCTATAGGTAGGACCTACACAACTGATATGTACCTATGTAGATTTATATACCGTGGTCAAATATAGTGATCACATTACCTTTGCGCCTGTCTATGTCTCCTGACTTTAGAGCTGTCTCCAGACTTTACAACTTTACAGAAATTAACCCTATTCTCTCACAGTTTGCCCTAAGTACCATATCTCACATTCACTTTGGGAATACAATTTTAGGGTACACATAAGGGTCGTTTTCAAAAAAATTGTACATAGTTAAGGGCTTTAATTAAAACAAAACTTAATTGATTCCTTTGTGTGACGAAAGTTACCCATACAGGTTGTATGACTAACTTTCGTTATACAAAGGACGCGATCGTGATTTTGTTTTCATTAAGCCCTTAACTATGTACAATTTTTTTGAAAACGGCCCATAAAAGAGTTTGTAAAATCAGTTTTTATTTTATGGTTTAGTCCGGGACAGTGCAATGCCGCATAACTAACAAAGCAAGTAAGATGAACATGGTATTGCAGTATCCCTGACGATTTATATTTATTTAAAAAAAAATGTATGTTTCTGTCTTATAAATTATAACTCTATATATATATATATATATATAAATTAGCAGTGGACATGGTAAAACCTATATATATATCAAAATTTTCAGAAAATGCAGTTCATAAAGACCATGGTTATGCAAAAAAGCGGAAGCATGAAGATCATACATATTTCAAAACAGATGGTACAGGAAAACTTCAAAGGATGGAAACTGGTAAGTTTCTATTCAAAATATTCAAATCACAAATAATGCTTTAATAGTTAAAAATCAAACTCAATGGTTAAATCTGAGAAGAATGTGTTTTATAAGAAACAAATGTTACCCATATAATTGTCACAACCACAAGTCACATTGATTTTGGCTACTAGTCTTGAAGCGGTTTTTAAAATCAATTAATGGGGGTTTACTAGTACTTAACCGTGCTATGTGTGCCGTCTGTCTGTGATTTTTTTCAATATTTGGACTATTAGCTTGTTCTTGCCTGGAACACCTTTTCAAGTTATATTTATACAGCGTGTCCCACAACTTTTGCCACATGAATGGAAAGTACCTAAAATACTGTAGATATTTTTTTTTGCTGAAATAGGACTTCATTTTTATTTTAAAAACTACAAAGAATTTTAAATAATTGCCTGTCTGAAACGGGAATCAAACCCACTAAATGTGAAAAAATAAAACTGTAATTTTACTGTCTATCGAAAGGCTCAATCATTGGCATTTATTTCTTTTAAATAACACAGCATCTTATATAAAAGTAAGACCATGAAATTTAAAATTTTATTCAGAATAAAGTTCAGATTGGTACCCGTTACGTTTTTTACGTAAAATATTTAGTGTACACAAACCAGTATGATATGCAGGAGTTACAAACTGAACTTAGAAATATTATTTTAAACATTCACCATGAAAAATGAATAAATCAATAGGAAGTGAAATTTTTAAAAGAATTGCAACTTGTATACATTAGGAAGGGACACATTTTGAGCATTTAATAAATTAAATTGATTGTAAGTTGCAGTTAAATGTACCTTATTATTTTAAATAAATGTTAAATTTCATGGTCTTCCTTTTATTTAAGACGCTACGTTATTTAGGAGAAATAAATGCCTATGATTGATTCTTTAGATCAGTACAGTAACATTTTTTTTTTTACATTTAGCGGGTTCGAGTCCCGGTTCAGACAGATTATTTAAAATTATTTGAATGGAGGGCATACAATATACAGAAAAGTGCTGTCTGACTTTGTCATAAAAGCTGTTTATCGCTATACCCTCGAGAACTGTAAAGTTTTCTGGAATAATGAGTACCTTATGTCCGTCTTCGGTACCTATAATAATAAAAACTACCTATCTCTGTACCTTTTACATCGAGCCGTTAAGGCGTTAAACCTTAAAGATGTAAAACATTCATAATAATATGAATAAGGTAATATATAACAGCTGCATCCATCCATCCATCATAGCTGTTGCAAGGACATTATGTTAACAAAGTTTTTTTTTTTTTCAGATTTTTTTTATATGCCATCTACCTCTTGTCAACCTCAGCATATTGAAGGAAACTTAGTGGCATACAATATACCATTGGTATCTGATTCGATGAATAAACCCATAGAAACACCCATTGCTAGAAGTAAGAAACTATGTATATATGTATAAATGAACAAAAAGTCTTGAGATATGTGTATGTATGTAAATCAGCGGTCGGACTGGCAACACCGGCCGGTCTACACGTCAAAATCGGGTGCCGGTTTTGTTAAATATTTTTTAAGTAGTTATAATGGTTAAAATGATAAAACCGAAGATAAACACATAAATGTATAGTGTAAGTGTTATCACGACTAAAAGTGCTGTAAATAAAGTAAAAGTGAGTGTGACATACAGACAGACAGACAGCCAGACAGACGGACATGGCAAAACTATAAGGGTTCCTAGTTTGACTACGGAACCCTAAAAACTTTTCTTGTATGAAAATCCCCTATATTTGTAACATTTTTTTTGTTTTGTTTAATACATAATATTATTTTTTTTGTTTTGTTTAACGTTGCAGAAGGTGAACCTGCCAACCGTGCCCCGAGATTAGCCGTTAAAAGGAAACGAGTAATTTCAAAGAAAAAGAAATTGTCGCCATGCTGTGCTGAACTGTATGAGGAATATGTAAAGTCCCAAAAACAATTGGAGTTTACCAAAAGGGCCAAAAGAGCAATAAAGTTCTCAAAAGACAAATCTTTTGAAAAGCTGACCAAAAACATTAATCCTTTGGCCAAAAAAATCATATGGATGCAAATAAAACAGAGCACCAAACAAGCTAAAGGAAGACGATTTACAAATGAAGAAAAACTTATTGCACTGTCCATAATGAAACAAAGTCCTAGGTGTTATAAATTCCTTCACAAAATATTCATTCTGCCATCCAAATACACCTTAAATAGAATGATTGCTGAATTTAATATAGAGGCAGGCATCAATCCCCAAATCTTTGAAGCGGTGAAACTTGAGGTTGGTAATTTGTTTGATTACTTAACTAATAATATAAAGCATGTTTATATCAATTCTCATGTAAGTGAATAACAATGTATTCTTATGGGAAATAAAGATCTTTAAACCTAATTTACATTATTGCATGATAAGATTGATAAGTGCCAACTGCCAGCCAAGCGAGTCTTGGGCTGGCAAAATAGTATGTTCGTATGTATGTTAACACTATTATGCAAACGTTTTAAAATGTAACTTTTATAAAAAAAGATATAGACATGTGAACTAATCTCTTTTAAGGGATCTCTTCTTTTTTTTTAACTCAATAACGAAGTGTGTGTGTAATTAGCTCTGTCTGTCTGTTTGTTACGCTTTCGCGGCTTAATCTTGAGTTGTAAATAAAGTTTTTTGGGGAAGGAAATGGAAAATTTTACCAAAGAAAACGGGACAACTAAGTATTAACTGGGTTTTAAGTTTTAAGAAATAAGAATTAACTCGACATATTTGTTATTAATAATTATGTTTTATTTTAGGTTGTCTCTTGGGACGAAAATAAGAAATATTGCTCCGTTATTTTTGACGAGGTGTCTTTAGAAGCTGCATTGTCATACGACAAGCATAAAGACGTAATAAATGGATTTGTCGAGCTAACTGAAAGAACAAATGACTTTGCTGACCATGCCCTTGTATTCCTGCTACGAGGTGCTATCCACAAGTGGCAGCAGCCCTTAGTGTTTTATTTTTGTAAAGGAGCTACATCTGGCGTTCAGCTTAAGAAAATTATTACAGATGTAATAGTTGCTGTAAGTAATACTGGCCTTCTACCAGTAGCTCTAGTGAGCGACCAAGGCACAGCATTTCAATCTGCGCTTAAAAGCCTACAAGAAGTGACACGCCGAGAACAAATCCTTGCTGGTGAAGAACTTGGTGAGCTTTGTTGTAATTTTATACAGTAGTTTTACTTGACAATGTGGCATCATCGCTGTCGCAAAGACTTCCGTTTGTCATTTTCTAAAGCCAGACTAAAAATGGTAGGTTTCTGAATTACTTTCTATACTTTGTTATTATTTTTACCAATGATATATAGAATGGGATTTTCATTTAGGGTTTGTCCCTTTTTCTTTAGAAATTCTGCAGTTTCTGTAAAAAGGTACCTTTAGAGTTTTTTTAGTTATAACTTTTTTCATGTAATATCTTTCCATTTCAGATGATGTCATTAAAATTAATGGACAGACACTCAATGTCATTTATGACCCACCCCATCTTATAAAAGGATTAAGAAACAATTTCTTAACCAAAAATATTAAATTCGAAGAAAAAATTTCAAAATGGAGTGATATTGTAGAGGTGTACAAAAATGATTGTAATCATACTCATGTAAGATTACTCGGAAAACTTAACGATGAACACGTCATTCCTGAAAAAATAAAGAAAATGAAGGTAAATGGTTAACTTTTACACTGGTAGTATATTGTATAACTATAATTTATTAAAAAGAAAACTTATTGACCAAAAGACCATCGAGCCAGAGCAGGCACACAAGGGAGTTCTTTCATAATGAAGTCCACACATGGTATTAGGGACTTTACACTATATTCATGGAAAGTATGATGTGGCTGAAGCATCAAATAATCGTTTTATCTATATATCTACATAGGCTGATAATATTACGTTATCTAGACACTACATAGACAGTTTGTGTTAAAAACCTCACCCAGAGCGCGCTCTATCTACTCACTAAAGGTTCATAGTAACTGATGAATAGTGATGAACGGTATAAGAAATTGAACAAACAAACAAAATACAAGCAGATAAAGAGTATTTTTCATTTGTATCTTAAGCTAAATGAGAAGAGTTTAACGTGATTTAATTTGGGTTTCAGGTAAAGAACTGTGTTCAAGTTTTAAGTAAAACTATGGCTGCTACATTATCATACACCACTCAATTTTGTAAGTATAAAATGGTATAAAGTAGTATAGTAGTAGTAGTAAAGTATTGTAGGTAAATGCACCTATTATGGACAGTGCTCCAGTGATGAACAATAACAATTTTAACTGACAAAAAGAGACAATATATAATAATATAATAGTTAGCAATCACTAATATTTATTGTTATATTGGGATTGTTTATGACTGGAGCACTATCCATGATAGGTACATTTACTAAATTTTATTATTATCAAGTACATTAAATAATGCAAGATTTATTTTATTGTATTTGTTTTTCATTTAACTTAATATTATTTGGTTGTAGCTCATTTAATAAATGGAAGCCCGACCCTTGGGAATACCGCGGAGATTGTATCGTTCTTCGACGACTTGTTCGACTCTGTGAACGGAGCAAGCCTCTCAAGAAGGTTGAATAAAGGCAAACTATTGCGACACGCGGTGACGGAGGAGTCACCAAACCACGACTTTTGGAAGGAGGCAATTAGTAAACTTACTAAAATTAAATTTATAGACAACACAGGTAGAGAAACGTCTGTGCCTTCATTAAAAAATTGGATCACAACTCTAAAAAGTTTTAAAAGATTGTGGCAGTTTTTTAAATCTAAAAATATTAAAATTATGCGCCCGCGTTATTTTAATTCAGATCCAATAGAAAACTTTTTTGGACAGATGCGGTCGTATAATTTTAGGAACAATAGCCCAAACTGCCACACTTTTAAAAGTACATTTAGATCACTTTTAATCACGAGATTTATACAGTTTCATTCTAGTAGCTACAATTGTGAAGAGGATTCAGGTGAGCAGTTATTAAAACTAAAAAGTTTATTCGAGAAATGCAAGGACAACGAAACTTTTGAAAATGTTGTGTCATCTGAATCGTCTGATCTTGCTGCCGGAGAAAGCATTCCCACAACCGCAAGCCAAGAACGCCTTAATATACACTCTCGCGCTTACTGTACGGGATGGGTTATAAGAAAAATACTTACTCAAATTAAATGCAGGAATTGTGAATATAGCTTAACATCCGAGGAAGACAACGCGGACATAAATAAATGGATTAAATTTAGAGAATATAAATGCATTAAGCAAAAAAAGCTGACATACCCATCCGAGCATGCCGTGAGATTGTTTGGAGAAATTACCAAACTGGCAAACGGATACCTCGAAATTAACCCACAACGGGCAAATATTGTGAAATATTTAAAAAATATTTTAATTTCGAGGTATCCGTGCGACTTTCTCGACTGTGAGCAGCACAAAGAATATGTGCTAGAATTATTTGTTAACTTTACTCTGCGATTAACGGTGTTCAATTGGGTCAATGTGATTAATAAAATTTTAAAAGGCACAGATGTTTTTCGGTTGGTAAATAAAACTTTGCCTGCCATGCAACTTAAAGCCTTTAATAAATTTAAAACAAGATTAAGGAATAAAAACCTCAAAAAATACATGTTTTGTTTTTTTTGTAAGTAATTACCCAAACTTATTTATAAAAAATTATAACTTTTGTTCAAGTTATTTTTTTTTTGCTTAGTGCTCCAATCTACGGCGATTTCGGGATAGAAAACCGAATGAATTTCAAAAATATTGTACATAGTTAAGAATTTAATTGGTGTTAATTTTTGATTTAAACTATTTTTTTCCTTTGTGTAACGAAAATTATTCAAAATTGACACCAATTAAGGCCTTAGACCAAGTACAATATTTTTGAAATTCATCCCTAATAATTCCATTATTTTTGTGAAAGATCCCAAGCATTTTGGCATTTATTGGATATTGTCATTGCCACAGGTAGTAAACAAATTAAAAAAAAAACGAGCTGTCATCTTCAATAGGTGGAGGCGATTTTTACTCTATGAAGTGACTCGTCTGATCGTAGTATCTCTTAGTAGTCTGTGCAAAGTGCATTTTTGGCCTTGTGAGCCGTAATATATGTCATAAGACTTAAATTAGTATACTAGCACCAAAAAAGGCACAGATAACGTATATTTTGAGAGATATTTTTAAAAAACTTGAATTTTCGTGCAAAGTTGCAGCAGAATACGGTACTTCGGATCGAAAATCACACTCGCTGGATATCTTATGTAACATCTCAGCTGATGATGGGTTTTGTAGATCCTTTCGACATACTCAGGAATATATATGTACACACCTTAATATGTCGAAAGGCTGTGTAACAGGTGCATTTTTTTAAAGATTAATAAACGTCGTGAGTTCGCCTATGGATCCCATCTATTCATTTTAATGGCTGTGCAATCATCACCATAAATGCCTGTAGCTGTACTGTCCCGGGCAATATATCTTATATTTTAAACAATATTAGACGCAGTAATATCTGACACGTCTCCATTAGGTACCAGAGCGAGTCAGATATTTTTGTCACTTTATTGGCTCACACGTTAAACCTGGTGACAGTACATTAACAGGCTTATCTATTCCATACCATCTGACTTGTCTTATGTAGTAAACAATTTCATAACCTCAAAATGCTCCCTTTTTGCCTAAAATTACAATATTGTCATAAAAAAACCATCGATGATGTAAAATCAGGAAAATATTGTGCGAAATTTGGTCTCTATTCGCTTTATTTACCAGAAAACGGCCGTTTAAGCCAAAAACGATGTATTTTGATGTTATAAACGGTTTACTAAATAAGACAAGTCAGTTGGTATGGACTTTACATGTCGCTATCTTGTCTTAAAACTGTTAAGTTGGCTTCCAATATAAGGAAAAGTATGAACCGAACTCAATACAAAGGCTCGCTCGGGTAACCTTTGTAAGCTCATTACGAATTTCGACTAGGTACTTAGAAATGGATGATGTCATGTAATGTCCGCTTTTTGCAGCGTTCGAAGACTGCGCCCGCGACTACTACTGCTCGATAAAGATCGTCGAAGGTTACATGTCGAGGTTTGGAAAGGTAAATGGTAATTCAATTGTAGGAAACGGATAGATTTCCTTAATGATAACTTCGTATGTTAGCATGACGTAGCCTCAGTAATTTTAATTGTACAATAAACCATCATTCCAGTAACTTAATATTATTAATACGTTCACGGACAGTAAAGTCACACTTGCTGGGCACAGTTTCCTAAATTCGAATGAATTTCCGTCCGCGAACGTATATTAAGTTAAGACAATAGGATTATATTAAGCAATTTATAGATTTAACGAAGAATCTTTGAGTTTTTTTTTTCTTTCAGTTAATATATTATTTTGCTATGAACTCTACATTATTTCATCACCAAACAGGTTGCTCTTCTCGCATGACTGTTTGTCATTATTTTGCAGGACTGCAACGGAGACGGCGTGACGAACTGTTTCGACTACATGATGATCAACCACCACGGTGGCACCTGTCACACGCCGCTCTCGCTCGACCCGCTTGGCCGCCGCCGGCTCGCTCTCTACAGCCAGTGCCGCTTCTAGATCATAGAAAACACGGCGGCGTGGCAGACTGTTCTACTACGTGAACCACCACGGCGGTGCCAGCAACGCGCCGCTTGCACCCGACTCGCATGGCCGCCGCCAGCTCGCACTTCTAGACCATAGACAACTCGGCGGCGTGGCAGACGTTCTACTACGCGCGGCGCGGCGGCTACTAGGTACTACGCGCCGTGGTTCGACCGCTCGGCCGCCGCCGCCGGCTGGCACTCTACGGCCCAGTGCCGCTTCTCTCTACAGCAAGGTGGCGCGACGGACTGTTCATGAACACTCGTGCGCGACCCGCTGGGCCGCCGC
The DNA here is from genome assembly GCA_949316455.1 of Acleris holmiana. NCBI lineage: Eukaryota > Metazoa > Arthropoda > Insecta > Lepidoptera > Tortricidae > Acleris > Acleris holmiana. The sequence continues at coordinate 7,026,942 of OX438777.1, read as the reverse complement.
GCAAAAACACCTTAATTCAATTTAATTTAATACAAGTCAAAATCCTATCCCACAAACCTTTGCATCAAGGTATATAAGTCAACGAAATTTTAAAAGGACAGTCTTTAAAGCCTTGCCTCTGAAAGTTAATGTTTAGTACCAACATTTATTAAGTATTTTTTTTCAATTACTATGTTAAATAGCATATTCGCAAAATACGATATTCGCAAAACATCACATTCGCAAAACATGACATTCTCAAAACATAATTATTACGAGTAACAAGACATCAATTAGACAGTGTCGACGAAGCTCCTCTGCGGCGGAGCTCCTATTTCTGGGTGGTTTGACCCTCCTGGCCTGCTGTAAAACTGACATAACCTAAACCTACCTACGATTCTATAACCTAATTCCACTATTTGCAAATATCATGTTTTGCGAATATCATGTTTTACTAATATCATGTTTTGCGAATATGATATTCTGCGAAGTATGGGTGGATACTTAATACATCACATTCTGTAAACCGTTTATATTAAGTATGTTGCTTGTTAGATATATAATTGTTAAAAGTTATTTCATAGGAGATAAACCACATAACTGTTTTAAATTAACTTTATTTTAAATCTATATTAATATAGGTACATCAGTCAACTTAATTATAAATGTACGTCAGTAACTACGATAAATTGCAATTAAGTTATTTGTTTTCCTGTAATATTTGTTGTTAATTAAGATAACAATTGTTTATTAAAACCTGGAATAAAACTACTTTAAGTAATATTCTGTTAGTTTTCTGTAGGGTGTTGTACACTTTAAATCTATCTTAGGCCTTTTAACTAACTTAAATTACATTAACTAAAATAACGGACGTTGTATGTGGGCGTTTTATTTACTGGACCTCTTTGATTCTTTCTGAACGGAGTTTTCGAAATAGGTAGCTAAATACTTAGATAGAGAACGCTAGGATAATAACATCATTTAATACCTACGTATTCGTTGGGAGGAAGACATCCGTAAAACAGCGTGAAACAAAGGATGCGATCTGCGCAGGACCGCGACGAGCGTAAGAAGAAAGAGGCCTGTGCCCAACAGCGAGTGATACGCCTCATTGGATGGATAATCTACTTATCATGAAATGCTCAAGACCTAGCGATAGCTATTAGTAGATGTCACCACTGCCATCATCTACATTTTCAGAAATTTCGTTCTTTGACCAAACATTAGTAAACCCACTTTTCACTTTACTTTAGTTTTCGACACACACACACACACACACACTTACATATATGTATATTGATGTTAGAAGTCATATTGTCATTACTATTAGTACATTAGTCTAAAAAAAATACCTAAATATTTTTTCCACGGCCTGTCACAATCCATAACTCGATGAACTTTGTTGATAGCTAAATTGCTCCTAAACTACGTGAATTGTAAAGAGAGTATGTAAACAACCTAGGTATTCATTAATTTCCACTCAGCTCTGATGTTAACAAAAATAGCTACTGGATAAAGTAACAGTCATAAATCATAATTATTGACCGAAATTTCTGCCTTGTCGACGTCGTATAAAAACTTTACGTTAGAACTGCTATGCGAATGAACGTATGAATTTTCTAACTTGATATCGCTAATAAATATAAACTTGTCTTATCTGTTCAATACTATGTCCAAATCCATCAGAAATGTGAGATTGTATAATTTTAATGATCGATGCGAACATATGCATATCATGGCAACATTTATATTTTTGCGTCAATTTATGGATCCTATTACAGCTAGGATACAATATTATGAAAGTCTCAGATAATTCAGATCACACGCCAAACATGAAGGCTTCGATCATATCATAAAGAAGTCTGATCTGACATTTCCCAACTATTATGAATGCCGGTTGCCAAGTGGGTCATTTCTCGCAAGATCCCGGTTCGATGGAACTACGCCTTCGGCGTGATTCACGCGAAGGAAACCAGCGGCGCTTGGGCATGCCACTTACTGTCTTCCACCTCCTCCTCCTCGTCAGACTCCAACGGAAAACGCTCCTAAACATATATAAACGTTAGGCATGTGGAACGGATAAGATACTATGACTTTAGCAATGGAAAAGATAAAACAAAATTAGCAAGTGTGTAGGGCTTCAGTTATGTAAAGGAGCATTTATTATGAAATGAAAATCCATAGTTACCCATGGGGATGAATGCTTAGCACTGGACGATATTGAGCTGCAAGGGTTGGACTTCCACGCCTGAAATAGATTTAAAGACAAATCAGTGAAACGTTAGAAATGTTAACTCAACATATTACGTATACTATTATCAGTAGTTAAACAGAATGCGTAGAGGAAAAAACCCCCTGCCGACCCTGCTTTGAAAATGTTTAAAGCCAAAACAAGGAAACCTTATGAAAGTTGACCGTTTCAAGGCATCGTGTCGATGTACTCTTCTAGGGGTGTACCTGATGGGCGTCGTCGAATCAATAGAACGCCCTGGTGTGGGGGTGTACCGTAGGCGTCGTTGAAGGCTGCACGCACGAGTGCGGGCTACGCGGGGCTCCATATCCCTGCTGATTGAGGGCACGCTGCGGGAGTGTGCCTAGTATGCGTCGTTGAGTCAGCGCCCACACGTGTCGGTTGCGCGAGGTACGGGACAGTTACTGCTACTGGTAGGCGTCGTTAAAGGTTGCGTATGCTACGCGGTCAGCTATCCCTACTTTTAGACGGCCAGGTACGGGTGTATACCTGGTAGGCGTCGTTGAAGGCGTGCGCCAGCGACAACGCGAGCGCGCGCGCGTGTCGGCTGCGCGGGCACGTGAAGACGTGCGCGACGTGCTCGCTGCCGCGGCCCTCCACCACCGCGAACACGCGAGCGTTGGCCGCGTCCGCTGAGCAGTACGAGATCCTGCAAATAATCATAAGAGACTCAATAAAATCCACCTAAGTTAAACAAGTTAAACATAGTGTTGCATGAACTTGCATCGCATATAAAGTCATTAATCTTATTTGTTCCTAAACTACGTGTATTGTAAAGAGGGTAGGCAAGGACAAGTATCTAGGTTTTCATTTATTTCAACATAGCTACCGGATATAGTCACAGTCATACATAAATCATAAATCATGATTATTTACTGTATAATTTGTGTGTTTTTTGTGTCGTATAGTCGTATAAACTTTTCGTGAAAACTGCCATACTCGTAGGACCCAAAGTAACAAGGTAACCAAGTGCTATCGCCACTGAATTGCTCCAACCAAGTACTATTTTGCTCTCTGCATCCCTTAGTAGGTACGAGTACGAGTATCCCAGTATTAACTCACATTATTTTGTTAACAATGAAGCCAACGCAAACGACCCTTGGACCTCGATAGTCTTTTAATTTGCCGCTATAAGCATGATAAATCAAAACCCAGACACATATATTAAAGCACCGTCATTATTCAACTTTTTATCATACTTACTTCAATAAATAAAATATATTACTCTCATCTCATGTTATTGACTCCCAACGAGTTGCTTTATTATTTAATCAGTTATATAGTGGTGCAACATTGTAAAAAACATCTGTTAACTAATATTGTGGTATGATATAAATAATAATGATGCCTCTTTCTTGACGTAAGTGTCCGACAATAACGATATTTGTTGGCACAGAGAGGTGAGAGTGTAGATAATTCATTAACAAGCCTTGGAGCAGATTTACCGTCCAAAAGACAAAGGCTTTGGACGGCAGAAGTTTATTTAATCCTCATTGCACAAAATAAGCACACATAGTGAAATTAATTCCTAATGGTATTCTCTACCAGTTGGCCAAATAATCAATCAGAACACAGTAAAAGGACATTAGAAGCGAAACAGATTAATTAAGTATCCTATTTTTTTACTACTTGTACAATAATTCTGCCCTGCTAACACAAAAGGCGAATCTCAGACAAAACTCCTGTAGCAAATGCAACCTTATGACTAACAAGATAGGATTGCATCTGCTTTGACCATAGAATTTGAGATACTGCCTTTTGTGTTAGCAGGGCAGAATTGTATCCTATAATGCGGAAATAGAGTAGTAAATTATATATTTATTTAATCTTTATTGTACAAAAAAGAGCACAAACGGCGGACTTAATGCCTAATGGCATTCTCTACGAGTCAACCAAAAAATCATACAGAAAGTAACAAAGTGGTGACCGAAAAAGAAAGACAGAAAACAAAGCAAAGTAAATATTTTCTTTACATATTTACAATCATTATTTAAGTAATTGAGCGGTGGCAAAGCGCTCATTACAAGTGAACCTAGGTACTCCATATTTTTAATACTTCGTCAATAGTGTAGGGCGCCCTAGGACTGGGGAGACCGCCGAAGATCGGACAGAGCGGCGTACGTCCAGCGTGGACTGACGCGGGCTGATGATGACGATGATGAATTCAAAAACCGTTAAAGGCCTAGTCTTACTGAACCACCTAATATAAATTATACTATATTGTTTCCGACCTTTTATTATATTTTCCTACGTACTTGTAAATGGATATGCTGAGCACGTTGTCGTGGGAGTCCGCGTCGGTGACCACGATGCCCTTGGCGCTGATGTCCAGGCTCACCCGCTGCAGCTTCTTGTTCAGAGCTGGAAACCATAATAAAACTGTAATTACCATCGTAACAAAAGCAAATTGGATGGTGGAGGTGGGAGCACATCTTACGTAAACGCCACGCGTGTCTTTCTTGACAAAATTACAGTATACCGTAAAAAAAACTGCACTAACGGTATACAATAACATTAATGCAGTGATTTTACCCGCGACATGCGCGAGTTACGTATGTATGTATGTAAACACTTTATTGTAAAGAAAAACGAAAACAATACACTTAAAATAAAAAAGATTTACAAAGGGTTAATCCTTTAAGGGATGCCTTCCTGTCTTTCTTGCAGCAGCAGGTTATCTCACCTCGTACGACATCTCGGACTTGTTATAAACTTTGGATGGCCTTGTAAGTTATAGGCATTAATAACATGTTTTGTGGTCCAGAATGCCATTTTCCTCACCCGAAACTAACTCATTCGTGACTAAAAATAAGCGAGTTGAATAGGTTTAAAAATCACATTTTCACAATGAGAACGACTGAGAAGTTCATCAATGTATTATCAAACATAATGAAAGCGGTTTTTCGTAAGCTTTTAACTTACTCTTAGCTGAGTGTAACGCTGAACGTACGGCGATGGCGGTAGCGGGAGCAGATGCGGCTCGTTCCACCGGAGTGGCTCCCGCGTACCGGACGTCTATGGCCGCGTCGCGTCCACCCGTTTCGCGTGCCTCGCGCCACCAACCCCCGCCCTCGCACTCCGCTAGAGCCCATTCTTCGCATAATTCTGGAAAAAATAATGAATTGGGTAAAGTATAATAGCGGGGAAGATTATATTATCGAAATATGATAGCTTGTATATTTTTTTATTTTGCCCTACTCTTTTTATAAAAATATATCAATATTATAACTATGTATATTTTTAGGAATTTTTCAACTTTATATTTCATGCTCCGATAACGGTTGACCTTTGAGAATGTGTAACCAAACTACAGCAAGATTTAAATTTAGAAGGTTACCTACCTACCCTCTTGCTAACCCGCGCGGCGCCAGTATACTCACTCGTAAATTCATTTGGTTAGAGCGTATGTCTGGCGTCCAAACATTTAGAAAACAAAATGAAAACCTTTTGCTGGGTTCAATATGGCCAGTCGGGTCATATTGAACCAGCGATTACTTTCTATCGATTGTCCTCGCACCAAATTGAGATATCGAATAAAACCGACCGCGACACCAAAGTTCGTATCGGATTTGCAATAGGTACCTAGATGTTTCGTAAAGGAAGTATTTTTAGCCTTAAGGCCAACTCTCTAGATTGACGGGCCTAAACATGGAGTGGCCACGAAACCGGCCGGCCGGGGCGTGAGCCTAGAAAACTTTAATAAGACAGATCTTTCTCCGGCAAGGCTGCTTAACTGGTAGCGATATTAACTTAGCAAGCTAGTTATTAATTGCATTGACTTTAGTAAATCAAAGGAGGCAGACATGGACGCAATCTGACATTTTTAGGGTTCCGTACCTCGAAAAAAAAAACCCTATTATATTCGTCAGTCTATCCGGCTGTCTGACTTTGTGTCTATAGAGTCAATATTATTATCTCAGGAACGCGAGGGTGGAGCTATCAAGTTGAAATTAATATTTGGGAGACAAAGACTACGGTGTCGTGCGTGTAAGTAGTCAGCGCAATAGAAAAAAATCGGCATGCATATGCCGCATATTTTGACACTGGCAAATAAATCTAAACCTATTGGGGATTCCCGTTAACCTAGAATCATGAATTTTCGCAGCATAAGTAAATGGGAAAATTGGTAATCTGTAGTTATCACATTCAATTTTGTGATTATACCCGTGTGGTTGCCGGGTTAGAATAGTGCCATCACTCCATGTCTTCCCGTGGATATCGCACGAGGCAACTAAGGGAATGAAGGCTTGTAGTACTTAGGACACTTAGGTACTGTTAGGCGATGGGCTTGCAACCTGTCACTAATACACTGGTAAACATTGATTGTGCAATATGTGGTTGCAGAATTATCAACAAGTTTAGAGGTATTCTGTAGCTCTGCCTACCCCACATACATAAAAAGTATATTTTTGCGTGAAAAACGCGAGCATTGATATATTATTTCTTTAGATACAAAATCCCGAACAAAAATGTTGTATAAACTACTCATCCCGAAATTCAGATACAATGCTAAAACATCGCAAATTTGTAACCTCGTATTGCGAAAAAAAAATTCCAAAAAAAGGCTTAAGCAATCAAATGTCAAATTTGCAGTTTTCACTGCACATTTCGTAATTTTAGCCAACTTATGCCATTGCCGTCGTTTTCGGTATAAGTTTTGTCATGAAACTTTTCTCCGCGGATTGTGTATCTAAAGAAATAATATACCTATCAATGAACGCGAGTCAAACTTGCACTTAGGCGGTTTGTTGTTGCAGAATTATATACAAGTATTTTAAGAGTTGTTGGTATCTCTGTAGCTCTGCTTACCCCACTCTGGGAATGAATGCGTGATGTTATGTATGTATGTAAGTAATAAACGACTAATTGATACTTTAGGACGCACAATAGCGAGATGTTACTGTCATTGTCGACTTGATATCTCGGTACAGTTGGATCTTATATCAGTTGACTATAATGACCCAGGATCATTACCCAGACGATTAATAGACGCGATAGACAATAGATACAAGTATTAAATTAAAAGCCAAACAGACCAATGGCGTAATTGAAATGGTCTAATTATGCGAAGCGGTAGTAGTGGGCCTAAAACGCTGCCAAGGGGACTAGTGTCAAATGAACGTATTTAATATGAAATTATTAAAATCACAGCCACCCGGGATTCAGTTGTTTAGTAAGAAAAGAACTCGAAGTTACACAAAACGCACTTTTATTTTAAACCTTATATCTTCTTTTGTTGGAATATGGAATAGACGCATTAAAGTCCAGAGCCTATGTCTATCCTATGTATTTCGAGGTCAGTGAATTGTCCAAGAATTCAGGATGAGGAATTAGGTCAACTCTGATAACAGCAATAGTTGATAATAAAATAAATTAATATGAAATATCGGTTTAAAGAATCTTTACCTCTCGAAAGAACTACATATTTCACTTACCAGGGGACAATCTTATACAAATTGACCTAGGCTCTGGCCTTGCACTTATGGCTACCTAACCTACTACAATATGATAAACTTACTTTCTTATATAGAGAAATACATAATGAAACTGAAAGAAAACACATTAATGTCTGCCTTTACCGGAATTTAAACCAGAACTTCTTAGGCAGGGTCACTATGCATCAATACATTAACATAGATATCAAATAATTAAACAAGGAAAAACACTGTGTTGCAGATGGAATTTGAACCCAGAACAATTCCTTCAGGAATATTTTTAGATTTTCCTTGTTTAATTTGTGTACCTACCTACATACAACGTATTTCCTACCATAAAATAATGCCTATATTACTCAGGGATAATGCAGTTTCCTATCGGTGAATACACAATCAATTAAACACACAATTGAAATATGGTGCCAAAAACACAAAGAATCAAAAAGAAAAGTTGGTGCATGCGGGCACAAAAACCCGTAAACATTCAAAATATTTATTCAGTAAATGGGCCACACTAGGGCTCTTTTACACGTCGGTAATATGCAGAGAATCAACTAGCGCTTCGGACAAGACCATCATTGAGGAGTCGAAACGCCGCAAGAAACTCCAGCAAAAGGTAATTTTCTCAATCATTAAAAAAAATAACTCGTGTCTTAATTACCCATTGTGGCGTTCTAAGGATAACATAACTATTTTGTCCATTGAGATACGGAATTCTAATAAAGGCAAGAACTCGGGCGCCTGCGTAAGAGCAGCAGACGTTTAACGGGCGTTATTACTGATAATTTGGTACTAACTCAGGCAATTTTCCAAGCTCAGCCACTTAACTAGATATGATCGATCTAGTTTCGTAAGCGCTGGTCATGTAAATGACGCCTATTGGCACTTAATTGAGCTCGGACTTGATTTCCTGAAAACTATCCTAAAGCGTGTTCGAGCGTACGCTGCACCCGCTCTCGTGGGTAATTTGGTTCGTATCAAAATGTACCTAGGTAAAAAAGTAATCTTTCTTAGTTACCTTTTTTTACCTAGGTACATTTTGATACAAACCAAATTATTTAATTTTTTCACTGCATCAAGGGACAGTAGACTCATGTATATGGTTTTAATTACAACTCGATTCGCGATCACGAGAGAAAGGGTCTTGACAGAGAGAGGGACGGACGGACAACAAAGCAGTCCTATAAGGGTTCCATTTTTTTCTTTTTGAGGTACGGAACCCTAAAAATTATCTAGGTAGAAACTCATTCAGTGACTTACACAAGGTTCTTTTTTGAACTAGTAAAATTTGACGTGGGCCTCACGAGGTTAAAAATGTGCATGTTCCCATTGGGAATACCGACGCCATATTATTATAAAGCATGGTCTTTCAAAACTCATTTCGAGTAAACAGCCTTACTGGGTCAGTAACAGAACATTATATTGTATATATTACGTTTTTATTGCACAGTTAATCGAATTTTTATTTTTAATTGATAAATGACAATGTTTACCTTTACTTTTTTAAATATTTAAGTATTATGAAGAAAAAACAAATGGCTTAATAGTAGATTATACACCGAGGGGATAAAGCACAGTTTTATGTCACGGGCGCGATATTGAATCCTGAACGTAACGAAGGACTCCAGATTTAACTCCGGAGCGCAGCGAGGGTGTTACGAGTTAATTCCCGAGCGAAGCGAGGGAATTAAGAAGAGTCCTGAGCGCAGTGAGGGGCTCAAGCGCGCCCAAGACGAAAACAGCTTTATCCCCGAGGAGTGTACTCTACTTTTCTCACCGACAATACTTATTTAAAACTTTGCAGTTATCACCAATGTATTTTATTGCAGCGTCTTACAATACTCGCGGCTTTTGTTTAATTTCAAATGTGTTCCATTGAGCTTGCCGTGGCCAGCTCGATTTTAGAAAATGTTCGATTTTCAAATTAGGTTCGACGCGGCGGTGGCGGCGGCGCCGCGCCCGGCCTTCGAGTATTAGTTGATCTTTTATTACGAAATTAGACTTTAAGGCCATTGTAATAAGAACTATGAAAAGTGAAAATATTACAACCCAGCGGGTTATAATGAGATTCAGTACAACAATACACCCCGGCTAAAGCCAAGGGCTTTAATGAGTTGGTTTGCGTAAGGTTTGCATGATATGTAATTTGGCATTGTCGAGCAGGTGGTGTGAAAAAAACAAAAAACCGCCTTCAAAACGCAAGAAATAACTTTGGTTGGACAGATTACCTACTAATAACTAGAAAGTTTCACTCTTTCAAAGAAACCATAAACTCAAATAAAAAAAAGCGGCCAAGTGCGAGTCGGACTCGCCCATGAAGGGTTCCGTAGCAGCAAGTAACATAATATAAAAGTTCGTTGTAACTTTGATCAATGTTTTTATGACGTATTAAAAAAAAACTACTTACTAGATCTCGTTCAAACCAATTTTCGGTGGAAGTTTGCATGGTAATGTACATCATATATTATTTTTACATTTATCATTCCCTTATTTTAGAAGTTACGGGGGGGGGACACACATTTTTCCACTTTGGAAGCGTCTCTCGCGCAAACTATTCAGTTTAGAAAAAAATTATAATAGAAACCTCAATATCATTTTTGAATACCTATCCATAGATACCCCACACGTATGAGTTTGATGAAAAAAAAATTTTTGAGTTTCAGTTCTAAGTATGGGGAACCCCAAAAATTTATTGTTTTTTTTCTATTTTTGTATGAAAATCTTAATGCGGTTCACCGAATACATCTACTTACCAAGTTTCCACAGTATAGCTCTTATAGTTACGGAATAAAGTGGCTGTGACATACGGACGGACAGACGGACAGACATGACGAATCTATAAGGGTTCCGTTTTTTGCCATTTGGCTACGGAACCCTAAAAAGAACCCAACTATGAAAACCCCCTCCTTTCTTGAAGTTGTTTATAAATGGACATGGATTCGTTTAAATGATCTATTCACATGTTTCAAACAGCGTAGAGTTAAGTTTCCGTGTTTGCGTACAGGCATTTTATTTATAAACGAAGAACGCGGCGCTGAATGTGTGAACAAATACGCAGATAGTCGGCACGAGTTAAACAGCTGTTTATCTCTTATTAATTATACCGAGACAATCGTCGGATCTTCAGTAATTGCGCCTAATAATGACCCCTGGCCCGTGCACTCAATAGTCTGGCCTAGATAAAGCGATAGCCTGAAATAGCCACGGTATTCGCATATCGGACCCGAGACCTTCGGAGTGCGTATACAAAACAAAACTGAGCATCCATCATAAAATATTGTCACGATAATGTTTATTTACTGTGACGGTGCTTTTCCTTGTAGGTATTTAATGAAACTGCGTCAATTGTGACGCGTAGAAGCTTAGAAAACATTGAGTGGATTATCTTCTATCTCTTTGTTTTCTATTTGAATCATGGGGAATGATGATCTTATTAGATTCGGAGGAATCAAGTGCATAAATGCTAATAGATTTTTTTCCTTAATAAGATCTACCTAAGGGCCTCTATAGACGAAATGCTTGGGCAGTCGTCACCAGCTGCATAAGAGCAGTTGCGTTCATTTGGGGGTATACCTGAGTCACACAAGTCACAACAGATGCACTTGCTGACTGCATTCCTGGGTGCGACCGAAAGCGAATTGTGGCTCTAGTCTACATGGTAAAACCATGTTGCTTTTGACATGTTTCTGTATTGATAACGTTACGATAGCTTTTATTTACTTGACAGTAATGGAATTCAAGTTAAAAACAATACGGTAATATGTCAAAAGCAATATGGTTTTCAGTATGGTATTACTGAGTAGAATCAGTAGCTTGAGCGATCAGTGCATTGCAAACGTCAGTTTTGTATTGAAACTGCAGATCACCGAACGGCGACAGTTTCAAGCTTTACGCCTGCGCTTACATTGTGAGCTCAACTACAAAAAATGTGTCTTAATAAAAAAGTAGGCGTCTTATCTTACCTTTGCTATAATCTACAACGCCGCAACATTTAACACCACAATGATGAAAAAAATATGGAAATAAGTAGGCCAACCTTGCACTGAAAAAAATCGGTTCGATTAGCAAGTCAGGAAATGCTGTGAAAAAGCTTAATTACATTGAATAGACAGCCATTTTTTTTCTTTGCAACTTTTGATGTAAATGATGGAATGCCAACCTATAAGACCACATGCCCGCTAACAATCTCTCTTTTATAGTTTAATCAATAATGTTTCATTTCGCAGAATCGCGTGATGACGGACGTATAGTCCGTATCGTTAGTAGCTATACACGTTAGTACCTTACCACTTTAACGTCATGATTGGACTGTTGTAGCTCATAATTGTGTTAACCTTTTGAATGCCAAGCTGCGTTAAAGTGACAAGGTGAAAAGTTGTTTAGTTATTATAATAATAATTCGGCTTTGATAAACACTTTGAACCATTCAGTGCCAGGAGTCCTTATAGAGTTGCCAAACGTATGGTGAATTCCAGAGATGTCCGAAAAATTACTTAGGTTTTTATCCAGAATGGGTGGGGGAGATTTCTACTAAATATTTTTTAAGAAATTATCGTGAACATTTCTATAACATTTTAAATTATATTTTCTGTATTTGTGTCATCGACTTTTTTTTAGGAAATTAGGTCAAACTATAATTTTGGTAAGGGTAAAATAGACTAGCAACATTAATAGTCGGTATATTTACAAAATAAAAGAATAACAATTTCGTTTCGTATTAAGTCCATAATTGCCCTCTTGCCCCTGTTGTATTCATTTCCTTTGTTTTTCTCCTGATTAACGTTACTGCACCTATTCGTATTGTAGGTATCTGGGGCGCAGTAACAAATAGTTTATTTGCGAGGATTGATAAAGTTCAAGCTATAATTCGACTTCGTCGTTTAGCAACAATTGCCACTGTATCAGTCGTCTCTTATTCTTTTTCCCTTTTTAGCTTCGTTTTTAACGTTTATCTTTCCCCCCTATTTTTGAACCAACTTCAAAAAAGGAGGAGGTTATCAATTCGACTGTATGTTTTTGCATTAGAAGATTGGAGATCGATCGCTAAGGGCTGAACGGATTTGAATCAAGTGTAGCGTTACACTAGCTGTACGCGCACAGAGGATGTTAACCAACCTACTTACTTATACGGGTGTGGCCTGTAATGGAGCAATAAATTGAGAGATCGTTTCCACACCACAAACGTAACAACATTTATCACAACTTTTGAAAATAACTTATTGTTAACTAAATATTTATGAATTTAGATTTTCCAAGCAAGCAATGTATTGCGAAAACTACGAAGTTTGTAGGATGACAGTAGATGTCAACTAGACTATTGGATGGAATACATTGAAAATGCTATTTAGTTTGTTCACCCAAATAATAAATTACATATTTTTTTAGGTGTAGAACAAATGTTGCTACGGTTATAGAGTAGAAACGATCCCTCAATTTATTACTCCTATTACAGGCCACAGCCGGTATAAATACGAAATCTCAGTAGGTTTTTTTATAATTAGCATTTAATGTGTATACGATGCGAAGGTTCTGAGCCTTGGGTGTAAGTTGCTGTTCACGCGACTGTTCCTGTTCCTTGGTATGCTGGACTTTTTAAAACTTGCTTTCGTAAAAAAAGTTTAATGAAAGATTGTTGAGATTTTTGATTTTTCTTTTTTTAGTGAGGAGCCCTGAAAACCCCTTTCAGTTTGTTTAGTAACAGAAGAGTAGGAACTCTAATTACTCCTAACTGCTGTAATAAATATTCTCGTATCCATCGTCATTTACTACCTTATCTGTTTTGGTATATTGCACAATATTGTAATAAGTAAAAATACTAATATTATCAATGCGATGCGAGATTACAGTTCAACACCAAACTGCCAAAACAAAGGCAGTTCAACTTTTTTTTAAAGTTGGCCCGAACGGACGACTCAGATATATTTGGCGGGCACTGACGATCGGATACCGCACGCAAAATACTACTCGTTCTTCCCGCGACACTCGGCAGTTTTTCAACTTGGCAAACTTTCTTCGTTGGGCCTGGGGTTGAGCAGCCTCGGCCTAAACCGATCGGTGGGAATTTGGGTTCAGGTATAGTTTAAAACTTAGGTATATTTATCCTGGAAAAAAGGAAAGTTCCCGAAGGAATATCGATAAACATAATTCTGCATGAACGGAGTCCGAGCAAACGCTTGTCGACAATAAATAGCCTCCAAGGCCTTGGCTACACTTTCTAAAACATCCCCATAACCTTCGCTTTAGTTTACCGATAAACGCTACCAAAGAAGTCTCGGACAATTATTCCAGGAACTGCTGCACACCTCGAACGCAGTTTGCATTTACAATGCGGCTTGAATACTCGATTTACAAGAAAAGAGATCTAAAAAAGCAGCAATGGATGGTTGCATCAAAGTCAAGTTGCGTTCAGAAACCGCCTAGGTAAGTTTTTCTAGCCGCTTCTAACAGGCAGCGAGAGCTCCTAATTCCGTAGTAATTAGAGAGAAACCCGCACCCGGAGATAGCGAGCTGGGGCTGCCGACCGTGGTCCTAAACGGGAACGGTTAATGAAGACGTAAAAAAACTACAGCAATGGAAAGGTAAAAGGGTCGTCTAAATTTAGTGAAACATTTCATGAACTATTTAATTAAATTAACTACAGGATGTCCCAAAAAACCGACGTGATTCTAGCGAGGATTTTTTAAAGTACCTATTACCAATTTTTAGATAGGATTGATAATCACAAGTCATCTAAAAGTTCTAATTTTACCTAACTACCATTTTGAGAGAGTAAGTAACTATATAAATGTTGGTTAAAAGAATCCTCTTAAGCATTGATATATCATTACAAAAGTATCTTATTTTACTGAATTCACTTTAGTAGGCAAATAAGCAGAAAAAAACATTCGAATGTGTTTTATACTTTCGTTAGTAGTTAAAGTGTCGACCCAAAGAAGTTCTTTAAAGTAGGTACAAGTCATTGGTAAATGGAAGTTAAATGGAAGAGGAAGGAAATTATATGAGTCCATATTAATCCATACCTACACTCACGCTGAATTGTTTTAGAAAATCTTTGTTAGAACGTTTTGAATTTTCGGAAAGGTACATAGGTAATCATATAATTTCACTTCAATAAAATACGGCTAAGCACCTATATATTTCGACCGAATTTACATATCCCAGAATCGTTCTAACTTTTCAGGATTTTTAAAAGATAATGCTTAGTTTAGGAAATTAGAATAGGGTTTAAAATTGGCTTAAAATTTGATTTTTATTAGACCTAAGACTGATAATATTGTACGGCTCTGTGAGGTAGGATATGGAGAACTGTTAATATTTATAAGTTCCTCTGTAGAACCCATAACCATGCAATAAATATTTTGATTTGATTTGCACATTTTTTGATTTTATATTATTAATTATCAGGATAAATAAAAACTTTAAGTACCTACCAACTTTATGCACTTTTACCTTAATGAATTTCTTTGAAAAACTTACTTTGATGCTTGGTGTGGTTATTCCACATCTTGCGCAGGAATGTTGTCATTCTCGATCTATTTTTCTAAACACAGACAACTTCAAAATCCTTTGCTTATTTACTGTTGAAGCTTTCCCGCGCCTGTGCCGGGGGTGCGTGCGCGCAGCTTGGCTCACTTGTCTCAGTGTGAGCGCGGTGCGAGATTCACCCAGTTTTACGCGCACTGATACCAACCAAACATTATCACTCAGCTTGTACCTACGGTTGAACGAATCCAGTTTTGAAACGGAGTAATAGGAATTGGGATTTAATTTGAATGTCCTTAATAATATAATCAATCAACATGTACATATATGCCTACACATCCCAATGTTGGGCACACCTCTAGCGATTAATTTTTCGGGATACGTCTCACGCCAAGCAAATGGAAATAAGGGATTCCACGTCGCTTTGCAGATGTTTGCAGGTTTCTGGTGATATTAATTCTCTTGAGTACAAATGGCATTTAGGTACTCCAGCATACTACGTGACACTGGAAAAATATGATTCAATCCCAATTGACAGAGCGTCAATTATTAGGTTAAAGCCTTCGGTTGCGAACCACTAAAACCTCGCTCTCGCGTAAGTATTACAGTTTTTTGTCATTCTTCTTTCTTGGTAACTCATCACTTCATCGAATGTATCATTTCATCGAATTTAATTTCATCCAACGCTATTTTCTGCTGAAACCATAATATTTTCAGGGTATCTTAAACATTCATTCATTACGTATGTTAGGTTAGGTTAGATGTTTAAGATATCCGGAAAACATTATTATGGTTCCAGCAGAAAGTAGCGTACGATGAAATTAAATTGGATGAAATGATACATTCGATGAAAGATCTTTTGATGAAATGATAGACACTAGTCTTTCTTCTATATTCTATCCATAGCGTACTTTATATAACTCTTCCTTACCGACCGACTGACAAACAGCGCAGCCTAAGCCGCTGAACCTAGACGTTTGGAGGGAATCTTCGCTGGGAACTCTAGAGATGCACTAACAAAGTATTTTATGAAGAAATACCTAGGAGGGATAGCAGAAAACTAATTCTATGCGTAGGTCGCGGGCTTTCTCTTATTAAATCAGAAAACTAAGACAGCCGATGAGATAAAGAATATCTGAACACTATAAATGTACCTACCAAAGTTGACTAATTAAGTTCTTTTTTTAAGACCTATGTGTTCAGATATACAGGGTGTCTATGTGCTCGGGGCTTTAAATGTAGGTATCGATTCTACTCCTCAAATGCTACATATGCAGCATAAAAATAATATGCTGTTATTTTTTAGTGGTGGTAGGACCCTGTGCAGGGTCCGTCCGGATCGCTACCACCATCTTATCCATTAACCACCCGCCAAGCAACGGTGTTCGCATTGTTGTGTTCCGGTGTGGGGATAAGACAACCGGTGAAATTACTAGCATAGAGGCATTCCATCTTGGTCCTCAGGTTCGCAACGCATTTGAGGTGTTAGGATTATGGTCTTGAGAATTCAAATGTCTATGGGTCTCAGATTCCACTTACCATCGGGTGGCCTGGGTGCTCGTGTGCCTTCTCCTTAACATAAAAAAAAAATAAAAAAAAATAAACATGTAAGGTTCTAAATTTTTTGAAGACCTATCGTTTCAGATATGCTTGTTCTTTTGTTTTAAAACTTTGAAAATAACTTTAAATCAATTTTCATTGAGTTATTGGTGTGCAATTAAACTTTACTAGCAAAATCAGTAAATTCAAAGTTAAAACGGTAGAATATTACTTAAGCATCACCCGTGTTTCTTGGTAAAAGGGGGCCTGAAAAAAACCTTTATTTTGAAAGTTGGACAACATAAGGAGTTCCATTTGGTAGAATCGAAAAGCCCCGAGGTCAAAGGTACCCTGTAAATTATTGAATGACTACTTTACAAGAAGTAAAAAGGCAAGTAGTACCTACATATTTTGAGTCATAAACAAAAAGTTCCGGGCTGAGATTCTACACGGTAAAAACGATATCGCCGTTGAAGTGTTTTCGTATTGTCAAGGTTTTGATAACTGTTGTGTACTTGCCAGTAATGGCGACCGAGCTAAAACACGTCACACGCAATATCGTTTGAACGCAGTAGAACAGAGGACCTGTGGTGCTAGACAAGTTGCATTCGACAATCGTTAGCGATTATATTTCGATTGATAAATGTATGGAATTGACGTAAGCCACCGAGATAGTAACATGACACTTACGTCAATTCCATATATTTTTCAATCGAAACATGTCGAATGCAACTTGTCTAGCACCATTGTTTCGGTAAGTTTGACACATTCTACTGAAGCCTTGCTAAGTTTACCTCTTTTTACAAAATGAGCTGCAAGTAGAACCTACATATTTTGAATAGGTACTAGCACTTAATTAAATTTTCATTACAATGCATTGAAAGCCCCAAACTAGTGATTGTTGTCAATTTGAGCACGCCCGACGTGTCGTCGGCGCCTAACGGGTTAAAATAGCTAAAAGCGCAACGGAGATACCGGCGCACGCGCAGCCTGACGCAAGCTCCGTCAATTACCTCTCATGCGCGTCTGATGCAATTTCGGACCTCCTGTGCTCAAATCAGGTTCGACTCCTTGCGTTTTTTTTACTTCCGAATAAGCAATTACCCACAAACAAGTCTTTTTAACTTCATTGTATACGATACAAAATACTTTTTGTTGCAGACTATATTAATTTTGCGTAGTTATCATCTGCTTAACGAATCCAAACGCGTTAGGTCTACGTCAAGTAGCAAAAGCGAAGATCCCATGGCGAGAGATCAGCTGTTATATAGACATCACAATATTGTAAATAACTTACTAGAACCTATTCAATGCTTGGAGAGTGGGCCGCGTTTATTAAACCAAACTCCAAGTACCTATACTTATGGCGATGTTTAACGCTGAAGAGAGTTCAATTTTACTATTTAATTGTGTAGGGGTCTTTTGTAATTGTTTGCCTCGGCGATGCAGTAAGCATAGTTGGTACTGTTGGTAGTTGCCGTCTACGAACCTAACGTTCCGGGTTCGATCCCGAAAAGGGCAAATATTTGTGTAATAAGCCCAAGTACTTATTGCAGTCTTGGATGTTTCATATACATTTTATATTTATAAGTGTTTATCTTTTTTTAATAGATACCTACAGTACAAGCCTAGGAGCATTTTTTTTTCATTATTTGAAAATAAACGGTCAAATTCGCACGTTTCCTTAATAACGTAAATAAAGAAATGCGTTAGTGTTAAATATTCTTGTTCAACTTAAGTAAACCCTGCCAAGATTATGTATACCATCATGACCATGGGCCTATTTCATAGAAAATAATAGCTTATATTAGAAGCGGAAATCTCTTTCTAACATTATGTATTAATAATCCAGTTTTATTACAAGTCACAAGAAACAACGAATTAGTTTACACCGCCTGCCATGAATTTGTGTCCTCAGTTATTTCTCTTACAAGGTTGTCTGGAAGAGATCGCTATTTAGCGGTAAGACCGCCTGTTGTATACCTATGATTTAAATGTACTGTTCCATGTTGTTTTTATTTTTTTAATTTTTGGTGTTCAATAAGAGTACATATTTGTATTGTATTGTATTGTCACAAGCTTTTATGAAATAGGCCCCATACCATTCATACTATTATAAATGCGAAAGTAACTGTTTGTAACGCTCTCACAGCTAAACCGCACCGGTTTTAATGGGTCTGGACACGGCTCTAACATTGGGAAAGATTTTGTTTTACGGTTTACAGACTTTACAGCATATCAATAAATGACTTCTTCGCATGTGGAGTCGCGGGCAACAGCTAGTGGGTTCGATACGATGGTTATCACCATCAGCGGTTGATCGTGCTACAAACAGATTACTTGAAGTTATCGCGTCTCCTCCCTCGAGTTAGTGGTGGTGCAATAACACTAAAATGAAATATCGGTCTATTTATAATGTGATTTATGAACATAATAACCGCAATAACAAAACAATCATTCACATTACTTGTTATCATTTATATTCATGCCCTAGAATAAGGCTTATAAAATATATAACTTTGTTCAGTTATCGTGGACAACAAAATAAAAATAAACTCTCCTAGGAGCTAGCCATTTGCTATGCAGTCAAAACCCAATCATTCAAATACTGTTTACAAGTAACTACCAAAGTTAAAAAAATATGTGATGTTATTTATTTCCATGTTATTAAGTTCCTAAAAAGGCGTAATATTTTAAAATATTATTATTATTACAGATTATAAAATATGGTAAAACTGTAACAACACATGTGTTCTATTTATATTGTCTTACTAAATATATTAACTCGCTTAATATAATAATATTGACTTCATAATAAAATTATAAATATAGCCCCAACAAACATATTATTATTCAGTCACTTCATAAACTTAAACAGGTCATGTTACAGCGATATTTATTGCTATATTATCCACATAATGGAAGACTACTTTGCAGCAGTAGTAATTATTGCAAAAAATGAAATCGAGATAGTAAAAGCCTAACCAAGAATTTGAGATACAGGCACGTCATAAGTTTCATTTTCACCATCATAATACCTATTGCGAAAGCTTCTACCGTTTTATTAATATTCCAGTTCGACAAAAGGATCGACAGCTAATTCTCATGCCAATGAGAAAAGGCTTTATATTTTGGCACATAATCCTCAATTCTGGATGACAAAAAAATTGGAGGTCGTTAACTAGCGCGCTCGAGTCCACCGATCCTTTTAGTAACATTGCAACCATGCAATTAACAATCGGGTGACTTCTACAGTTAGGTGCAAAACTGAGTCAATTTTAGCACCTTAGAAGAATGTTAATAAGCCGATGACAATCAAAACTATTTTCAAATTCTTAATACAGAATAGTGCCTACTCCTTGAAGTTCGTTACACTGCTGAACAAATCATTTACTTGTAATTTATATTGTTTAGTAATTTTGAACAAAAACTAAAATTTAATTATTTTTTTAACAGTAATTAACTTTTCTCTACGGCAACCCCAAATAAGAAAACAATTTAAAATAGGGAAGTCCATCCTCCTTTAAATTAAGTATTGGCTGCTTGAATCAGGGCCGTAGTTTTCTAGTTATTGCAGAATTTTAATCTCCTACAAAAGTAAACTAACAACTAGTTTTTCGTATGGCTAATTTGTCTCTGTGCAAAAGTGGACCGTGCACCGAACTAATGTCACCAATAACTACCACCAAAAATATGGCTGATTTCAATAATTTCCTACTCATTTTAGAGGCTAAATTTCTTTAATTTTACCAAGGTCCTTCTTTGGGGTTGCCATAGAGAGAAACAAAATATTAGATAAATATAAAAGTTCATTTTAACAGATTTTATTTTAAAATTATTTTAAAACTGTAAATGACTGGTAAATCATTCTATATAAAACATTTAAAAATACCTTTAATTATCATCAACTTATTCACATTCTACAAAGTTCTTAATATTGACTTAGACTTGCACCTACTTAACTGTATATGTCTTCAAGATTATGGCCAGGGGTTTAAGGACAGCTGTGGTCTTTGGCTTCTCAGACGGTTAAAATTCCAAAACATGGCCGACATAAAAAAATCTGGTTAGGAACTTTTACTTTGTTTCTAAATCTAGACGACATCTAAAATCTTAATAATAAATGTAACAACTATGTATCTAAAATTAGCCATTCCTATTCACTCTTTGGATTTACTATCCTTCCTACCCATTCATTAGTTTCATTACCAACAAACATTACAATCAATATCCTGTTTCTGAGACTTGTGTATTGCCATGCAAGGTAAGGACACGGTTCGCGAAGTGCTTTTGTTCCAGTGAGACAAAGAAACTCCAGACACCTATACTTTTTTTTAGTTACTAACTAAATATAATCCAAAAACCACGTGATAAATAGTTCATCAGCCAATAGAAGCAGAACACTGATACTTCAAAGCTCGAGAGAAGTGTTTTGATTGGCTGTTCATCAGAGCCACGTGACTTGGTCTATTAACAATTGGTTAAATACAGCCGGCCTTATAAATAACTGGGCACTTTAGTATCTTGTCGCTTTAACGCCTTTGAAAGATTAGTGCAGTCAGTCTAACATGAGGCACTAAAGTGTGCAGATACTTAAGGCCAAAGATACCAAAAGAAATTAAATATCAAATCATTGTCCTTCTCAAATCGCACATTTATAGAGACCGTGATTTTACCCTTGTATAGTCGAATTGAACAACAATCAACATCTACACCTTTAACAACAGCATTAGTTAGCGTTAGCTTTATCGAGTTTGGTCGCAGATCCCGCTGGCAAATATCGACAACCTCTTTGAATGAAAATTGAGATTGCCAACCATTATCCTCGACCAAACTCTTTATTGTTATGGCAAACATTCGTTGATAAGGCCAGTGTGTGAATATTTGTAAACTCAAGTGTTCTGTCTTTTGCAGCAGTTCATCAAGCAGGAGTTTTGCATGATAAATTTTAGTAATATTTTTCATCTCGAGTTCTAAAGCCTATGGTAAAAATAGAAAAGAAAGTTCAATTACACTAATTAAGTGCAAAATTTTGTTTTTACCAATGTTGTTGAGGTTAAATGCTAATTGGATAAATTTATCAGGATAGGCAAGAAGGCATAAGGAATTAATTATGGTTTATGGTTCACTTAAAAAGCGTCAAAACTCTTGAAAAGACAAACTGCTACCAATTCCACATTACAGATACATTTAAGTAATTCCCCTATAAATTAGTTATTTCTGGATATTACAATTTGGACCCTAATTTCGCATTATACAAGTACATTTTTCATAGTAATAATAATGATTAAACACATTCTATATGCTCTCCGGTATGTTGTAGTTGCGCATGAACGCAGTAATTATTGCTATAAAATTAAAACATTGCCATGGTTAATAAGGCACATTTGTTAGGCTAAAAGCACACAGAGGCAGTAGCGGAAGGCTTCATTGCAACAGCTGGTATTATGTGCTACAATTTGTATAAACTAATAGGTGATGATCCCGAGGTCTGATGTACCACCTATGGACCAGGCCGCTCCTCCCCCTGAGTCTTGACAACATAAGACCTATTTAAGTGGCAAATTTTTAGATAGATACCTAGTTAGCTACATTAAACAAAGACTTATACAATTTCAAAACATTAAGCAAATTTCTCTTTTTATGCAAAATCTTTATTCTACTAGCTATTACAACAAAAGCAAACATTAAAACATAAGTCGGCTGTGGATGCATTTCTCGTTTAAAATAATATTGTTAAAGTAAACTCTAGTAAATACACTTATTAACATTCTAATTGGCCTAGAAAATTAAATCAATAATAAGTCCCACTTACACAAACACATTTTTAGTGAGCATAAATAAAGTAAATTATATATTATAATAGAAATGTTCACAAAAAACTAAAAAAGAGCAGAGTATGGAGAAGAGCTACACTACACAAGTTTAAACTTTACACTTATACATAGACCTATCTCCCACTTATCCTAAGTTTTTTAAGAGTATACTCCCCAAATTGATTAATTGGACATTTATGACATAATTATTTAGTAATATTTGTACTGTGTATGCATCAGAAATTATGAGTCCAACAATTTTCTTAAGTTTGCAAGCATTTGTGTAAGTGGAAGTCAATATAAAAACTATTAGTTAACAATTTAACTGCCCAGACACTAGATAGATTGTTTTTTTAGATCTTGGCAGAAAAATTGTTAATGCACCAACACCATCACAAAACAAACTTATAACTATTTCATTTACTGACCAACAAGGTTTCAACATCTGCATTTGTATAAAAGACAAATATATAGAAATGGTAGAAAAGAAACATCTATCAAGCTAAATCACATGAAAAAGGCAATTTCATAATTGTATTTGTGCACATACATCATGTACTGGGCTGCCATCATGTGAAAAATAATGAAATACTAACAAATATTTTTTTATCTTCTCTCAGCATATACTTATTCACGGCATCTCTCATGAATACCTAGTTTAATAATATTGGTGCTCATGGCTGCAAAAGCATCACTTGTATCAAATCATTGACAGATGCTTAACTACCTTTTTTTATGTATGATTGGCAAGCATTGACCTTGATCTTGACCAATGAAAGTGATGATGAAGCTGAAGATCTAGCTATCATGCTTACCTAGATAGTGCCTATTCACTCTAGACTCCTTGCCTATTACACCACTACTATCGGTTTGAAGAACTTATTTTAGTAATAATTACTAATCAATTAACAGCGATTTTTGACTGACTTATTTGCTGAATAAACTTTGAATTTTTTAAATCATCACACAATTAAACATTTTTAGCAGATTTACTGCTGCAAACAAAATGTAAGAAGTTTAAACAGGTCAGAAGTGTTGAGACTTATGAGGCATGAGTACCAGAAGAGTTTATAGGTACACATTATTTACAGGTCTTAAATTACAATGATACTCCTCTCACTCTTTTGTCACATGATGGCAGAGATTATGGCAGTGTTACATTACAAGTCCTATTACTAGATTAGTATGGTTTAAATACAACAATATATTGATACCTTAAATTTCAATTCATATAAAGCATCATTTGTGCTTTACTCAAACTAAAATTTGAGGTATCAATATTATGTTAGATTTCTCATATAGGCTTAGTTGATTTAATATCATATAAAGAAAAAAATACACCAAAATAAATAATATCATTAATTTACAATTACATCTATTTAGTAAAATGAATGCTAGCTCAATTAGAACAATAAATTGAGTCACATAAAATGTAAAACACAAATGTGGGCCATTAAGGCTCGGCAAAATTCATCAACACTCCTAAGGGCACCTACTACCACATAAACAGTTTTTAAACATATTACTTTATATTTATCAAACATTATTAATAATTCATTTACTATCTAGAAATCCATCACACATTTGTAATGCAAACATTATTTTGGTAATTAAGTATTAACACTTCACTTCTTTTTTTACTGGAACAGTCTTATCTGAGGGCTTGACAGCAGGTTTGACCACGGATCATTTCTTCTTCCGATCCTGTGTACACTTAGGGCAGTACCACTTACCCTTAGGTTTGGTTTTAAGATCAACACAAGCAAAGTGGAACCACTCAATTGGGCAATCAGGATTGTCACATCCTATCATCTCCCCATATGAAACTTGATGACAGAGGCAATAGGTTGGCTCATTAGGGTCCACTGGCATGTCGAGGACGTCACTAGGATGCGCCATGCCAGCAACAGAGTCTAAGTCAGCATTTTCTTCTTGTTCTTTAACAGCATTGGCTATTGTGGTGGCCCCTTTGCGCTGAGCCTTCTTTTTAGCAGTGGACCTGCCATTCACGACGGCGTCGTCTTCGCTGGAGGCTCCAACTCGCTTCTTCTTCCCTGCAGCAGCTGCAGTTTTCTCACTGCCTTTGTGCTTCTTCCTACCTTTTTTAACAGTTGCAGTGTTGGTCTCCTGATCAGCAGCCGCCTGCTGTGCCGCGCGAGCGCTCATTACTTTCTCTTGAATCTCCGACTCGAAGCGCGCAAGGTCGGAGTCAAGGCGCCGTATGTGCTTGTCTACCAACTCATAAGTCTGTATAGCGAGCTGCACTTTATCATCACCGTATTCCTTTGCCTTGTTGAATAGACCCTGAATTGCATTTACCTTGTCTTTTTTCGTTTCATCGTCCATTTTCGGAATATTGGGTAATAACTCGTCAGCCATAAGATCAATTGTCCTCATTAACCCGTGAGCCCGATCATCGAGATCTCGCATCAATTTGAAGTTCCTTTGTAATTCTATAGGTAGGTGCTGAAGACTATCAAGATAATGCTCCAAATAAAGTGCTGAAGTCATTTTGCTCAATTTCGTAACGACTCCTTTGGAACGATGAGTTCCAATACCAGATTTCTGGTAAAATCTTGAATAGAAGCTATTTGTATCTTGAACAACTTAACTTTAATATCATAAATATCACTTGATCCAACCTATTTCCACTTCTAATTTCACAAAACTTAACCAAAACACTTCATTACAAATTATCGGCATTTGTAGCAGGTAGCAGAAATACAAACTTCTTTCAGACAGAATGAAATGAAAGGAAGGAATGTTACAAAAAAAATACATACCTTGTCTATGCTTGCATCACTTTCGCCTGTATTCGCACTGGCAATGCTACACATATTATTAACTAGTCTTGAAATACGACCCTGTGATTATTATCAACTAAAATATATGTCAAATGAAAGTACTTTTGCCTTAAGATAAAATTGATTTTGATAAGTAAAATAGTTTATTTAAACAACGATATTTTTTAGTGGCTTTTGTTTTCTTTGTTGCTGGCAATATTTTTATTAATCCATAAACTAACATTACTTCCGCTACACTGTTACCGCGAAAGGAAGCAATTTTATAGGCTGTATGGTATGGTATGGTATCTATATAATATCTACCTTTCCCTCCGCGAAAAAATACAAAAAAAGGAAGTAATTTTAGTGGTAAATATCTTACTTAGAATAAGAAGTTCTTAATCTATGATACCCAAAGATATTAAACGCTCCTTCTGATTGGTCGAGATAATAAAGCCAAAAGCGATATAGCCCATGTAACCCTTTGTGAATATCCACGTTATACCAAAGACGTCACCCATGTGTCTGGTTGTCGTCCCTCTAAAATCGTCAGAGCTGGTCCTGATAATTAAACAATTTAATTAATTTAATTTGATTAACTACATTTGTTTTGAAAACCGGTAATGAGTGATAAATTATTGTTTTAAATATACGAAGACGCATAGAACACTACAACTTGTATTTCATTTAGTCTCTTAAGGTGGGGTTACACTATAGGGCTCCGTTATATCGACGACCGTAATCTAAATTGATGTAAGGGACAAAATGGCGAAAATGAGTTATGAATGCAGTTCTATTCAATTTTTTTTTCTCTATCGATTGGCATAGGTGACGTCTCGATAGCCTTAAAAAACATGCCCCTTACAGCCTTAAAAAAATGTTACTTTGACTCCGTATTTCAAAAAAATACGACGTATCGACAGCAATTAAAAAAACTGCAATTTATTCTTGGTGTAACCTTCATCTCGCAATTTACCTAACGCTGTAAGGCGCCATTAAATAAGTAAAGGTACGATACATCATTTAACGTTCTCAAAATTATCTACAAAAATAAAATTGATTCTATCACAATTAGACGTAACTATAATTTTCTAAATTTACCTGCGTCGTAAAAGACCATTATTCTGTAAGCAATTGTACGATACGCAGTTTTGCTTTCACAAATGTAAGGCAACAGTGACCCTTACGGTAATTTGTAAGTGTATCAAATATTTGCTAAGAGTATATACGACATTTTTTCACAACTACAATCATAAAACTACCGTCCCTTACATTAAAATGTTAGCGTTATCTCTTTCGTTAGATGACATACTCAGTGTTCGTTAATATAGCTAAATCACTCTCACGCACTTAAAGTTGCTTGAGGGTGAAAGAGATCTCACTATCACCTCGTTGTACGCGACAAAAAACATTTTAGAAAGAGCATGTCGCTGCTGGTTGTGGTTGACAGTGTTACCGGTTAATCTGATTTTTACGAAATCTACTGAATTTTCTTGACAATCTATTGATTTTTGAGCCTTGGACATCGATTGAAAATATGCCTATAAATGCATTTAAAATAATATTCCAAGGGTTAGTTATTTGTGCAAACAGATTATAAAGTATTTACAATGAACACGACACGTGATAACTATATTTTTTTCAGTTGAAATAAAATAAAATAATTTTAATGAGAGCACTATAATTCAATTGTTAGTTTTCCAATAAAGCTTTTACATACATACATACGTACAAGAAAAAATCCAGATTATTAATCGTTTATTCAAAAGTATTTTCGACTGATAAAAAACTATTCATTTTTCAAATTACACCTGGCTACACTGGATTGAGTGCTGCCGCTGCTTGCTCAGTTCTGTTTTGCACGAGCACTCGTCTTCACGCATGTTTCAAGTACTTAATAATAAGGAAGGCAACTGAGATAACGATGAATATAAAGAGTATTGAATCACTCTTAGCTCGACGCAATAAATTACTGCGGGATCGAGACAAGTTATTGCAGTAAGTATTTTATTTAATAAAATATCAAATTGACGGCTACATGCAATTACCGTGTTTGTGTCTACTTATGTAGGTATATTATTTTGCAAGTCTTTAGAAATGCTATGAGGACCAAAATACTTTATCACGTTTCTAAATATATTAAATACCAATTCCTTCTAGGTACTATCCCAAAGCGTTTTCATAACGAATATTTAACTTTGCCTCACTCTGAAATGATAACAGCTACTTTAGCTGAAACTGACGATGATAATGAGAGCAGTGATAAAAATTAAGATAGGATTTGGCCTATTGTTAATTGTACTACTATTAGTACCTAGGTTCTATTTGATACTGTCGAATTAAAATTGTTTATGTTTTTATTTTATATCTCTAATCGTTTTTACACCGAATCGTGTATTTTGTTTTATTTTATTACTTGTTACTAGTCTAGCTATCGACATATTAATGAGAGCTCATAATGGCGTAGGTATGTAGTGATGTATCGTTGAAATATAATTATAAAACTAAGTATATGTTCTTCAGAACACTTTACTTTAATTGCGAACCTCGTATATTGCTGGTAGTAACAGAAAAATTAAGATTCAAATAATGAAAGTCCTGTAAACACTCAAATACCACTAAATAATTGCGATTCTGAGCTCTGGATAATTATGTCTATACTTCCATGATTGATCTCTTAATTATCCTAATAAATAACACAATTACATTTTATGTTTTCGTTTATTATTTCACCTAAGATAATTTCCCATGTACCTTTTACACCCTGTCATTGATTACTTTCAATGGAGTTACGATCACTTTAATTTCATTTCTTTAAATTTATTTGTAGATACATCAAATTTACTCTAAAGGCAACTGTTGGAGAAGGGTGGTATTGGACATTATGAATTTATTTTTTGACAAAAGGGACATGCTATCTCAGTAACTAACCGTTGTATGATAAATTGAGTTATTTGTAGTTAAAGAGTGGAAAAAAGTAAGTAATTGGCTATTTTTAGTTACATGATACGTAAACAAACAACAAAACTATGAATTTTAAAAGAAAAAAAATACTGTTTTTTGGCTCTCCTGAAAAGAAACCATTTGTCCGTTACGTCAATTTAGATTACGGTCGTCGATATAAAGCTACAATTTACAAATTACAAGCGGAACTCTCTTTCTAGCAAAAGGAGTTAGAACGAGACTTCCGCTTGTAATTTGTAGCTTTAAAAAGCAGGGCCAAGATCGGACTGCGTGGCCAATTTACAGGGACTTGTGTACGCTAAATGTAGACTTTATAAATCATGTGTCCGAGATGGGTCACATTTCGATAGTATGCCGTAACATGACAAAATACCGTCTTCATAACCGGTATTGACACGCGTTACTGACACGGTCACGGAACTATGTGACGATGAAATGTCACAAATATGAACCCAACCTTAATCCTTCGGACGCCTAGAGAGAGATGGATCCGGGCCAAAATTTTGGATCTTTTTC
This sequence comes from Acleris holmiana, assembly GCA_949316455.1. Lineage (NCBI taxonomy): Eukaryota > Metazoa > Arthropoda > Insecta > Lepidoptera > Tortricidae > Acleris > Acleris holmiana. Next base: position 6,998,177 of record OX438777.1, on the reverse strand, counting down.
TATTCGTTTTATATTATAAAATCGAAATCTGCAGAGACTAAAACATGGTATATTTTTCTCCGTCGTTCGAAGGGTTAAAGCTCTGTATGCATAATCCAGATAATTTTCAATGTTTCAAAAGCTATAAAACTACTTCTTCGTTTTTAAATTGAAAACGCCACTGTAGGAATCGTTTAAAGTTGGCTAAAAATCCATTGTAATTTTTACGCATAGTTTGCCGTAGTTTTAATGTTTGTTAGGAGTTGGCTACTCACATACTTTAACCAAATAAGACAGAAGGCGAATGTCGTGTCGTATCAGGAGGTGAAAAGGCTGGCACAGGATAGAGAAAAGTGGCAATTACTCCACCGACAAGAGCCTGACTATTAAATTTAATGATGATGAGGAGTTGGGAAGGGTGTTTAATTTAGTGTCCCGTGATATTTGATTTATTCATAAGTTTTTTTGTGAAACCAATTTTGTCATCGAGTACTTTGATTGGTCAAAAGTCGGGACAGTAAAAGTATGTGTACTAAAATAATATTTCATTTAAAATGAAATAGATGAGGATGTAATTTTTATCTTATTGCCAACGTCATAATAGCTCTTATTTACTGGACAGTATTCGCGGCAGAGTTAAAAAACATATCAAAAACAAGGTTTAATAGAGCCCCTGAAGCGGAGGGCTACCTCCTGGATACAATATATAAAAATTATAGCAGATTCATTGCCGCCACGAACTCACGGACATTGGCGTTTTTTACCGATAGAAGTGGGAATAAATAAAACTCAAATTGTATTAATTTAACTTAAATCATATTAGCAAATAAACAATTTATAAAATATTTTCTTATTACACAATGACATTGTTTCAGCGAATACAACAACTTGCTTGGGCTTAAAATTATAAACATTCAAGAAAAAATGCTAATAAATAATCAGCGCTTGCCAGTATTTGGCAAAGTAAAAAGGCGTATACATAATCTACATAATATAAAACATGCTATCTTTATTTTCTTACTACTATAATTTACATGGCTTACAACTAATCGTGATCATACATACAATACACTAATCTATTCTACAGCGTTGCCCATACCCCATAATGCAACGAGAAAATAATGCAACAGGGTCGACAAAATGGCTACGTGTTAAAAAAACACTAATGATATTCATAAGAACCGAAGCTGCTCCATATAGAAAATCCCTGTGGTATTAGGACATAACATAAGAACAAAGTTATATTGGTAGAAAACGCCTCTTAGCACGTTTTGTAACAGATTGGTATGCTTGAAGCAAAAGCACGCATTCTGCACAAATGCTGCGTGTGAATTGGTATTTCTGTATGTTGCTGCATGCATGCCGACCGGCAACCGCTGGGAGGGCGGGTGTGTTGCAACTCGCACCGAGAGCCATAAGAATCATAAATACCTACACTTAAAAATGGAAAAATGTCTACCTAGTTACACAACTACATTCATATTAGAAAAAATTTGGTACACTTTCGTTGCTCTTTTTAACATTAAAAATACAAAAAGTTTGCATGGTGAGGATGCTAAGCAACAAAACACTTGGAATGCATATTTTAACAGTCAGATGATACAACATTTATTTTGAGTTATGGGATTATAACTATGTATGTAAAACAGGGTATAAAAAGAATAAAACCTCGAGATTCCCCAATGCCAATTATTCAATAACCACCTAGACGACAAAAAGTTACTTGTAGCTTCCGTCTTACTTTTTGCTTTTAACTAATCGCGTAAGCGCTAACTCATAAGCACATTTTTGTAGTACGTTGCGGGTTTCTATGCTCAATAGGCTACACATTATTGCCCATTTACACGCATTCTACAACTAAAAAACTGTTTTCGTTTTGACACGTCATCCATTTCTGAGTATTCAAATGCAATATTATTAGCGGAACTAGTTCACGTATTTACTAATCCAATACAAAATTGATAAAAACTGGAAGTTACTGATTTAACATTGATCAAAATATACAGATATAATTGGCACTACATTATACAGGTCACATATTATATGAAAATACAAAAATCTTACATTGTTACTTTTCAAATGGAATCTTATATTATATATACCTATCTACCTACTTAACTGTTAGCAAAAACAAATACCAGAAAAAAAAAGTTAATAGAGTTGATTCCAAGCAAAAGTGAACTAAAGTTATATCTTGCGTTTACATATTTTTTAATAATATTTATTTCGACTAGCAACTTCGTAGTAGATAAAGCAAAACTTTTAGTTTTAATAAAGCTTTTTTCTCGTAAATTAGAATACTAATTAAATCTCAAAATATAATTTCACAACCACTAATAAAAATAATTTTCAAGAGGTCCAAGTGAAATGTTACGAAGTTATCAACAAGCAAAGCACCATTACAATTAGATTGTGCTTAGGTGGGCATAGTTTCGCTTTCTTTACAAAACAGTACTAGGTTAATCATAATCATACATAATTGACTCAAAAATAAGTCGAAGTTCTAGGTATTTGTCATATTATACTTACTTCTTACTGATCCATACTCAAAAGTAAGGGCCAACTTCTATTCTTGTTATTTTTATGATTATAAAAATCGTTAACTTGTATTCGTGTTATTTTTTTAATATTGTTTGCAGTACTAAGTACAGTCACCAGCAATAAAATATTTGATATTATGCAACTTTGGGCTCAGATAGACGTTTTTATTACTGGAGGCCTAAGAGCGTGTCAGATATTTTAAGCGCCATGTTGTATACTATATTATTGCTGGTAACTGTACAGGACAAGATAAAAAATATTAAAATACCACCACAATGAGTCTCTATATTCAATTTTGCAAACTATTTTTTTAATCCAAATACGGGTATCTTATAATAATCATGTATTTTTTTATTATAATTCTGAAAGAGAAACGCAAAAAGAAACTGCATACCAGTCTGCTGTAGAAGATAAGAGAAGACCGTAGTTATTATTAATACTAACTCTAACTATATTCCGTCGGTACTACAATTCTTAAATTCTTATATATATTTGGTTTACCATTGTATAAATATTTAATAACCCCAATTTTATTCGCTTCATTTTCTAAAAGAACAATCATAGGACTAGCTGATAAAATGCCACCCAGCCATATAATATGAATACAGATTAGATACACCACATCGATTATGTAGATAATATATATTGTGATCACACATAACGATCAACGCATTGCACCAAGATAGGTCACTCTCCCCGTAACGCGCCTGCGGCATCGCCGCCGGAACACCGTTTATCACAGTACGACGCATGGAATAGGGCGCTGGACTACAGTCAACACTGTCAAATGGAAGAAGCCGCTCGAGATCGAACGCCGACCGACTAGGGCCGGTCCTGGTCCGAGCGGGTGTAATGCTACACGAGAGTCTCGTACTTGTCGAGCACCTGCGCCGAAGAGTGGTCGTCGCCGTGCGAGCGCGAGCGCGGGCGCGGCGCGGGCTCGGCGGGGGCGCCGGCGCTGCGTGCGCGCGTCTTCTTGTCGTGCCCGCACGTGCAAGCCACTGAGGTCTGCCGCTTGAGCGTCTGCGCGCGCGCGCCGGCCCACTGCGGGTCCAGCGACTCGCTGCGCGCGTACATCTGCCGCTTGCGCCCCATGGTGGCATGCGTGAACGCCGGCGCACCGTGCGCATGCCCGTGCGCGTGGGCGTGTGCGTGCCCGCCGTCAGACGCGGGCCGTAAGGACTCGCTGCGCACGCATACGTTACCGCCAGCGCGCCTGAACGAATCTAGCACCCGTTCTTCGATCTCTTCTATATCCTTCTTTTTAACAAGCCAAATCTCCTCGGAGCCCCGCGTGAAATAACTCGACCCCTTGCTCACAGAGTATTTCTCTTTAGGTTTCGCCTTGCAACCTTTAAAGTGATTAGCAGCATTGGGGTCCTCGTTAGGCTTGAGCGCGGCGCGCGCGGCGTCGGGCGAGGGCGAGGCGACGTTACGGAAGGCGGTGCCGTGCGAAGGGAACTGGTCGGGGATCTTGGCGCCGAGGCTCGGCGAGCGAATTGTGACGTCCACCGGCGACGACATCGGCTTGAATTCGGGCTTTATTATCTTCTGCGGTTCCGGCTTTTTAATCTTCTCCTCGACGGGTTGGCATTCGGCCCGCGGCCATTTTGGAGGACTGTTCCTAGAAGCGCTCTGCTGCCGGAGCAAGGTGCCCAGTTCAAAATGCACGTTATCCTTGAAAGGCGTAGCCGGCGGGGGCAAGTCTTCCTTGGGGTCGGAGCCGCGGCGCTCCGAGAGGCCGCGGCCGCGCACCGAGCCGGGGCGGGACAGCCTGCCGGCGGGCGCGGCGTCCTCCGCCGCTCTTTCGAACTTCTTGATCTTGTCCCCGACCCCGTTGGACTCCTCGCTACCGACAGCCGCCACGCTGCCACTCACCTGGTCTACATTATTAGCATCATTATTCTTATTAATTTCATGATCAATGGAACCTCCATTATCAGATATAGATAATTTCTCAGTTTTTATGAGGGCTTCCTTAATAATTCCGGTTTCTTTCATAATAGATTTAGGAGGCGTGCTGTCATCGTTCTTTTTAAATTTAAAAGTCGCTACAGGTGGTGAGGTTTCTTTTTTTGGCGGAGAGGCGATTTGCGATTTCGGAGGGGAGGTTCCCGTTTTGGTAGGAGACATGACGTCATTTTTGGGGGGTGTATTTTTAATCTTTGGGGGCGATAGAATGCTTTTCCTCGGCGGCGAATTAGCACCTCCTTCAGGTATATGAGTCGCTTCTTTCAAAACAGCAGACTCTGATATAGCTTTGACATTATTGACGGGTTCAACTTTAGTCTTCTGCGCCTGTATGTCACGACTCAAGAAAGAAGAATTCTTCACGTAACACTGTTCTTCGGCCTTCGTTTTCGACGAGTCGATGGACGACGTCCTCGGCGGGGGCTTCTGGACGCGGGCGGTCATTTCGAGCTTTCGCGCCTGCTCGCGCACCGTGGGACCGTCGGCGGGATCGTTCGGTTTATCGACTTTGTTGGTACGCTCCGGTTTGATGACGATGGCGACTCGCTCGCCGGGGTTTGCAATCTCGGGGGTGATTTCTCTGAGTTCGGTATCGGGCTTCGCTTGCGGATGTTCGCGCGGCACGTCCTGGCACAGGTCGGGAGCGTCGACTCGCCGGCGGCGCGGGTCGCGGCGGGGCGAAGCCCTCGGTCACGCTCGGGACTCCGTGGTCCACTGGTCCGAGTCGTCGGAGTCCGAGTCGGCGCCCGAGCTGGTGTCGCTGAGCTCGACGGCCACGCGGCGCGCGAGGATGCTGGCCACGTCCAGGAACGCCGGCACGCCGCGCAGCGTGTCGTACCGCCCCGCCGTCTCGTCGCCGCGCTTGTCCACCTTGCGCAGCTTTATGCCTGTGGAACCGTTAATTATTTTAGTAAACAAACTTCGAATTTTTCCGATAAAGTACGAAGGAAAATCATTTTGCACTACATCTGTATGTTATTTTTAAATCATAGACAAACGAATGAAGTCCCTATTGTCATGTCACTCGAGATCAAGCACCTCTTGAGTTTTGACAGCTGCATCTGTTCTAAATTTAAACTCATAAACTTACAAAAATCGATACTGCAATAACATTACAGAGAGACAAGAAAGTTCTCATAGTAAAATTGGTTGTTATAAATTATAATGCTGGTCATGTCTTACGGTTTTTGAACGCATTTTAGAGCACTAATGATATGTAGGTAAATGATCTTTGGACAACGCTAAAGATAGTGGGTAGTGTCTCACCGTCTCTGATAGCCTTGAGAAGGTCGGATCTGGGG